>OZ026815.1:7312188-7637421 GCA_964023185.1 Macaria liturata | reverse complement strand
CAATGGACCGATATGATCCAAGTATTGTTTATATCTGATAACCGGATATAAGATTGCCATGAACTTGTCTATTTTTAGTTGAATATTTTACTTAAATTATTGAAAGTAATGCAAGATTTCCTACGCGTCCTACTCACATGAGGTCAGGGTGCATAACATAAAGGTCACTTGGGTATGAAGGTTGCAGGTTGCAGTACATCCTCACTAATTATCAAACTCTGATAGTTCCTTGCTTGAACTACATATTATATGAGATTGATATTCTAAATGTTAAAACGATTCAAGCACTTACGCAAGTAACTTACAAGTAAATATAATGACGAAGGAAAGGAAAACTCTGAAAAATATACAAATTTTAGGACCTCATCAGATATTATTCAAGTTCCTTGAATGTAATTACTGTCAGTTGTCAAGTACGAAGGATAATAAAAATGTTTATGTTGCTTCGAAGAGCACAAAATTGTTTTAAAGGATTACATTTCTCGCAATGCTGGAAGCGGAAAATTGATAGCGTTTGTGATGAAAAATAATAATTTATAAGATATAAAAAAATATATTACGTTTAATTGGATTTTAAATTGTTCTATTTGCTAAAATTTACTGCTATTTTTAAATGATTATTATTATCTTACATTCACACATTTCGTTATTCAAGTTTACATAAATATTTGCACTAAGAAAATTTTGGTGAACATTTCAATGAAAAAAAAATCAATGTCAGTTACATCTTTATCAATCTTTCATAACAATTCAAACAAATTTTAGTTTTGTATGTTTCAGAAAGATGCAAACCAAAAATAGGAGCTTACATAAGGAATATTCGAGCTCCCGATATGCGATACTCCTTTCAAGTCCGAATGTAAGCGACAGTAAGTTTTAAGCTTAAAATGTTTTACCGAAATGTAAACTCTAATAGCTTTTTGCAACCGAAACGTATAATTATGAGTACATTTTGACATTTACATAATTTTCTAATAACTGGGAGGAGCAAAGAGCGTTTTTACGCCAAAAATATTAACCACATTTTATGTGGTACTTTATTAAAACCTAAAAAATAAACGTATTTCAAAATATAACATTAATTAATCCGAAAGCCCAAACCCATCTCACATCTTAGTATTATTTTAAAAGAAAATTTGTGAGTGTGTGTGTATATATAAATATTCGTCCCTACTTCACGGTCAAGCGATACAAACAAATTAGATAAAATTTAAGTTTATAAAGATTTCAATTAACATTGCTCATGTAATTAATTGAATTCGTCTCAAAAAACAGTCTCACTATTTTGTAGTTTTTAGTTGTATGAATCAATAAATTACGAAATAAACAAATTGCTAATTAAAAAAAAATTTGGATCAAAACTGAAATAAAATAAATGCAAACGTTCCTCGTTAATGATAAGTGTTACATATATGTCATGCCAGTAACCGTGTGTCAAGAGGCACGTGCTAAGTCTCGAACACTTGGAACATAATCTTGTATGAAGAAATAGTATCGGTGCTTGACCTTGTGCAGAGTGGTGCAGCGAACGATATCGGTAGATAATCCCCTCCACGGTCGCGGCTCGGGCCCGCGGACCTTTCTCCGACATGGCCAGTGACCGAGTGGCCGTGTCGTTCCGTGGTCTGCCATGCTCGCGGCGGCAGCTCTGCTCGCCTGCTGCCTCCTGACGGCGGCGCTGCCTTCCACTGTGCCTCCCGTAGTACCTCCGGCGGTGCCAGCCGCGCTGACCCCTCCCGCGGACCGACCGATACCAAACCTCACCTTCGCTGAATCTGTTTACGCTAAAATGTCCGGCGCATGTAAGTTAATGCAATAGTGATAACTGTGTGTTGTGTTATGTAGTGTTCGTTTGGACTTTAAATCATATAATTGTTTCAGGTAGAGCGATCATGGACTTTCGATACAACACGATGACTGATCAAACCAAATTGTTAAAGACAATGAAAATTGTTCAACTGGACGGAGACACGGTTCGGACCTTTCCGATCGACGAAGCCTATGCGGCTTTGACAAAACCGTCTATTTATGACATAACCAAGCAAACAAAAATCATAATCCACGGTTACAAAGACAACTCGCAGTCCGAAGTGCCGTGGGATTTAGCGCAAGCTTACAACGAGAAGAAAATTTTCAACGTATTCTTGTTAGATGCCCAAGAATTGGTCGATAAGGGATATATTTTATCTGCACATAACGTCCGTTTTGTAGGAAAAAGACTCGGTAATCTGCTCGCAAACTTGGAAAATTTCGGAGCGAAGGCCGAAGATTTCCATCTTTTGGGGATAAGCCTCGGCGCTCACATCGCCGGGTTGGCGGGCAAGTACTTCCGACGGTTCAAGATGCAGAGTCTGGGACGCATCACGGGGCTGGACCCCGCCGGGCCGTGCTTCTCGCTAGCGTACAGCGATCAGCGCCTCGACCGCCTCGACGCCGGCTACGTGGACGTGGTGCACTCCAACCGCCTCGTGCAGGGCGCCATCGAGCCGCTCGGACACGCTGACTTCTACATCAACGGCGGCGGGCCCAACCAGCCCGGCTGCATGATGCCCTCCTGCAGCCACCTCCGTGCCGCACAAGTCTATACGGAGAGTATTAAAACACCAAAGTCTTTCGTGGGCATTCGGTGCCAAAGTTGGAAACATTTCGAAGAAAATGCGTGTGAAAGTGAATCTTATGCTGTGTTGGGTTACGGCTCTTCGATGAAGAACCGGGGTCTGTTCTACCTGCGGACGTCGGCCGGTGCCCCCTACGGTCTGGGCATGGACGGGACCAAAAATATAGAGCCGGCGGTTGAAAACTGGCTGCGAGCTTTAAATATGAATTAATAGGTGAATAAATAGGTAGTAAAATTGTATTTTTAAATTAACATTTTGTGGCCATAGAGCTGATAAGCTTTTTGAACTATACCAGCGCTGTTAGTTTTATTAGAGCGTAAAATAGTTTTATAAAATTGCTATACGATATGAACCTTGTAGTTTTTAATTAACGTTGGTTTTATAAAAAGTGAACGCGCACCGTGCACACTTTGACCTTCACCGTTTTGAGATATCAGGCTGTTGTAGGCAGGCAGGCCCGCTATCAAACTTCGATATTTAATAAAGAGCTGTTAACGTAGCGAAATATCACACCTTCGCAGTTAAATTAAATTCGACAATGATACCAAACAATGGAATTGAGGCACCATCTTCATTGTGCGGGGCCTATTTATGAGAGCGAATCAGAAATTCATTGTTCTGTTGATTACCGGGAGCGTTGGTAAAGTCGGGCGTTGCGTCACCAGATCACAGTGAGGCAACAACTCCGCGTCGAATGCAGACCATGGTGACATCTAGCCACGAAATCACGCTGTACATAATTTATTCGTCACTCATTACTAAACTCATATCTCTACTGTCTAGTTCACGTTACCTAACATGGATAGTACTCTCGTTTTCAAAATTGTCTCACGCTCAAGTTCTAAATGTTCGTAATAATTTATGTTTTTTTTTTCTGTAAGTAATTAGGTCTTATCCGAGGGCCAACTATCACGTAACACTGTTACTCTTATGGGTGTAATTTTATTGGGCATAATTACAGTTTGCTTGTTTAAATACAGTTGTTGCGAAAAGATTTTGTACATTAAGATTATAACGGATACGAGTACGATTAAAATCTGTGTCAAAAGTCTTGACACAGCACACAAGCAAAAATAATAAATGTAAAAATGTCTTTACCTATGAAATTTCCGTTTTTTTTCTTACATTTTAATCTGTTTGTAACTTTTACGTACAGCTATATTTTTTCCAAATATAATTTTTATTGTATCAATTGTTGAACTATGTACCTTTTAGATAAAAAAAAAATTTACAATTATAAAATATAAATACAAGGGAAGAAAAACTAAACATACTACTTCTAACTTCTACAAAAAGGGGCACTTAGAAAATCTTTAGAAAAGTCTAAAGATAATCTAAGTGCTCCAGCCCACTACCAGAGGGCAGCGTGCCCAGCATACTGGCCGCATTACCACGCTGGATGGCAATGCTGATACGTTGAGCCAGAAAAAGGCCAGCATTTTGGTCATGCGTCGCGTCAACCAAGAAAATTGTATTACTAGTGCATAATATTACTTATAGGGAAGTCATTGAAAACACCTCTTTCAATGTGTCGTCGGTTTCACTACTTTAACTAGGTATATTTTTATCATATACTCTGGTTTTGAGAAATTGATGTACGCAGTGCATAGCTTTTTTTCCATCTAACTTTAGTTATCAATTGCATCTAAATCTGTTCCGTCATTTTTCTCAATTTCGTCATACAAATCGGCAATTTCATAGGTAAAGACCTTAATAGCTAGCTGTGTAATTATTTTGCTGCGAGATTGTTCGCAAGGAAATTATACGCCGGGGGCAGACTTCACAGGGCTCAAAACTAACAATAAAACTAGCCTAAGTAGCAATTATCTAGCACCTACTTACCTGATAAACTCCAATAGTACGGTTGTTTACTTTAGTGTTTAAAGTAAACAAAAGACAGGCATAATGTTTCACCTAAGTTGTTTTGTACAAGGATTTCTAAAAATAATTGAGTTGAGAGAAAGCTGGAGGCTACGTTAGAACAGCCACGTCACGGTGGCTATCCATCACTGGCTGAGCACTCGCTCCCACACTGACACTGAACTGATTCACATCGAGCTGGTGGATGTTTCGCTAGGGAGAACAAACTTTTAAATAACTAAGTAAATTTTAAATTGTTGAAAACATGATTGGGTTAGGCGGTCCCACGCTGCTGTATAAGAATGAGAATTATTTAATAACGTTTTATAAATCGGATTTATCTGAAATAAATTTAAAAATATCGCTTCTTATTTTTGAATGAATAATGTTCAATGATGTAAAAACTAGTGGTCCAATATTTTGTCTTTTTCACTCAACTCCTATAGATCATTGCTATTAATATTTTATCTATGAGACGGATTCCGAAGTACCTCAATAACAATTGGTACACTTTTTCCAAACCAATAAAACGGGGCATTACGAGTACGTAATTTGAGCAACACTTCCTATACCTAAAAGTAATAAAGTGGTCCATTCACTTTATCGTTTGTTATTTGATATACTTTTTTTAATGTGATGAAGTAATCAACGTGATATAATAATGGGAGCACGCGCCTGAGCAGCCAATTAGCCGGCACAATCTCATAGAGTACACTCTACGAGTATGTCGCTGCCGGTGAAAGCAATTGAGCGCGGCTCTGCTGTATGCACTGACAACATCACGAGGGTTTACTTGCAATTTTGTAATGGTATTAATAGGCCTTTTCTAATTTTTCTTTGTCATTTTTTTCTAACACACAAAGTAGCTATTTGTAAATCAAAATTAAGGCAAGAGTGAATCGGTTTTCTTCTAGGTGAGTGTGCTAGATCGATTACAAGTTATTACATCAGATACTCGTAAGTCAAGCGTGACCATATAAATATTTTAAAAAATCATAACAAAAACGTAGGTAAATAGGTATTACATTTATAGTATAAAAGGCAACTAGTAACTTACTCATATCCTTTCGAGAGTGGCTTTAGTACATAAAAATCGCGAAACAAAACAGCGGTTTCATACAGACAGCTCCGGACTAAATGTATCGAGAGCGAAATATTGTTTTATCGCATATTTTTTATAGTCGTAGAACATAAGTGGTTGCTTGTGACATACTAAAGCCACTGTTAAAGTTATGTGTTATTTACCAGTAACTGTATGTATACCTGCATATCATCATTGTAAACATGTAAAGCAACACGACTCCGCTTGTACTTGATGCAAAGGCACATATCACTTGTGGTTCTCTGTCACAAACTTTATTTATTTATACACAGAACAGATTACAGCTTAGAGTACATTTGATAGTTTTTGATCGAAATAATTTTGAGCTGAGCTATACTCATATAACTAGCTGTCTAGATATGATCTAGAATAGATTTTTTGTATCAATATTGTGTTAATAGGTACTTACTAGGTAAGCACGTTAACCTCTCGACCATAGCTATACATGCGCCGAAGCAAACGCAAACTTTTACCACGTAAAAAAAACATTACATTCGAATAAGCGCACATGTAACATTATCTGCTTGATTGATTGAAATAATACGCAACTGAGGCATAATATATTTCAAACAGTGATCGAATTTCTAAATAAGTTCATTGAGAATTCCTATACTTTATTATATATGAAAGTAAAATACGACAAAAATACATTTCGTAACAATAAACCAAGAGTAAACGATGATGGTGACTAGGAGTTATGGCCACAAGCACTCCGTTGCGCAGTTACTGAACTAACTATGACCTTTACTTCATATAACTAGTGAAGCGTTAAATCTCAAGTAAACAAACAATGGAAACGTATAACAAAATGAAATCACTATCTACGGGAAGCAGAGTATCCTCGAATAAGGCGGATAAAGGACGTGAGAACATAGATATATAACGCCCGACCCAAACAAATAATCCTTTACATCCCGTAATGTACTCTCCAGTGTTATGTAGTGTAGTAAGCCTACAATCTATAAGGGACTAATAGAGTCAATGATCGCCTCCTATCGATCTTCTTGATTACCGCCGCGACCGTCGTCTATTGAATTCGTTACAATTACACAGAGTAGCTAATAATAGAGAGTGTCAGTATTTTTGGAAACTTACGTTTAATTTAATTTGGTTTTGAAGGTCTCTAACCTTCAATGTTATTGATTGTAGATTATCGTGTACCGAGTTTAGGTACATATGTATTTTATTGTATAGTAATTTATATGGATATATAGTTAGCCATGCATTGCATGTACCTAGACTAGTGGCTAAGTGGACTGCGGTTTTTGTTTGCGATCATCAAAGTTAATCAATTGCCGCGGCTGTCAGTCAGTGGATGCTCCAGGTTGCAATTGACCAAAGTTTATCACTTACATGCAAACTTATTTACTTACGAGGTCTTTTAGAATCAACTTACTCAATCATAGCCCCAGAAGAGTTATTTCCGAGCATTAGAAGTAAAGCAACAAAAATAACGTGTATTACGTAAATAGCCAGTTTTGTTCTTTATTTATTCGTTTTGCAAGTGAATTACTTATGTATATTTTTAGGTTGGCTTCATTTTGGTTGACGGTTCGCCGGACTTAATTATTTTCTTATTACCTTCATAATGCCTGACGTAACTCCAAAAAACCGTAATAGCGGTTCCACTTGTTCTGCTTCAATATAGACTGCCTAAAGGATTTTTTTTTGTGAAATCACTATTACTATTTCAAAAGAAAGTTAAAAGCAAAAATGTAAGTTATAATAATTTAGTAAATATTTTGTTACTTCATTAACGATTTGATTAAATGGCATACATTTTTGATTATGCGTGGCAGGGTTTTAACAGATAGTGGGAGCGCCGAAGTATCGAAAAAGCTTTTACTTTTATATTATTTTATGCGGGGGTAGTAAAACTTACAAATCCACAATAATGACATATTCATTATTGTGGATTTGTGCACTAAGTTTTTTATACGTGCGTGTTACAAAGTTTACTGCAACTTAGAACTCCTATAAAATTAATTAGTCTATCGTGTACTTTCCTACTCATAGTTTATTCACACGGAAATAATTAAACCTCTGCAAGTAAACGCATGATTACACTCTGTGTAAGGAGCCAATTATTCTCTCGTTTACAAAAACTTTTGTTCAATCAAATATTTCATTGTAGGGAATAAACGTCCTAAGAACCATTAAATATTAAGTTAAGGGCTCATAAACAAATATTGCATGAGGGGTAAAGTTTGAACGTCTAATTGACTGGCTAACGGTGATTAGGGCGAAGCCACCAGCCGTGTTGTAATCTTAAAACGTATACTTATGTGGGAGGCTTGTTTGTTACGATAATTACACCGGATTTCATTATATTCTGTAACTTGCAGAGATTTACAACGAAAGCTAATATCAAAGAATATGACTCTCACAATTTTAGTCTTAAGCTAAACATACCTACACATTTATAAGAATCGAGTACAATTTAGGTAAATCTAATATGTATGTTACACAATTTCCCAAGTCAAATTTTGTAGGTACACTTCAGCGTATTTGCCCTTCCTTTCACGTTATGCCTACACCTTATCTGGTAACGGCAGCTTTGATATAACATGTCAATCAGCCAAAACATCCCGGTTATGATCAATAAAATATCTTACATTTACACGTATAAACGAAAGCCAGTGTGTTGGTTTGTTGCCCTGATTGTACTTTTCTTCTCGCCACAAAGAAGTGAAACGTCGTTATGATTTTAGCCATGGGCTATGAAAATGACACCCACAATATTTTATCTTTACAACACGGCTGGAGCCGCGTGTAGAAGTAGCGTTCGGAAAAATATAGTATACGTATCTCCCACATACTGCAGAACCTTCCTTACCAAGGGCGCAGTTCTATTTACGATAGCGAATGTCCGCTCTCGAAAGCGAGAAATGTATGGATAAAACTCCTCGTAAACATTCTAGGGTCGTATTTTTAATGTGCTTCAAATGGGAGACAACGCCGTCCAGCAAAGCACTGAAATAACTAGCTGTAGATATCCGGTGTTTTGCTGAAAAAATATCTGTCACGCACTTGCTTATTAATATGTTTTATTCCTTATTTTAGTATCTCATCTCACGTTTGCAGTGTTTTTCTTATTTCGCATTACATTTTTCTATTGTGATTCATTAATTAACTAATCATCAATCCTAAGTGGGCATTATACCTAATTGAACTATTTATACAGTACCATATATAGTCTTCGTGTTAAATGCCTGTAACATACGAAAGGACAGACTGACAGACGGAGATGAGGATATTGGTACTGATTTACTATTACTAATTTGTACATAATATTTGTACTTAATAATAATAGTGCTTTTTTAACAGACACTTTCCTATAAGTGTCTGTTTGAGTTTAATTTTAAGTTAAGTACTTAGTACTTACTTACTTACTTACTTACAAGTGCTTATCAAAAATATTTCCAAATTTCATCCTGAAGCTGAATGGTTACACCCCAGTATGGATGATATTACGAGTAAAGTGAATGTTTTTGTTTATCACGCTCTGAAAGAGGTCGTAATGTAAAACTATAAAGAAAACGAAATAACGGCGTTAAATCTACTATTCCTCTCTGAATAAAAGAATCAATGTGATATGAATATTATTCGGATACATTTTAATTTAAATATCATACAACAATCTTTTTATGTTTTAAATATCAAGGTCAATTACGCACCGTTGATTTGAACGAGATAAGTGGATAAAATTATACACAGGTGTCATGTCAATCAAAAAGCTACTTTTACTGGTATTTTTTGTTATTATGAATTCATTTTATGTAACACCTACTCGTCACACGCGTCAATGTTAGTACTATGTACTTTACCTAGATGTTTTTTTAACTTTGCATATACCTGACAATAGTATAAAATAACGAGATTCTTACAAAGTTTCACAATTAAACAGATATACATTTCGTTTGGTACGAACTTTAATCTTTAATTCCAATTTGCTGATATTTTTGTTGCGAGTAGCGTTTTCAATTTACTGGATAAATTGTTTTGGCATTTTAATTAGCGTATTTTAATCCGGCAACATAATAATAATAAATGGCTATGGAGGAAACCATTTTACTTTTACGAGTAACTGTACCTATTACGGACATTGTTTATAATGAGACAGGACTGCAACAAGTGAGACCGTTTTATGTAGCACTTAGCATCTGGAAAATATAAAAATCAGCCACCGCTTCTGAGTTGGAAAATACACGATATTTTCTGACTGAATTGACACGTTTGTTCAAAAACAAATCAACATAATCCACGCAGTTCGCTGTGACCTTTAGAAGTGATTCAGTGTAACCAACTGTAACCAACACGGGCCGACTAAAAGATCTCGTCGCCCTTTTCCACCGAAGTCTATTACAAACTTCGTTTTCTGAGCGAGACTTCAATGAGTTTTTACCGGATTCCGTTTTTGATTAGTAGGACGTCGAAGGTGGCGTATTACTCACGGAGCAATTAATCAGCGACCAATAACAGAATAGAAAGCTTTTCCGCGTGATTGCAGCACACGGGCGGCGGCGGGCGCGCTGCTTCCGGCGCGGCGAGCTAATGGAGCCCTTCAGTACTCCGCCTCCATTTCAATTACTTTCTTGGCTCGCCTGTCGTGAATAAAATTTTAGTTCTTGGAAACCGGCGCTAACGAGGGTGACATTTAAACAATTGCCTTATAATCTTGTTACACATAAATACATGTGAAAATACAAGAACATATAACGAGGCAACGTCTAGTTGTAATGAACGCCTACGCAAGCTTTGTTTAACTTACCTTTGCTGCAAGAAATTGTGTTACCTTACAGTTTATTACCACTTTCAACATGAAGGAGAGAATTGTTTAGCACGAGCTTGCTTCATTATAAAATGTTGCATTATTAAGACGTACAATGAAATTTTATGACAAAAAACAATAAAGTGCCAATCCTCGAAAGCGTGTAGTTATAGGTATAAAAGTAATTTGAATAATTATCATGAAGTGATAATTTTTTTTTTTTTTACAAGAAATGGGTTTGTACTTGACCGTAATTCGCCTGATGGTAAGCAATCATTACGGTCTAGAATGGAACGTGCTTACCCAGTAAGAACCGATTCACTCTCGCTTTGAAGATCGCAAGGTTATATTCCGCGGGGAACAGGGAGTCAGGCAGGGAGTTCCACAACCTATATAAATAGGTTTACAGTAAAACTAATGACTAATTCGAACCTTAAAGCTAAATTACACAAACATTTTGTTTTACTCTGCCACTTAAAAAGTACACCGGCTGCGTATAAAATCAGACATGTATGAATAAGCCATTTTTTAAGTTACCAAGCCTTAGCCTAAATAGAAGTTTGGCGATACCTACACTCTACTAAGGAATATTTAAACATAGGCTTGACATTACTATTCAATACTTGTTGATGAACTTCATACACTTTACACTACGAACTCCAACCGAGTTGAAAACAAATTGAGTCAAGTTATAAAGTTGGTGATATTTAACTAGAACTTAGGAGCAAATCAAGAGAAACTTTCTCCAGGGAAGCAATCCTTGAAAGTCGTGCCAGTGGCGAGCCGGAAACTCTGCAACGATACTCGACTTGCTACAGAAAAATACAATAACTTCTCTGTAACTCAATCTACTTAACAAATAAATCGACTAAAACAACAAGAGAGTACTGAGAGTTTTTCCATCGATTAACCGTTTTTTTCTTAATGATACCAAGAAGGCTCTTTATTACGGAAATATTGTAAATCTTATAGCTTTTACGAGCAGTTACCGACGGGGATTACTTTATACACTTTCATCTTGTACAATATCGTAACAAAGGTGAGCTGAAGAGGCGTTAGTGAACAATAAACTCTTGAATTACTGTGTTAATTTGGACGTCTCTATGGAGGCGCTATAACTAAAGTTTATGGCTCCAGCCTGGCTTAAAATGGAACCGATTTAACTGCCTCTGAGATTTGACACATACTTCATTGATTTATTACGTAGATTACAGGTACGACGGCTCCCAATCCGTTCGATTAGTACCTATTTATTAAGTAATTAATACTTTCTAATTCCTGCTGGCCTTCGAATCCTTTTTAAGACCATGTCATCCATAGCTGTCTAAAAGGAGATTAATGTAGTTTGTACCTGTGTACCGCCGGCCTTTCTGAATTAAGACGAGGTAGACTGAACCAGAATTACGCTGTATTGTGCTGGTATTATTATTATCAACTACATCACTAGCATAGGCCCAGCCTATTAGAATTCATGCCCGGACGTTGTATTTCATTTAGGATCGAGCTACTCATTTGTAGATGTTCAAGGCGTTTTGTAAAAGCCGGAGTTTTATATAATGCCTCTGTTGTGTGAATTGAAGCACTTCTCTTTTGAGTTGACTCTAACTTATTGATGACAAATCTGTGACGAAAGCTTTTTGAGTGTTTAAGGCCACGAAATTTCACCCGAAAACGCTTTGCGCTTGGAAAAATGCCTACAGTTGCTTTTTCGCATGCGATTCCACGCCGTATTTACATGAAAGCAAGGGCGAGCATCGCGCGCATAGCTCCGGCCGACGAGTCTGGTCCACACGCAAACAATTTTGCACAATTTGAGCAGTTTTGCAAACGTTTTTGACGAAATAAATTCATATAAAATCAGCAATGCAGAATATTCTCATTATGGTTTTCTGCTCCTCTAAATAAAAGCATTACCTTCTAAATATAATTAAATTGATTTAAATTTCTGTACTACTTTTGGAAAAAAAGGTGAAAAATATTTCAAAACAACTATTTTTCAAAAATTAAACTATCGTGCGAAGTATACGTAATCGTGTTTTGGCGTCTTTTATTGTCTTAATACTGAATATGTAATCTGAAAAATTTTTAGCTCCATCTTATATACTTCTATTTTATTTGATTTTTATAAAATGTCGATTTCACATAGCACTCCGTCTTAAATAGTAATTAAAATTCCGCGACATGATGGCATTAAGTAAATCATTTTTTTTTCCGTGGGATAGGTTTACGTTTGACTACAGCCTGCCTGATGTTAAGCATTGCTGCAGCCTAGGATGTAACACGCTTACCTAGAAGATACCTATTAACTCTAGATTTGAAGACCCCTGCATTGTAGTTCGCAGGAAACACAGCTTCTGGTAAAGTGTTCCAAAGCTTTGCCGTCCATACAATAAACGCAGAGGCAAAGCGCTGTGTTCGACAATTCCACCATGAAACAGTGTTTACCTGCGGACTTTCTGCTTGCATATGGGAGTTTTACAAAATAGCGTATCATACATAAAGCCGGTAGCGTCCACATAACATTGAATGCACGGCACGCGTCACATAATCCCCTGGAATTAAACGTCGCGTCCTAGTTTCGGACCGTATCCAAAAGGACAGATATCTCAAGAGGCTCCATATTACACTCGCAACTTACGCAGGACTTTGGTAAAGTAGAGACATTAAATAGACTTTACCGCCGTAACGTCACACGAGCACTCGTAAATATCTTCCGCGGTTGCCACCGTTTTACCTTATACGGATAAATATGTTTGTGTCCACGCAAAACACTCACTTTATCGCCTATATTATTCATAGCTGTAATAAAGATTTTATATACTATACATGAAAGCAAGAGGTTACAAGAGGTTCAATAAACGTATATCATCCTAATAGTAATATTTCAAAGTATCTGAATGGAATTCAGGTCAAATTAAAAAAAAAACTTTTATTGGAAAATGAGCGAAAATAATCACGACTGTCAGGATTCGAACCTGCGTATTTCCGATCACCGTCCGGAACGCCTTAACCAACTAGGCTACGGTCTACTAACTACCAGGCGCGAAAATCCACACTCATTTCCATACACTTCAGACTGAGCGGCTGACTTATTTTCGCTCATTTTCCAATAAAAGTTTAATTTAAACAATCATAGTGCAGGTTTAGCACTTAATAAATTAACTCAAATTAAAATAATCGCTTTGGAGATACTTTCTAAAAAAATATCAACATAATGTAAGTGTCTTGTAAATTTTGAAGCGATTGTAAAGATATCAATGTAGTTTACGTGCACTTCTTCTTCAGTATTTATGTAAGTCCTGATCGGAATCCAATCTGGATATTGTGGAGGGCCGCGCGCCGAGAGCGAGTGAGAATTATTTCGGTGTGTCGGCGCCTGGCACGGGTTCAACCGGCCGCCGCGAACGGTGTGTCGCCTACTTCTCAGATCCCACAGACATCGCCACACTGCTCTACTACTCTAGCTGCTAATATTGAGTCATCCACAGTAAATGTCAACACGATGTTAGCGTTCTACCATTTCAGATATTATCTGTACATAGGAGATATCATCTGTTCGATGGAGATTTATTTTTAATTGACTTTAAAGAAATGTTATTAGTTCAATCTATACTTTAAAAAAGGAGGGAGATTGTCTATAAAATTAATCCACGTGGAGCTAAAAAGTATATTCACACAGATCTTATTAGATACAAGCGTAAGCTTAGTATGGGGCTAGATGGCGCTGTGTGATATGTGCTGAAATATTTATTTATCTTTTAAGAGGCGGCTGAAGTGTAATTAAGTAAATCAAGAACAATAAATAAAACACGGAAACAAACACTGGTCATCTATGCAAAAAGTATACCCAAGACCACTTTTAGAACGCTATAAGTAAGTGAAATACCAGTAAAAATGTATATTAAGGTATCAAAAAACGATATAGTTTTTAAAATCTCACATTTTTGATCAATGTTTTCAAAATAAATTTGTGCCTCTGAATAAAGTAGGATCTAATTTCCAAACTTTTTATTCCAGTCGTAAAACGTTGTCGCCAAATTTAGATTTGTTTATTTTATACCTTAATTAGGAAGGTCAGACTAAACTTATTAAGAAGTAACCCTAATTAAAGACATAACTCTTGCCAGTTCTTGTCTCGCAACTTTGAACATTCCGCCGAAAGTTCCGCTGAGGCCGACCACGAACAACACACAACTCCAACACATCCTAAGGGTCAAAGGTCAGTGCCTACCACCTCTCAAATGAAACTAACATTTTTATGTCGGAACAATGGCGTGATTCACTCTATGTGATGTGAGAGAGGCAGGAGGTTCTACAACATGTAGGCTGCTCTCCGAAATGAATCAGATACACGAATGGGATACACACAGTTTTACAACAGATAGACACGATTTTCTTACTACATAATAAAAACGAAAGAATATATGTTAGTTTTTTGGGTGTGTTTGTTCTTCTTTCACGCCGCAACCTCTACAAAGTAGGCAACAAAGTCTCAGAATATGTTGTCGTAAAGAATCAGGAAAAACATAAATGTAAAAATAAACGCGTTGCCTTAAAAGTACGTGTGTATCAAAAGGTACAATTTATTCACTTTGGTGTTTATTGAATTTGTTGATTACGCATCAGGCATCGGCGCGTGTTCGCCCCTTTATAGCTCTGCGTCGGTTCACACGAGTGAATACGCTAATGTCAAATAATCTGGAACAGATTTGATAATTCCATGGCGTCGCAGGCTCCGCAGCTGCCGACCGCATGTAAATCGCGAGTTTAGTTACTGCACCGCACCGCTATTTGAATTGCTAATGCAAATGAAGCCTTCCACCTCCGTATGCCGATTCAGTGCGCTTGACAGAACTGACTTTACGATATGGGTCATATTACCTACATCATTCTATGAATATTCACATTAGCCACCTGTGTGTATGCATACGCCCGTAGATTGTTATGACAAACGAAAAGGGCAACCTCAACCCATCTTTGAAGTAAGAAACATAAATATATTTACATTAAAAATATTAGTGTAAAATGTTTACGTTTCACATTGTTCTTGTCTTCATGATTTATCCATCATCATAGCCATAACTCAGAATAATTTAAAGTATACAACAGCTTTTCATAATTTATTCTTGGAGTCTTATAAAGAACGAACAACTTCAATATTTTTTTTTTAACCAAGATATGCTCGCGCTTGACTACAACTCGCCTGATGTTAAGCAACGTTGTAATCTTCGATCTAGCGCGCGTGCCTAGAAGAAACCGATTTACTCTCGACTTGAAGACCGAAAAGAATAATAAAAGAAAACGGATTTATTTTGTGTAAATAAGGTAAAGAATGGGTCAAAATGGGTATCTACTGTCATAAATCATATCATATCATAAGTCATAATGTTTATTAACGTTACGACATCGCGCCGTACAGGGCAAGTCAAATTACATAGGTAATCACTTCTTAACAGTAATGTCTCTTTTAAAATACTTATAGCTATACACTTATTATAATCAGTGAGCCTAAATAAAATAAAATATTTAATTTGGAAAACAAAATAAAATCAAATAATCAATTATTAGACTACAATATTTGCTTTAAACAAAACACAAGGCAATATTTATTAAAAAAAATAAGCTTCTGTAATTGAGCTTTTCATAAATTCATTGAGTGCGTAAAACGGGTTAACTTCAAAGAATTGTTTCAGCTTTATTTCGTATGCACTATATGGCAGATCTGTGATACTCAGTGGCAATTTATTATACATACAAATCTTGTTGTATATTCCCTGTTTTTGTGTCTTGATTAGTCTGGTTTTCGGTTTGTTTAAATTGTCACGTTTTCTTAAAGAATATTTTTTGTCTTTCTTCCATTCATCTTGTATGGACTTTATAAACTACAATTTATAAAAAAAAACAACTTTACTGATACAGGACCTTTAGGGATACTGTTACTAAGTTTCTTTAGCTAAACGCACTTATCAAATGCAAGTAGTATAATAAATTTTAAAATATCGAATTCAAATTAATCATTCATATTGTGTTGATTCAATATGCGTATGCACAGTCTTCTTCTTCTCATCGAATGAGAGTGGCCAACTCTGTTGTCGAGAGTTCATCAAGCCACCGAAAGAGCCTTGTGAAAATCATTATTCAACTGAGGAAAATCAACAGTACTAACCTGACCAATGTCACCGAGTATTGGAATCGAACCAATGGAAATACAATTAGTTTGACAGCTTTATGCGAACAATAAACTCTCAAAATCTAAAAGCAATAATGAATGGTATACGAGACGTTATGCCAAAAGCATTTCGCGTGAAAACGTCGAGTGTGTTTGATTTTACGGGGGATATGTGATAAATAATAATGCGCCTGCGTTTAATTTGGGAGTAGACGGGAGCGAGTGTGCAGTGGGAGTCCGCGTGTCCGCTCGTACGCACCTGCGCCCGCGCCGCGCCACCGACACCCCACGAGAGAATATTCCGCATCTTACCAGATAGTTCTATATGTACGTCTTTTACCTCATTTAATTAAAATCTGGAGTTTGCAATAATGAAGTAAAAATATAATTATTACTTATTTAAAAAGAACTATTAAAAAAATACTGATTTGATTGCAGTTGTGAAAAAGTGCGTTAATGAATTTTATTAACCAGTGCTTGCGTCAGATTCCCCCGTACACGGAATATAATTAATTAAATTGTGATCAATAAATATTTCATTCAGTTCATAGTTGTAAGTACAAAAAAAATAAGAGGCAACTATGTTTTATAGCTAGTTTTAGTCTAAAATAAACTTGTTTGTTATTCCTTCAGATACCTAATTTACTAATCCAATTAGTATTTGATATACCTAGGAATAAGCATCTTACTTCAGACAGGTATTACATTGAACCTCCTGTTTGCGTCGTTACTGAGGGTTTTGAATACTCCATGGAAATAAGTTATTCCTTTATGTTTTTCACATTTAACAAGTATTTACAAATAAAAGGTGAATGCTACTTCCAAACTCGTGGCCATTTAAAACTTTTAATTATTTCATTCAATTGTATTTGTATGGTTACATAGTGAAGGTAGAATGGCAAGGCAGAAGCTGCTCGACCCTTTCTAAAAAAATATGTTGTTAAGGGTACAAAAGCACACTTTGTTGTCTTCGCTTTGAGTTTGGTAAACAATTTTACTAACATTTAGGAAACATTACAAAAATTTGCCTCGAGACCGAGCCCGTTGAACAGTTTTTGTGTTCATATTCTGCCTTTCTTTGCTTAGATGAATTATAGAAGTTATGAAGCTTAAATGTATGGGTTTTTTGAGAAACCCAACGGCAATTATGTATATTCATTCAATTTGATTTCTATGTAAAGAATAGTTGTTACGTATTTTTATATATGGAATTGTAGGTATTATACGCAGTGCTGGGAATTTTAACTAATCCACCAAAATACAACAAAATAGCAAATACTAAAAATTAACCGATTTTTTTTTCTGAAATTTATTGAATTCTGAGTAAATATAATATACAGTAAATACTTTACATCACATAAAACATTAAAAGCGTTTATTTGAATATTCAAAAGGGTTTTTACTTCTGTAGTAAAAATAATTTAAATAAATGTGTAAATGAATAACAGTATGTAACTAGAGAAATAAGCATTCCATGTAACATAATTTTTTTAATACGACATACTTCCAACCCCATTTTCGGTAACATAACTAAGAGGAATAACAACAACAACATTGGTTAAATAATTGTGGACGCTGTTGAAGCTGTCAACTTCATTTTTACGGCGTCTATAATAATGATGATAGACTAAGGGGTTCTCCGATTAAATTCTATTCCTTTTAAGCCAAATGTAGTCAAATTATCTCGTATATATCTGTTCCCCAAATCGCCTACAGATTTACGTGGGCTGTTGAGTCGTTGCCAAATTTTTGTTTTCGCTATCGATATTGATTTTTAGTGAACAGTGACGTTCAAGAAACGTGGTTTAAACTAATAGACTTAAGCTAGAGTGTGGTTTCAGTGAAAATTGTATTAATTTCTTGGAAGATGAATTGGCATTCTGTTTTAAGGATTAATAGTATGCGCCCATCATTCACAATGTGTACGTACCTACGTAGGTAACGCGCCCATCAAAATGTACCTACACAATGTGTCGCGTTCCCCACTTCTAACCATGAGAATAGGTGCAGAGAGAATACTTCCAAACTAAAAAAAAACAAATGAAGATTTTAAAAAAATCTATTAATCCATCTTAAACGAAACAATAAAAATATGGATTACATTTTTACATTAAATTAGCACTTACGTCATATGACGGATGTCAGTTAATGTACAAACCACACTTCCTTCAATAAAAATTCCACTTGTGGTTGTAACAATTTTTACTGCCTGTAAACGAACATCGTAAAACTGAAATTTATAAACTCACTATCAGTGTCCAAAAATGTTTTTCAAATTCTTTTAGAGCAAATCTTATATTTTCTCTGACGTTAAATTGAATCATCATAGACATCAATCATTATCAAACCACTATGGGTCCTCCTCTCCTTGGTCCAGAAGATGTCAGTCATGTGTTTTTCGAGGCCACAGAAACAAAATTAATTATTATTAATTATCTTGCCCACAAAAACTTAAAAAATCTTAGAAACGAGAACATAGTTATGCAATCTCTTGTTATGTTGTTGACAAAAATCATAATAAATCTGGCAGTGGCATATTGGTGCCACAGCGGCCGCTCCTATAAATAAACCGGGACCGGCCGGTGCTGGCCACACTCAGCGCCGACATTTCATTTGCCTGCACTTTCTATTTGCGACGCGGCTCGAGCGATTATAGCTATTAAAACTTTTGAGTAGTGCATCCACCGGCGATAGTTTAGAGCGCTCGTGAACTATATTATAAACTATAAGCATATTTGATATTGAGGGTGGTGTTGTGTTGTGTGCAGCGACAGGATGGTGGCGGGGGACGTGACGCGGCGCGCGTCCATCACGGCGCCATCCATGCACCGCCGGCCCTCGGCGCGCCGCGGCTCGCTCATCAAGAACCCACAGGCTCAGTCGCAGGTAATTAAATCCATCAATACATGTCGTATACGTTATATACATGTAGTTAGTTTGCAAGAGAGTTCATTCTGATGTGGATATGTCACCGAAAAATAGCAAGATCCGTACGTTTATAAATTTCCTAGGAAATTTATAAACCTTCGTGAGGTTCTAAACGAGAGATAAATTGTATTTTTTTACGCCCACATTGTATAAACGTACGGATCTTGTTATTTTTCGGTGACAGATACATTTCAAAGCGCCAGAAGTTCTACTATTGATGCGCCCAGATGTAAATGCCACTTCATATACATATGTATAAAATCCTATTCTTCTGAGATAATAAAAAGTGTTTTTCGTCGAAAATATTAATTGATATTTTGTTGTCTTTCTATTGGTGGTCCTAAAATACAAATATCGATATTTTATATGCCTTTAGAACCTTCGTTTATAATACATAATTCTGGTGAAAACAGTTAGTAACTGTAAAAATATTTATATTAGGGCGCTGAGCTGACTAAGTCTAGAGTATATTGATAACTCAGTTATCAATAACTGTTTCAAAACTGTTCTATGAACGCCGGATAGAACACAAATATTGTTCCGATATTGTTGGTCTAAAATTGATACATATTTTTAGTTCATATCGCAACAACAAGACTTGTATTGCTTACATTTTTCAACGGTCGCTTTTTATTTGAACAGTAGGTATCTTACTCAAGTACTTTTTAGAAAGATCTAAAAAGACTTGATAAGAAAGATACTGTATGTTTTTTTAGATTGTTAAAGATATCCCATAACTAAAGTATTGTTATCAAAGTGAAAAAAATAAGCTCTAAGGTGTTTTGTTAATTTTTTTCTTTGTTAGTATGTATGTATCGGTATGTCGATAAACTAAGTGTCCAAACGGTAGCCACTGGCATTCACTAGAGTGAAGAGCTCCCAGAGATAGTCACAGGTGAGACATCCACTCCGGGCTTTGGCACGCACTCTCAATCAGACGAAATGCTATCCAATTTATACAGCGACTAAGCGATCTAAATCAGATAGCGTTTTCCCTGGAACGGCATAAACACTTTACTGAATTATAATTTAGCGAGAAACGCAACCTATCCTAAGCAAGAAAACAGACACATAACTGAATGACGAAACATTAAATCAATTATTAAATTTAACTTGGCTCAGAAGTCGAAATTAAAACAAACAATGTCAACTTCAAACAGAATCAAAAGCTCGCCCAAAACAAGCAGTAGTAGCGCTGGAGCATTTCAATCAATGCTATCCGCGTTATGTTTGAGGTACGAGTAGTTACTTGGTGCCGCCAATGACAGAGCTTAGCATTCAACCGGTTATTTTCAACATTGTAAATTCTACATATTTGGTGCGCAATCAACAAGTTTGCACACAATAAAAGCATGTCATGTTCAGTGAGCGCGAACTCCATCATTTGTGTTTGTGTCGTATATTCGTTAGACTGCGACACGCCGCCGTTAGCTCACAAACATGTAACATAACAAACAAGCTTTGAAACAATTGGTTACACCGCACAAATAGATTGGAAGCCACGAATCGTCTTCAATTCTCCGAGAATTGTAATCAGACGACATATCTTTTGTATGCCTGAAGCAGATAAATTAGAAGATAATATAACAACCATGTGTTTTGAGTAGGTATGTGAAGCTAAAGGGAGCAAATAATGTTTTATTGCTACTGCACATTTACGCTTCGATTACCATAATCTACGATAAGGTTAAATCGTTTGGCTTGTTTCAATAAACCAGTTTCTTGTCAATAAACCAGCATTCATACTGCACTGAAAATAAAACCCACGCATTTTTAAATCGTAAAATCCATTACTTTGAGTTTGCAAATCGTTATATTCCCAAAATAAACAAAGAAAAAATGAATGCAAAATGATGACCTCGGAATATTGAGTTTCCTTGTTTCTTTGAATAGGGGAAGCTACTAAAATGCCAAACAAGGACCGCTGACATTTTACTTGTTTCTTTTAGGTGCTTTCATTATTAAAATATACATACCTAAATAATAATCATAATAATAATAAATATTCCGGGACAATTCCGGACTAACGCTTGTGTCGTGGGTACTAGATAACGGATATAATACTTATAAATGGACGATACATTAGTTAAAATGGTTTTAAAAATAACCCAAGTTATAGTAACAGATAAAAGCAGAGTTTAGTTTAGTCCTCCGTTAAAAAATCTACAGTCAATGGATCCAAAAAGGGAATAGGAAAAAACCAAAACTGTTCTGTTTTAGATCATGAAGTTTTTACCCGTTTGTGATTTTGGCTATATTCCCCAACACGTACAAAATACGGGTTATTTCTGTTAGCTTCTACAGTTATCTTTGTATTAAATACGACATATATAAAAGAACTTAGATTTATAAATCTGGATCAAATGTTATTAAAAATAATATACTCACATTAATCATGGGAACTCCAGCACTAATGACGATTGGTGCGTTCGAGCGGATTGTCAGTGCTTGAGTCATGGCTTAAACTTAATATTAGGTTAACTGTTTCTTTACATATAATAAAGCCGAATAGAGCCGATAAAATCTGAACATTAAAGTAGATAGACAAGATAATAAAAAAAAAATGTTTAGAGATACTTTGAATAAATTCACATTACAAAAATTTCAAAAAAATTGTTTGTATGGTTATTTAAACGCTTATCACGCGATAACGGCTTAACGGATCATCATAATTTTTAATATGTAGGTAGTATGTAGGTCTTAGGAGTGTCATAGGCTACTCTTTATCCTGAAATATTGCGAGCGAAGCCGCGGGGATCCACTAGTAATTTTACAAAATAAACTTTTTCATTGACAGGAGGTGCCATGGGACATCATCGACCGCTGCGCGCTGCCCATCGTGCTGTGCCACGCGCTGGCCGTGGTGCTGTCCACCGTGGCCAACGCTCTGCACATCAGCAACATATCAGTCTTCACTCTCTTCCTCTGGTTCTCCATCTCCGTCGTCGGCTCGCTCTGGTTCTACCATAACTTACAGGTAAATAACTAGAAATCGACATTATCAGAAGATTCGTCCATTCTTTAAAAAGGACTTTCTCAAAGATCGCCAAATAATTATTTAAATTTCCATATGCATAAAACGCAAATTCACGAGTTGTGATGAACATTAACAGTATGTGCAATTTTGCGTGAAAACGTACATGGTAAATACGCTCGCCATTGAAAATTAACATATGAAGGCTCTCATAACGTTAGATTCTATGAAGAAGCAACCGGGGGAGCCTTATTATGTTCCATGCATATTCATGCGAGGCTCGCGTCGGCTCTGCGGAACAAATTGAACTTCCGATTCGTGTGTAACGGTCTCTAGAGTGAGAGCAAGTAAACAATTTCACCTGCAGCTTCCGCGAAAACTATTTAATTACACGACTCTCACTCGACTCACTCGGCAAATAATTACACGACCTCTTCTGAAAGGTTGGGATCGCACGCACACTGCACATAAATGGGACACGTTCGCAATGTTTATGGAAATAAATAGCTACACTACGTGGATAAACTAATAAGACCCATGCCGAGAAGATTAAAAAATCACATCGCTTTGCATTATGCTTTTATGTTCGTTAAAGAAAGTCGTTAACACCCACACTACTATTTCCTTAGCCGATCCCCTCCCACGGGCGGGGATTAAATGCCAAAACAACCTTAAGCGGATACAGACGGCTCGCCGCCATTCTGTGCGTCATGATCCCTTCATGCACGGACTCGGGAGATAAATAAATCCAAGTGCGGGGACATGTCAAGGATTAATTCCAAAATACTGTTTGCTTTGCACTAGCTCTCTTTTACAAAGGGTATCATGTTCTAAAAGCTACGTGTTTTGCACTATGATCTCGAGATAAGTCTGTTTCAAGTAGTTTTGAGTTGGCTATTTATTCCATCCCACGACATTGTAAAGTACAAGGTAATTACTGCAAACTTAGCTTTGACGTCACTCGAACTAGTCAGTGTCACCTTCTTGCATTTGGAGACTCCATCACTAAAAATGTAATTTAAGTACGAAGTTTCAACTGTAATAGCTAATCAAAACAAATCAAAGGAAACATTCATTAAATCCGTAGATAGGTACATATATAACCGCGGACGGATCTAGCCATACCTACATACGTCTATCATATCAGTTTTAAGTTACAGTTAAATATTGTAATATTTGGAAACAAAGAATAAATTTGTATACGAACCAAATTAGAAATGCTAACAAAACTATTATATAAATATGGCGATCTGGTACGAATTTATCAAAAACTTATTGAAAAAGTCTCAAGAAAACCCCAACAGTATTAAAACTGGAGCGCGTATAAATAACACATAAATAACCCATTTAAGAAACTAATTGCCCTGGTTTATGGCTACGAGCATTTATAAGTTGATCGAGTTTTTCAAAAGAGTGCTTCTAATAAAGCAGTTAAAGTTGAGTTATGTTGATATTGCAATTGCGGAACAGTCTCAGATTTGTTTCGTCTATGTCGTGGCATAAAGTTATGTCGTATATTTTGTCATAGTGAAACTTGCCTTGCAAAATTATATTTATACTGAATTTTGTTTTGTTTGAAGCCCACAAACCACATAGTTTGACTCCATATTATATAAAACATGATATTTCACAGTTACATTACTTTTTCGAATACGTTTTATAAACCACATATTTCACTTATATTGTATTTACTGTTACGGGTTTGCACTTGAGTACAGTAGCGCCCGTAGCTCAGCTAGCAGAGGCAATCGCATGCAATTACCAATGTTAAGCAAAGGTCAACGCGGTCAGTCCTTGGATTGGTGACCGAAAAGTGGCATTCCATTTTTCGCTTTCGTGGGTCGGACACGATAAATTGTAGGTTCCAGCTGTTTGTCTAGTACGGCAGTCGTTAAGCCATGCCAGAGGCCCTTAGGGCGGCTTAATAAACTCTCAACACCAGAGTTGGCCACTCTCATACGATAAGAAGAAGAAGACTTGAGTAAAGTTTCCTGATGGTTACAACCTCATTGAGTAAAAGTGCGTGACACGAGCTGGCGCAGGTCGCTCCGTGTCCCGCAAGTGATTACCTGCATCCAGTGTACAAGCAGGCCAACTCTCGGGAGATCCACTAAGAATAGCTCCGTTCTCATTCAATTGTTTCATAGCTTACATTGAACATAGTAGGTATCCGAGGAGCTCTCAAAACAAGACTGATCAAAATTTTTGACAAAGTGTTACAGGTTCTTAACTTTATAACATGCTATTTAATCGATTACCATTTAGCATTACATCCCACAAAGTCTACTATAAAATTTGATTGACGAATTAAATGACCCATTTTGCTGATATTTTATGACGTACCCCAAAGATCTCTCGGCGTAGGTGGATAAACGATTTTACTTTCTTCATGTGAATTCGTAATATGCGATTTTGTCTGTAGAAGTCAAATAAAAACGGCTGATTGACATGGACCGGGAAAGTACTTACAAAAACAGGGTTTCCTTATATTGAATTACATACATATTTTATGGTAATGATACATGTCACAGAAACGTGTTTGTAGAGATATATCATTTGACTGAATTAAAATCAATTACCTATCATCATTCAGATAATAGAATTGAACCTGTCTAATGCCTAAATTTATCTATGACGCGTACTTGGTAGCGAGTTCGAGTCGTAGTTGTTGTCCATGAGTCACAGGGCTAGAGAGGGGACGGAAGGAGCAAGCTTGCAGAAGGTCCTCCCCCGTCCGCGTATAACCTTTGGTATTATCGGCTTCAGACTGAGCAGCGCCATGGAACGTCACCGACTCGGCCGCCCACGTAGTCACTGCTCAGCCACACTATGAAACAGTTATTGTATCATACTGTATAATAATGCGTCTAAATGTCTGCCTGAATGTCGTCGCATTATATATTGCCAAGGAGATTGTAACAATTGTACCATTGTGCCAGCCTCCTTACTTGCGTCATCAATCCATTCGAAAGTACGATTTAAAATAGGTTAATCGTCATGTTTTTACCGAACAGACACAGTTAAATAAAATATTCATATGCGTTCGAGTAAAGCCCCGTACTATTTTGTCTGGTATGACATCTGGTTTTTTATGACACTATCAGCCGTCTATGAAATATTCATTTGGAGCGTCGTCACCGGGCAAAGGTTTTATTTGCATTCCATTTACATCCCTGCGATTTTTATCGTTGTGATGAGCGCTAATTGTTGAGACGTAATGAAGTAATTTATGCAAACTTGACCGTGATTGGTGCGTGACTTCGAACAGTGAGAGGAGAGGGAGATTAAAGTTAACGATCAGGGAACCCTGAAATAGTTAACCTCGAACGTCACCGCGTCACGCATACTAGACTAGCGCGTACAAACGGTTGAATAAAATATTCACTCGCCAGTTATTATAACGGACATCCATCAACCTGTCACCGCGCGTATTCGACGAAAACTTAATTTCGTCGCTTGCCTGTACATAATGTGGGTAGCTTCATTCAACGATATCATGAAGCAATCGAACAATAAAAACATTGTAAATTACGCAATATGATGAAATAGTAGAGTAACGAGTAATTATAGCCACATTTGCCTGAGTTAATTTGAGTAGTGTTGATTCAATCATTACCGAAATTGAAGGATAAGTAAATTGGGCAGCTAATTATGTTATTTTAGTTACAAAATGTATTAAATTAAAGTATTTTACGAGTATGTTGAGTTTTATTTATGTTCGTTTGTATCTATACTAAACTTTACCATACTATACATACGGAGTAACACAAAACTAATATTATATAACATTTATTATTAAGTAATTTATACAAAATGTAAATAAAACTATATATTTTTTAACTTTACTTTTTTTATGGATAAGTAAATATGATCAGCACAGCAGACAAGGTGACAAGTGTCACACAGCACCATCTAGCGCCATACTAAGTAACTGTATATTGTTTAGTACGTACATAAGCTGTGCTTGCAGGTGACAGCGGCCGGCAAGGCAGTACTGGTGACCGGCTGCGACAACGTGCTGGGCAACGCACTGGCGCGCCGCCTCGACGATATGGGGTACCACGTGTTCGCGGGATTCCAGAACAAAGCAGGCAACATCGACGCAGACATGCTGAAGGAAGACTGCTCGGGTCGCCTTCACACTCTACAGCTGGACATCACTTCTGAAACACAGGTCATTATTATACAGACTAGTGGACGCCCGCGGCTTCTACTACCTACATACCAATAATCATGTTGATCCGTTCAGCTTTTTTTACGTTATGAAGGAAATATGAATTTAAATAAACAGACAAACAGAGACACAGATAAACAGATAAACAGATAATAAGATATAAAAATTGCTGAAACGTGTTTTAGTATCGATTTAACGTATACCCAAACATTTTTTTTCTAATATCTTCTATGTACAGATTTTGACCCTCTTCAGCTTTATTATATGTGTAGATAATACAGGTAAATTAACTAACTTCTCGAAAATATTTGTTCATTGATGATACCTTCTTTATAGAAAGCAAGAGCATAAAATATGATGTATATTAAGCTATTTGCCGGTTACGACATTAAAATTGCCAACATACGAATACATATGAGTTTCTAGACCAAAGTTACATCAAAGTAGGCAATCTAAAAAAAGACTAAAAGTTCACAATTTGCAACGGGATATTTCTTCTTAAACTTGAATTACCGCACTAAGCTTGTAAGAAGCTATTTTTATCATATTGATTTGCATTATTATTTTCAATATCTCAATCCAAATATATTTATTACACCTACGGTGTTTTAATAATTATTATTTAGATTAAGATGGAACATGCTTGGTACGAAGCAATTTATCTGGAATTCCTTTTGATTTGAAGTAATCTAAATTTCTCAGAAAGCAAACGTTAAACCATTTCTGTCAACATTTCTGTTTAACTGTGAAATTGAATTATGTAAGTAACCTTATCTTACCATAAGTAATAATTTATAGAGGGCCAGTGTTCAGTAACGAGTTAATTTGACAAATTACGGGTATCTGGGTCATTGGCAACCCCTCGAGGAGTCCCGCGGAGGTCCGCTACTGCCTTTATTATAAAGCTAAATCCTTGTAAATTAATTTCGCACGAGTATCGCTCGCAGCTAACACCGACCTGCGAGATGTACACGACCTTAATTAATTCAGGTTGGCTACGAAAAAGATAATCTTATCAGAGTGAACGCCCACGGTTGATACAACGTTTTTAACGGCGCCGTTGTAACTCTTTTGAGGCCAGTAAAGCCCAAATTACTCACTTATTCACTTCCGATTCACATTAGCCTGCTCTCGGCGACCCCGCGTATGTTGTGTATCAGATGTATTCTGTGGTATCAGATAATTTGATACTCTCCCAATTTGATAAAAGTTCCAAACTTTCGCAAGATTAATTGCCAAAATTTTCGGGCGGAGTGAGCAAGGCAAGATAGTTATATTATATCTTTGATAATGGACATTCTTAAAATGGAAAAAAAATAACATTCGTATCAAGATGACTTTATTTATATGGCGATTATATACAAACATATATATAAAAAACAAACAGATACGTAGTACCTAATTTCAAATTCGAAAGGTCATGTTAGGTTAACTCTTCGAACCAACATTTGGCCCTCTATCGGTGTTGCTGCTCAACATTTCGGCAGCTACTCTGAGTGTTCAACTTGAACCCAACGATGATTCACTAGGTTTCTCTGTATAGATCTTGTCTGCGTCGCTGTACATCGTGGACCACATGCCAGAGGGCGCGCAGGGCCTGTGGGCCATCGTCAACTGCGAGTCGTGGTGCGCTCTCGGCGAGCTCGAGTGGGTGCCGTTCTCCGTCATCAAACGAGCTATGGACGTCAACCTTCTAGGTGAGACAAACTTGAACCATTTCGTGATGTAAGCCTAGTATGCAAAACTTGAACCATGTTGTATTGCGAGTCCTTGTTGTAAGCTACGGAGCTACGCCGCTACGAGAGTAGCTCGCGTTGCAGTGTGCTCCAAAGTATGTAGATGGCGCTACGAGTTTGTTAATCCGGTGACTTGAGGCAATATTCCATACAGCTATATGGTAGAGTAATTTATGCTGTACGTATTATATTTAGATTCATTTTAAAATAAACTGGGATCGTCGGACTCATCGGCATTCAAGTGTAGATGTTGGCTCATCTCAGTTTAATATTCAATCTCGTTCGCTTTTTACGTTTTTTAGAATCTGATATTGTTGGCACAGCAATAACTGTCTTGACGTCAAAACTTCTTGAGATGAGTTTTTTAACTTGCAAAAAATATTAGTAAACATCTAAATTTAAGTTCAGCGACGCTGATTCATAGATTTCATCTGAATACCAAAATAATACGTGAAGATTTGTGATGCTATAAATATTTCCTTCCAGATATTTTAAATCAAACGACTTTCAAGTTTCTCGAGCTAGTCTATAAATCTTGGAAATTCAAATCAATATAAGATTTGTTATTGCCCACAGATCAACTAGCATTTCAATATTCTAATATCGCTTTTAGGATCCTGTATCATTTTCGTATCAATAAATTATGTTACCAATCGTCACCCCGTTGACTCATAAAACAACCGAAGAATTAATAAACTAACATATTTCGTATTTTTTTTTACATGATATAGGCTTACGCTTGACTACAACTTACCTTTACTCATGACACGTGGGGGGTTAAAGAACGCCGTGGAATATATACTGAAATATTATTAGGTATTTTATTTTTATTACTCCCTTTCCCTTTAATCTAAGTACTGTAGAATCAAACAAGTAAATCTGTAACTTGTCACTCGCGACGTTTTCCCGCTTATTGGCGAAAGACAAAGTCTAAATAATGTGATTCAGCGTCTATAAAGCGAACAAAATGCTTCATTAATTTCGTCATTGTGTGTCGAATGTAAAGTAGGCTCGTAGCAAATTTAGACAGAATTAAATTAAGGTCTTTCAAACGATGGCCTTGTAACGAACAGACACAATTACATCCTCTTATTTACTTTACGAGCTAATTATATTAAGCCAGAAGTTAGCTTGTAATCTGTAATTGTGGGCGTCTTAAGTCCCTTTTGATATTATACATCTCTCTTTTTTATTACGTTTCTATATATTTACATTTTAAGATGAGAAGTAGGAAAATAAAAAAATAAGCCTTTACTATTCTCAAATCCTTGATTAAAAAGATATTAGAATGATTCAAAAGACTAAACTTAAAACTTTAAGTTTCGTTAGTATCTATTCAAAGTCTTCTTACAGTGGTAAGCCAAATAGATTCAGTGAAATATTATAATTTTGTCTCCTTACTATACAAACTAATATATTTAATCAAGGAATAAAGTTCTTATTCTAGCAGAAATTTGTCTAGCACTTTGATTTACATTGACAAATTAATCAATGGAATGAATGTAATCATCCCAAATATTGTTGGGTACATCACACACAATCAAATTGCACAATATCATAGTTAATACATTAGGTAATATAATAAGTTCAATGAAAACACTGCCAAACTGTGGATTCCCTATTCTCCTCGAACTATAATTTATCGGTCTTCAAGTCGAGAGTGAATCGGTTTCTTCTAGGCAAGCGCGCTAGATCGTAGATTACAACGTTGATTAACATCAATCATAACTTTTATGCTGTCATTATTACTTTACTAATTGTCTACATATTTGTTGTCATTATTTGTATCAATTTGGTATTTTTCATAAAAAATTAAAAACTTTCAGAATCCAACATGAGAGGACTTAATTGAACTGTAGGTTTAGTCTTATGCATCACAGTGTAATTTGTTTGTAATCTTTTAGCCTGCATTTTGTGTCTGTACCTTTTGGAAATAGTAGTAAAGCGTGAGCCTATTTTGTTTAAAAAAAAACCTGTATAGCTATAACCAATATTTTCTTCCCATGCAGGCCCAGCCCGCCTCGCGCAGGTGATGCTGCCGCTGGTGCGTCGCGCGCGCGGCCGCATCGTGCTGGCCTCGTCGATCCTGACGCACGTGGCGGCGCCGGTGCGCGGGGTGCACGCCGCCTCGCTCGCCGCGCTCGACGCGCTGGCCGCTTGCCTGCGCCGCGAGCTCAAACCGAGGGGCGTAGATGTGGTGAGCATACCCCTACATACAAACATACATACATAACTACAGGTGCCGCTTGGTCTTGATGCACGTGGTGGCTCACCCACGAACTTAAACTCAAGCCTGTTGTGCGTTTCAAAAGTTCGGCAATCTCTTATAAACTTACTCATATCTCTTTTGTTTGACAAAAAATATTGGACTAACTTTTTTTTATAAATTACACTTAAATGTAATTAATAATACCTACCTCCTTATAATGTTGAAAAATGCAGTCAACCAAATACTAAATTATTCTAAGTGTAATTGAGAAAAAGAGAAACTGGCACCCAAATTACAAAATGTTGGTATCGGAACTCATTGCACATCCGATTTATTAGGCAACTTCCATCCTTTACAACCAAACATCCCACAGCGATTGTCTTACAACATTCTTACGTAATTAATTTGAAGAAGTGCAAGCCATAGCGGTCATATAACTGGCGAGGCAGCAATGCTTTATTATTAAAATAATAAAGTCTGCTTTTGCTTGCGTTTGATCTAAACTCAATGGAATTTCAATTGAAAATCTGCACTACTATCAACCTTGGCAGGCCCAGATGTTTCACGGTCGTTGATTTCATGGTCATAGCACTTCTCAAATAAAGTTCGGCAGTACAGATAAATATAATAGCACGAATAGTGTAGCTGGGATAGTAAAGCGAATAATCGACATTGCCGGAACTACGCTATAAATCAGGCGAGTGGGTTAAGACAAGTGTGATCGTTTCCAAAGCAACAGCCTACGTCAATGCGAACTGACGCATTTTTCTTTCAACGAAAATACTACTTGATCAATGGTGCTGATATATGTCTTCCTATTTTCGTCAGCAGATACTCGTAGGCAGGCAAATACAAACATCTGTATATCATCCAAAGAGGTTCCATCAACTTCGTTTGAAACTGTAAAAATACTGTCATTGAGCTCAACTACCCGTATCTATTAAATCAACTGAAATTACTCGTCGATATTCTATTAATAAAAATGAATTCGTAATAAATTGTACAGTATACAGAGGAAGCAATAAAGGTAATGGTTAAATGCTCGCACAAAATAATAATTTATTCATTTCACGTAAACGCGGTGGCAGCCATAAAACTGCATACATCAAAATGCTGTGACTATCGAGCCGATACTCGACTCGCTCGCGGGGATACTTTACACCCCGCTGAGCAATAAATAAAATTTACATGCCGCTTCTGTAAACTTACAAAAATGCGATGGCACTAAAACACAAAGTAGCTGCCCTGAAAACATCCTGTTGTTTTGAAAAGATATTCACGAGCTTAGTAAACAATAACATAAAGGGTAGACTCAGACAATGGATCAATCTTTGAACTTCTAGTTGTTATGGTAGATTGAGGCCATTGGCTCAGGAATTCTATTGAAAATGTTGATGCTTCTTAAAAGTTGTGTAAAAGTGAATGAAAAAAATATATCCCTTGGTTGTACATAATTAGGCAGATAATATGTGTGTAATTAGCGGCGTATGTTGTGGTACACGTTAGTAGCTGCACTCGCGTTGTTTTATGCAGCAGCTTTGATTGCGACACGCGCTATGAATACTCTAGTGATGAGCCAACTCACGTCATATCAACATGGTTTATATTGTCTTTTCTACGCTCACGCCCATCACATTTCACTTATAAAAATAAATAAAAATAATTCAGCCTCGCTCCAAATAATGCTGCTCCAAATGTCGAATCAACATTTTTTCACACAAACATCATTACGAATATGAATCGTATAAAACCTGAGAGCTCTTCACAAGAGAAGCGCTTGTAGTGAAATGTTACAACGTATATTTTTGTATCACTAAAATGTTTTGTATACAAGCATTTGATTACGATTTTCATGTTTTTTTTTCTTTTTCACAATAGATTGCAATGCCACCACTGCTGTAAAAAAATAAAGCCTTAAATATAGCCGTACAAAGCCAATGCAAAATATTGAGCTATATTTAGAAAGTATTTATAAAACTAGCACAAAGTCGGTCGGTAAGCCGGTATGGGGCGCGTCAGCGTCTTCGCGATAACGGAGTTTGTAAGTTGGCTGTAATGGGCGCCTGCCGACCTTCAGCCACTAACACACATCGAGATTAGATTAGCATCAGCATATGAGGAGGGCTTTGTGAACCTCGTTTTGTTAAACTCTTTAGCAACAAACTGTTTAACCCGTGACCCAAAAATAGGGGTGATATAAGTTTGACAGTTCTTTGAATCTGTGGATGTGTCTGTCTGTGGCATATTAGCGCCCAAATGGGCTGAAACTTTTTATCTTGTTTATTTTTGTGATTGGAAAAGTAGCTTAGTTACTTGATTATACTAGACTAGATAATAAGTAGGTTTGAGACCATAATAATGAAATAGAATTAAGCCTACCAACATTTAAGCCTCATGTTACAATAAATAACTTCCCGAGAGCCTGTAGCGAATGATGAGTATCGCTAGTGATTAAAGTGAATGCGTTCTATTCATCAGTTTGCGCTTCGCTTCCGATTAATGAGCTGAAACCACCGGAGATAATCCACCCGCCGCTAAATATTGAGTACGTGTCTGTATTCGAATGTGCATAATTACTAGCGGCTAATTACTGTATTGTGATTTTAAGGATGCATTGAATAGTGCATTTAAATCAAATAGGTTATCGAAAATTCATTCAGCTAGCGTATTTTATTTTCCACTTTCCGTTGGTGGCCATGAGACGAGATGAAGGCAAACGCAAACCCATCTTATGTATGAATGAAAAAGTTGTTCAAGTCTCAAAAACTTTCATGTTCACCGCACTGTAGACTAATCATTACAACATTAGAACACAACTAAACATTATATCGGTATGTTTGTGTTCATTGAACATTTTTTTTATTTAATCCTAAGAAGTCACCCTGGATGACTTTGTTTGCTCTCTTAATATTTTGGGTCAAACCAAGATGTTGGTGCCAAACACTCAGTTTTGATCATAATAAAGACAGTTTTAGTGTCGACGTTTATATATTTTTATTACAAGTCCGTGCAATATAAATGCATTGGATCTAAACATAGTACAAGAATTCGCGAAACTTTAGCGAACTGCGATGTATTCATTCACGCGTAATATGCATTTATGTCTTGTCGTTGTTCAATGCTAGCTCCCACGCAGTATGCCGCTATGTTTACGGAATGTAATCTATTAGCTGCATCTATATCAATTTCGTATATATTGTGCTCCAGTTACGGTATCATACATATATCTATAGATAAATACGGGCATGCCCGTACATAACATAGTCTGAAGGTCTTCTAATATTAGTACGCAAGACGGGGAGTATTCTCCAGGTACCTCGCAATAACTGTGCCTAAAACAACAATAATATATATAACAAGTAGGAGCTTCAACAAAGGCGAGGCCAATTTAAGACGAGGTTGATGTAACAATAGGTTAATGGATGTAACTTGAAACGGTTTCTTCGCAGTAAATTATCTTCGTCCTCCTTAGAAGCTTTTAATATTGCTTTCAGCTGGTATATTGAAACGGAGCAGCTGAATTTTTTAACAACGCAAAGAGCACGTTGCAAGATTATTATGCACCTGAGTAGAGTTTAATATAGTAAAGTACAGAAAATGGTTTCTTGAGCTGAGTGGGTCATGTTTCAAATGACCGGCCAAGGAAACAAAGGAGCGTATTGCTTTTAATATTTAAGGTTTTGCATAAATATTGTACGCAAGACAATTTGTTAGCAACTCGAGTTATCATTCGTAACTATATTGCAATTGTGTAGTGATTAGTTACATCACATTGAAAAAATAGTTAACAGAATAATGAATTAAACACAAAATTATCTTTCCAAGGTGGTGGTAGCGGCAGGAGAATACACGACCGGCAGCGCTTGGCTTTCAGAGGAGAAGCTTCTAGAACAAGCCCGCGACATGTGGAAGCGACTCAGTGACGAACAGAAGGGCGCTTACGGAGAGGACTACTTCGAGCAGGCCCTCAGGAGCCTCGAGAAGTACACCAAGAGCGCCGTGAGTACAGTCACAGTACAATGCACGCAGCTTGTTTACTCTACCTGCCTCCACTAACAAGCACTGAGCTCCGTGAATCATTTACTCAACAAAGTTTCAAAGTTTCGTTTCAGAAAGTATAACACAACCTCACTTACTTAAGACTAAAAATAAAACTGTTACATTTTAGCAAAACTGGCAAAATTATTGATTAAAATCTCCAAAACCTCCTTTCATAATATATTAGTTAAAATAATTCCATCGCGAGTCGAAAACGTGACGTCGCTTAATTTAACGCTATTACCGGTTTGCATGAGCAAGCACGCCACGAAGTTTATTACCAACCAAACGATACTTGGAATAAATAACAATATTCCACACCTCCGCCGCTCCAATAAAATCACTTTCATCTTGACCCAAAACATTGATCAAAACAAGAAAGGCGTAAAAAGGTGACCTCGCACCGCCTACTCACTAAACAATAATAACACTGAGGATGCTTATGGACTAGAATGTAAGTGAAGTGGACGGATATTATAACTCCTATTTCATCTCCGCGATATGGAAAGGCGTTGCCGACTTTGTAAGCGTACGTCTACTATTTCCTTTCAGACAAAAAATTATGACTCTCAATAATTCGCACAAACATTCGCGTATTAATTTTCCTCGTATAATAAGTTTTCGTTTGTGTTTCTGTAGGGAACATTGTAGACCCAGTTTCTAAAATGTAACAATAGTACACTAACGGCTAGTTTTATGTAACGACGTGTTTTACGGACTACGTATAAACGCAAAGTTTTCACTCGCTTATTTCGCTTTTACATTTCAGAATACAGGCACGAAGACTTTGAAATATTAACTTGCGAAGCCAAGCTTTAAACAGCCTTACGACCTTGTCCATCATATTTCACGTGCCCAAATCTGTGTCCATTATGTTATGATTAATTAGTTTTTAATTGAACCCAGGACGCGGACCTGACGGCGGTGACTCGCGCGCTGAGTGACGGCGTGACGCGGACCTTCCCCCTGGCTCGCTACACCCCGGTCTCTCCCCGGGAGAAGCTCAAGTCCCTCCTTGCCGAGCACATGCCCAGGTCTCTCTACGAGGGACTTTACACCGACTAACCTGAAACTCGGACACCGAAATAATTAGCTTCGTGATCGAATCTTTTGTGTAATGAGAAATTTATTGCCCTACCAGAAAGATAATTTTCTCTCTATTTCCCGTTTCCATTATCCACGATGTTATTAAACTTTCTGAGGTTGTAACCAAATTTTGGCATAATGGATAGGCCATGTATTGATTTGAAATATGAAACCCCGTTTATCTTTTATTTTTTTACAAAGCAAATTCATTTAAAATTCAGTGACCGCACGTGGCGGAATTGATCTGCAAATAATTCGAAGCTGCCTACGTAGACAATGTGTACGGGTCGAATACCCGGGTGCGGGTGCTCAAGGGTTTTATCCCATTTAAATATCGACCCTGATTTCAATTTTCCGATACAACGGAAGCAAAACCTCTATGAATGTGCCTCATGATCAAATTCACAATTCTGAATTATCATCAAATTATATCGATGGGTCAGTCAAAATCAGTTTGAGTACGTAACCATTTATATTTTGAATGGTAAGGTTTTCAAAGAGATAGTAAAAGTGAATTACTTCCATACCTGAAAACGTAAAGTGGAAACATACCTATTTCAAACAAGTATCTAAACTATAAATTTGCGGACTAACTTGAAATGTAGAACAAGTATTTCAAAGACTAAATGGATCATCGTATTCAATTTTCATTTAATGGTAACATAATCATATACCAACATACAGGTAAAATAACGTTAATAATCTACTTTTGCTTGAAATTACTGATATAAGTTTCGCAAACAGTTGCAGTTTATAAATATAAATCTTACTTAAGATTTCGCTGAAAGGTCAAAAGCGAACATCGTCTAACAAAGTGAAATCAAAAGTAATTAGCCTAATAATAAGACGTTCCAGTCAAAAATAACTTTCCTTGATATTATTTTCATTTGGATTAACGACCTTCAGACGAGACAGTCGGATTTTTGGTGATATTAATTTCCAGCGAAACCTTTTCGAGTTTCCATCGAAAACGAAGGTAGGGCGGAATTTTACTTGATTGGAATTGGTGGTGGCATACATAGCAATTTAGGCGTTCGCAGGTAACGAAGTTGGCCCCAATAAAGCATATGCAGCGAAGCCCGAGTTACATAATCTGCAGACGGAGGAAGTTCGCCGATCATTTGGCAGCTCGCTTCCACTCCAACACGTATGCCGCCCGCGTCATTAAACAACTTATTTACGTGCACAGCAACCACTCAAAGAAGCCTATCGCTAAATATTTTGACAAAAACAAGATTTACCTTTTTTCTCACGAAAGCATATTTCAACAATCCTATTCGAAAAACATTTCGAATCACCCATATTAAACATGAGATTTGTCTGAGTGTTTTTCTATACGTATCTTTTGGAATGGGCTTCGAACAGCGCTGTTAGTATTATTACAGTACCTATTTAAAAAGTCTATATCGAGTGAACCAATAAACAAGAAGTCTATATATAAATGTGTTGCAGAAACTCAGATGTTATTTAAAGCAGTGCGCTAGGTGGGCATAGTAGTCCGGTCAGCCTGCCCTCATTAATGCTTGGCACTCGATCAAAACTGTCATTCACATGTGTTGCTGATCCATTTTGCGCGTTTGATGATAAACGTTTATTTTTCGAGATCAAAATTTATCGGCATCTGTGAATAGTTTGCATTGGCAGTGTTGTAGTCAATGTGATGTTAAGTTTGATTTTATTTAATAAACTTTCTAGTCGCTTTGAATTTCGTAAAAAATAAGCTCATTTTTATGTGATGTTACGTTTTCATGAATATCTATTTAGTTAGGTATTATCATTATACATATTTATTACATATTCATATGTAACATAGGTTAATATTTGGAGTTATTATTGTTCCTTATTGTTGTTTGTTTGTGTATTTACTTTAATTATATATAATCGTGTCCACAAGTTTGTGTGTAAAGGAGTATGTATTAGATAGAGAGTACAAGCGAGCAAACAGTGTCGGGATGTGGTCGCTGCAGGCTTGTTGCATTTTTAATGCATTTAGGTGCGACATACTGTATTCAGTCCAAAGTTTGTTAATATTAAGGACCTAGTTTGTGGTATCACTGCTGTGAAACGTGCCTTGTCTAATCCTATTTGTAATAAATAAACTGAAAATTTACGAGTGGTTTTATTTTCGTCTCATTTCTTATGTATGTTTCTTAACACGAAAACGAAGAGAGTCAAAATTGCTCACGAGCGTGGGCATCGGGAAATTTAATCACAACATATGATGAAATATGGGCGCGCTAAGCCTCACCGAACTTCGGAGATGCTGTAGCGGCCAACTTGGAACTCTTCTCCAGATGTCTATTGACCTAGTTTCTTAGGCTTAATTTAGTTACCTACTCGTTTCTAGGATTTATTTATATCTCCGTAAAGATACGGAGAACTTGGTGGATTTTTGTCCATCTGTACCAATGTTAGAATAAGTTTATTATTTATGCTTTTGTTTCTTATAGATAGGGGACATTTCAATGAAAAAACTACTTTCTGGCCTAAAATTACACATGTTGTTATTGTTGCGTAGCAGATATTGCGTAGTAAAGACGTAGACCGTCTACGCCCTACAGGGCTCGCTACGACTGTTGCCTACGCTGTAGGAACTCTCGTATTAGAGATTCGGTTTAAAATAACGTTATCTGGTAAAACAAAATGCAAAACCAGGAATGAATAAATAAATAGAATTGATTGAATACTTTTCCATCAAAAGAGAAACTTCTAACATTGTACAATCCCAGAAACTTTCTATATCCTCGGTTATCTTGGGAATTGAATTCCTAAAATTCCATCCAGTTCCCGGCCCTAAGCACCAAGGTACGAATATAAACATTGTAGATCATTAAATTGTGGATGTAAATTCATAAGAAAGCTGATTTGCTTCTTGAACATTCTCAAAGTTTTTAAAAGACGTTCACTGGCAAAATATTTAAAAGTTATCAAAACTAGAAAATATTAACTTTTCTTTTTTGCTGTAAAATGAATTTCAATTAAAGGTCAGCCTCGACCGTTCGCTAAGCTCGTAGGCGTTAAAAATATAAAAGAACCTTTTTGTATTACATTTCAGATGGCGTATTTATGAAAAACGTGCCGTCCAGCCTAACTGGATAAAAAATGCTTTCATCGGTAAATAAATCAACGAGAATAATTTACCGGCATCCCTGCGGAGCCGTATCGCTAATAGGGGAAAAGTACAGATGTTTAATCAAGCGGATACAGGGATTAGCGGGCACCTGCGGTGTCGTGTACCTCGCCAGTAATGTGGCGGCGGCGGCGAGGTCGCAGTTGTGACCTCGACCCACATCGGGAGGGACAAAGGTCGCCTGGCCTGCAGCGGCCGGCTCCGCGCGCCTGCACCTCTAGTCCGAGCCTAGTGACGAGCACGTGAGCTGCGATCTGTCAACAACTCAACTACAGGATGACGGGTGACCTTCTCACTACAGCCCGCCCTCAAACTAGCGCTCAAAGCTACGCCTACCCATTGTTCACTCAGCTCACTCTACTACATTAATTACACGTAGCTGTACTTGGTTGGTGTGTTCTAAACTTTCAGGCTGCCTATGAATATAATAAATATCTTGACTTTAAAAAAAATATGAATGAATTAAGTACATTTTATATAGGTATATGACAAAAATAATGCATGTGCCCTCAATTTGCATGAGCTTAACATACTTAACTACTGTACAAGGTGGAAGTGGTTAGAAAAGTGGACTTTAACTAGAATGGACCTCAAAGCATTATATTTAACTAACTTGCTAATAAACTCTGTATGAATCTGTTGAATCACCAAATTTGATTAGTGATATCGGGGGAGCTGTTTTTACTTATGAAGATATTCACCCCCATCATCATTCATATACCTATACCTACTAATATATAAAGCTGAAGAGTTTGTTTGTTTGTTTGAACGCGCTAATCTCAGGAACTACTGGTTCGAATTAAAAAAAATATTTTAGTGTTGAATAGACCATTTATCGAAAAAGGCTTTAGGCTATATAACATCACGCTGCAACTAATAGGAACGAAGAAACAATGGAAACGTTGCGTACGCTGCGAAAACGGTTCAAGATATCAAAAAAATATGAATGAAAGAATTATTTCTATTGAAATGATCTAACAAAATGTCCGCAACAGTATATGTCTATCTTTTAAGATTAACTCACTAGAACCGTTTTTATGGTAATAACTATACCACGCGGACGAAGTCGCGGGCACAGCTAGTTTTTTATTTATTTAGTGCTTCGTAGTATAGTTTATGAAAACATTTTTGTGAAACAACTAGTCATCCTTATATCAACACATCAATCACTCCCCAAGTGTGAGTCAGTCAGTAAACTCAGAAAGTCGGTTAATAGACCCGACTGAAGCACGCTAAGAAAGCTAATGATGTCACCAACTTTTATGTTAGCCGAACACACGACTGCCAACAAAATTAAAAGTCAACACGCCCACCAACAGTGAAACCGTACACGTGTATTATGTTATGTTTGTACTAGAAGTATATAGGTTATCTAGTTGTCATCTGGGAGACACGGAGACGCCGTGATGCACAAACCATGTCGGACAAAGTGTAAGCACACCGCAGAGGGCGATCCCATCGCATCGCGTGGGATGCATTACCTACCGAGGGCATGATACCCACATATTATATTCACGAGAGTTTTCAATGTAGTGCATACATTGTTATTCACAAGGTTGTTACGGAAACGTGGAAAATTCTCAGCTCTGTGTAGGCGTAATGGTTGGCGGAGGTAAACGAGGAAATCAAGAGCGTCTAGGATTCAAGTGGAGGTAGCTGGTATTTATGTGTATGTATTTGTTCTAGATAGTTTATTTTTATGATGTGATGCAGTTATACTTAATTTAAGAAAACTAATAAAAAGGCTAATTTTAATTTCTGTTTTGCTTTATTTAATATATTTTTTATTTTACGCAAAATGCTTATTTTATTACCGTTTCCGACCGATGCCTAATAAGTAAATTTCTAGTGGCGTTTTAGTAAATTTTATTACAACTTAACAACTTAAATATTATAATTGAGTGAATGATCCAAGGCATAAAAATAAATTTGTTTTTGTAACAAATTTTATTTTATGTTTTAGAAAGTCGGATGTCATACTTACCACAACTGTCTCTGAAGGCCATTCCTGTGGAACTAGTGACGTTGTATGTACATAAGTATATATGTACATATATACCCCGGACGCTAGTGGGGCATCTAACGTCACATCTCTGCCTCACAGGTGCTCCAAAGCCGAAATGCATTACACTTTGTCGCGAGAAATACTGCGGTATTCGTTCCACAAAGCGTGGGGCTGACTTCAATGTACTTTCTGGGTACTTTTACAACTGGCAAACATTTGAATACAGATTTAGGAAATATTTACTTTGGGAGTTCCTCAAAAGCAAATATACAAGTTGGTTAATATCTTCCAGTTGGTGAAAATAATAAATAAATAAATATTTCGGGACATTGCACACAGCGCCATCTAGCCCCACACTAAGCAAACGCTTGTGTCGTGGGTACTAGATAACGGATATAATACTTACATACTTTTCTTTTGTAAATACATACTTATTATACATACAAACAACCAGACTCAACACAAGAAATTATACATTTTTTAAAATAATAGGTTTCTTACAGAGACGGAGCATTGCTATAATCCGGTTCGTTGTAGACAACCTCACGCTTGGAAATAATATACTTATACGTAGTTACTAACTTTTATTTTCGAGATCTTTCGTAAGTAAATATAATACTATATTGGGCCGTGAAAAATCAATAAAATTTACTTATTCACTTCAACGTTGTGTTGAGAAACAAAAGGGAATAGAGCAAATTTATGTAGGTATACAATGGGTTAATGTACCTATTACAATAGAATACAGAGTGTATTACAAACAGCGTCCCGCGGTGTTACCAGCAATAAGCCGGTATAAAAAGCTTATAAGTTTTTATACAGGGTAATTATAACATATACATGAAGCATATGTTGTAAGATTATGTTCTACTAAACTTTTAATACACTAGCCAGTGAGTAATTTAACCACTAATTCAAATTGCATCCAAATCGGTTCAGCCGTTCAATCAAACATTCACCGTTGTAATAAGTATAAGTGGGATAGTAAGTACATGCAAACATCTTATAAGTGCTTCATAAGTTTGTTATTATGAAGTAAGTAAGAATTGTTTTATTGTTTAATTTTTATAAGCAATTCTCAGTTATAAGTACTTAATTTATTAGGTTTCTTTGGGTGGAACTACGTTCTGTTTAACTTTCGTACTATTGTAATAAGATGTACTTTATATTTGTAGCTGTAACGATTCTGGGATTATATATTCTATGCTGTAGTAGATTTAGGACTAATTTTATGTAGTATAGTATATGTACCTGACATACCAATTTTATGAGTTAATTAGGAATATCTGAAATAAAACCGTGAATAGTTATCCTTACACTTATCTATTTCAATCGGAATTATTTCAATATCGCCTTTGTGAAGTTTCCCGAGAACAGTCAGTCACACGAATGTAATGGAAATTCTTCTTTTGGAATGTATAGTCGTATCTATAACTATATGTATATCAAATATCACTTGGTTCCCTCTGCTCTATTTTCAGTCTAACACATTTGTTTGAATTTGATAAATACATATACAATTATTCAAATACATGAGGTCGTCAGTTACGACTTCAATTTAAAGTTGAGTATTTAAGCATATTTTCTTGTTATGTTGGTGTTATATAAAAGTATATTGATATATCTGATTTTATTTATTACGACTACATAAGTACCTACAACATTACAACCAGTTTTAAATGTATACTTAGCTTATTTGGGAACACATTCTGTTTTGTGTACCATTATAAATAAATAAATAAACATACTAAAAAAAACATAAGTACGTACTTACTGTTAAGTACAATAAGTACACGCATAATAAGTTTTTAATATGTTAAATACTGTTACTACACACACGTAATTTGAAAACTTCTCTCATTTACCTACTAATTATTAATCTCCGGAGACAACATTACACTCGTGTGCTACTTTCGTCGTGTCCTCGAGGATATAGAGAAAATATTTATGAAAGCACCTCCAGTACGAGAACCTTACATAAATTATCAACCGAAGAGTCCATTTTATAAATTGAAACGCTAGAGGAATTCCGGAATAGCGTAAATGGTATGCAGACGTTTCCTGCCTACGCGGCTACGTTCCGAATGTTTGGGACGAGTGAATGATTTTAAAAAATGTAAGCACATAGTAAATATATAATAATATATTAATGTTCTATTTGATTTACTATTACTTTTTTCATACATTTGGTACCTACTAGAAAATTGTTAAATGTGGCAGTCGTTAAGCCATAACAGAGACCTCTAGTGCACTTATGTAGTTAATTACCCTCATGCTATAAAAAGGAGGACTAGTAGGCTGTAGTCAAAAGCGAACATAAATCGTAAAAAACGTCATTACTGGACTCTCTTTATATTAACTAGAGTGGTTAGCTCTATCGTAGGCTATTGCTTAGCCTTGGTAGGAGTAGTTGCAGCCTCTGCGAAAATTTGCAGTAACAAGACATCATAATCATTTTCAGCGGTCCATATACAAAATAATAATAACGAATTAAATTTTATTCCTATTTATATGCATACAAGCATCAAGGTAGATAAAATGGCTATTATAAGAGCAGGTACGAGCGGGGTTGCAAATTGCATCGCAGGATAATAACCATCGCGAGCACTAGCAGACTATTGATCTTGGCGCGTCGCGCCGCGCCGTGACCGATCGTGACCCTGCGACCGCCCTTGTACCTTCATCAACATTGCTTCTCTTATGAACACATCTATCTAACTACGATTAATACTTAATTCCCCAAATCTTGAATTTCATTTATTGGTATCTAACGTTTTAAAAGCTCCACATATTTATAAAAATAACCCTAATAACGTAATAGATGGCAATAACGAGAATTCAAAAAAGCTAGACGAAAAGTTATAGCTACCTTTCTTAGCTAGGTAGGTAACTAGCCTACAACGCAGGGTCGTATAAGGTTTTCGGGTCGTCAACCCTTATTTAGATACTAGCTAGGTGACAGATTAAAGAGAGAGGCTAGTTATGTGCTTTTCAGTGCAAAAAATCTTTTAAATTTAAAACTAGATCTAAGTACATTGTGAATGTACTTTTCTATAAATCTCTTAGTAAATAAGATTTCTAACTATTTATATAATAATATGAATAGGTAGGTAAGTAAGTACGTAGTTATATTAAGTAAATAATTGCTTAACTCTGTGTTTATAGTAGTATTTACTTGTCTGTGTTCATACTGCGTTACTTTACAGTAGAAAGGTACCTACCTAAAGAACTGAGAAATAATAACTATCTACCTAATGAGAAAAGCGGGTGCTTAGCAGATGGGGATGAGGTTGTATACGTAAACCTCTATCTATGTATCGTATGATGGCTCCCAGGCGCCGCCGCCAGAAGCAGAGACCGACCGGAGTCACTATCTGGAGGTCGTGGGAGGCACTCGTTTACAAACATATCTCGTTTCAATCCAATAAAAATCTATTTACTAACTAACTTACAAACAAACATTCAGAGAAACATTATTTTTTTAACTGGTAATATTGCATATTATATGTCAATCGCATTGACAATAATGATTTTTTATCTGTATTTGTGAATAAGAAAAGTGCAAAGTGGGAAATTGTCTTTATCTGGATTTTCTTATTAAAATATATTTTATTAAATTACAGATTGTTGTCACTAAGTACAATGGAAAACGATAGTAACAAGCCTTACAAAATATGTGATGTGAATCGTGACAAAAAGAAAGGGATCGTAGCAGCGTCTCTGGAAGACCTACTAACAAAAGTACCGGAAAAGCTCGGGCTTCCATCTGAAAATCTGACCGTGGTACTAGAGTCAGACGGCACGGAAGTGGACGACGAAGAATACTTCTCCACATTGGACCCTGATACTTCGCTCATGATTTTACACGGAAACGAGAAATGGGCGCCGAATATGCCCAAGTGTCAGGTTTCTTTAGACCAAACGGATGATGTGGCTTTGGGAGACAAAGGGCAAGTGGCGAATCTAGTAGGTCGCTTACAGCACAACCTGTGTCACATCTCTCTGCTGGGGGGACAGGACTTGGAGCTGCTGTCAGACATGGACCCTGACAGCCTCGCTGACATAGTCACTGACCGGGACAACAGGATCATTCTGGAGCACATCAAGGAAGCTTCTGGGAGGTGAGGAATTCTATAAACATTAAGTTATTTTTTCAATAGTTGTATCAGGCTAGGAACTGCACAGCAATTCATTGATTAAATAAAATATTTAATTATTTTATTCACAATTGGATGTATATTATTATTTTGTATACATAAATAGTTTAAAATATAGTAGTTTGCATTATATTCTATTTTTAAATTATTACATATAGTAGGTACTTAGTTTTAAATCATTTTTGTTTGACACATGAAAAACTGACTGATTAATTAATTATTTTTCTTTTCAGAATACTGTTAGAAAAACGTCAAGCTCAAGATGCTATGGAACTGCTAAAACTGTACCATCAAAGTGTGGCGTCAAATGGTACTGAAGATGTGTCTCCAGCTAAACAGGAGCGAGTGTGAACTGGGCATTCTGATGCATTTCTATTATTACCTACTAAAGTAACCCTCAGTTTATTTTAAGGGATGGTTCATCTCAAAAGTTTACAAAGATCTTGTTCTCTAAATATTCATTACTGCATAAAACATGATTCTCCTTAATTGGAATTGAGGGTTGAATTTTGAACGGGCTAAATTACTACAAATTATGCTTCTCGGACACCAAAACATTGAGGCCTTTATGATAATTTAAAATAGCAAAACTGTAAGTTGTACTAATTGCCATTTGATAAATATTTTTTTTATAATTTTAATCAAGCTAGTGTGTGTAGGAGTGCTGTTTTCTATGTTAGTGTTATTTGACCTGGCCATATACTTCTCTATAATGGTGTAGGTAATATGAAACTTAAATACATACATATAAAATGTAGATGTAGTCTTAAAACGCTAATCTTATGAATATGAGCTAATAATGACATTGTAATCATTAAGAAATGTTGGATCTAATGTTTATATACTAGGATAAAGGTTTGATCAGGAATATTGATGAGTGGATCTCTGTTAATCTCTGTACTATTATTTCCTTCTGAAAATATGTATAATTTAGGTTCTATATCAAACTTTTCAGCTTAACTTTGTTAGGTTCATAACTAGCATCAGTGTCCTTAAATGTTACTGCCATGTAAAATCTGTAGAAATTAGTACTTTGTATCTCTAGAGACAAATGATAATATTAGGACACTTTAAAGCTGTAACTAATACAAACCTTTTTTGTAAACTTTTGAGAGAAAAGTTGCCACAAGGTTGATAAACAACATCAATTTAAAAGACTGATAGTTGGTAAACTTATTTTTTTTATATAGTTTTACCCCTAGAGTAAGATTTATTGATTTAATTCCAATTTGCTCAAACCATTTTGAATAATAATATGTTCCCCTTATTGTTTCACTGCCATAAGAGTATGCTCATACCATGATTCATGATATGTAAAGGAGAATGACTGTATTGCAGTGTGATCATCAAAATTCAATGCATGTGTAGTTATATTCATCAGATATTTTCATAATACACTTGTCATTCCCTGAAATATGTAATACTAAAATTAAAAATGACATTTGTACAACATTCAACCAACACATTTTGGCAAACTTGAACATTCCATGAGTGAAAGATCCAATAATATGCTATATTTTGTGTGTGTAGTATACTATATTATGTAATAAATTGCTGTGCTAGTCTTAATAATCATTACCAACTAAGTAGGAACATTTAGAAGTTTAAGATATTGTAGCGCACCATATATATGTAGAACATAATCATAATGAAACATTAACTAACATTAATATTATCATTACCTTGTGCACTTACAACAATTACAAATATACCTTGTATCCATAATGATAGACCCAATATTTAATTGACTTGTCATGATAATTTCTAACATTGTAACAAGAATCAAATTAATGTAGTTAACTAAATAACTAGGTTTCTATATTGAAACATTGCCCTCTCAATTGATTTTGTATTATATTGTTTTATATCAGATTCAGGTATGTTTGTGGAATGCTTCCAATATTTAACATTTAGTGTATATATACTTATTTGGAAACATTTTTATGCTGATCATAGCTGTACAGCTAGGGATTGTATAATTTGTAACTTATAAATTTATGCTAAATGGATGATCCTAGTTCTATTGTTAATTTTGCTGAAACTTGGTTACATTCTTAGTATCATCATCTCTAGATTTGTTTGAAATGTCAGATCTTATGAGTATTTGTGGAATTGTAATGAGTTTGGTGTAGAGTGGAATTGATAGTAGACATACTATTTTATTTATTCTGCACAAATAAAACAATAAATAAATGAATAATACCTTTTATTTTTGAAAAGTTAGCTGTCAGATTACCATTGTTTTAGTGAGACATCCTTGAAGAATCAGTAAGTTTAACAGTGTACACACCAGAAATAAATATTTGATTCACATAGTTAATAATACAATACAATTTTTAAAGGACAGTGCAGGAACTCTTTTCACGGAATGGATTGACTTTCTGGCTCGAGAATCCGACGAGGAGGCAGTCTTCCTGCTCGTGCTCATTGATGTACTTCACTATGTCTGCAACAGCTACTGATACAGGAATTCTCTTGATTGCAGCTTCGCGCCTTAATTGTTCTGTGACAGCGCGTTGCTGTTGCAACGTTGACACCATCATGTCCATAACGGCAGTGTCTGAGAGGCCTATGTTGAAAGCAAATCAAACAATTTGTACAGCGCAAAACAGGGCGTCGCCTTGCACCTTGATTGTGTTCAACCTGAAAATAAAGAGAAATCATGGTAAAGTAACACGAAAATTTAGGGTACATTCAAATTGTATGTGCATGAAACTAACCGAGAACACAAAGATGCAAATTTGAAGAGATTATGGTACAATTTACGCAAAAAAACAATTCCGTATTCGTTCGCAACAAGTAACGCAAAAGCAAGGCCACAGAGAAATTAACCACTACGCAAGGCAAGGCTTTTGTCAACTTTTTGACATTGACATCCAAAAATTACATATGATTCACAGATAAGAAAAACCGATATAATCGAGTGAGTTCTTACAGATATGTACATACATCCCTATCATAGACGAATCAAATTACTATTATCGTATTTGACTTAAGTGAAATAGTTCATTCATTCATTCATTCATTCCGCCTTCGCAGTATTTCTATTCTCTTTGAAAATTTCTTTGCTACAAAAATGGAAGGAGACGGTGTTGACTCAAATCCCAAGTCTTATTCCGGTATACCCGAAGCAGTATTTGTAGTGAGTTATGTTAATAAATAAAACAGGACCAATTTGAATCGTTGTTCTCTAAAAATAATTTTATTGTCTACCTAAACTTTATAGGTTATTTAAATTTATTGACTTCGGGAACACCTGCTAAAAATTACTTTAATTTTACTGCTAATAATACGTATATAAAACCATGTATTTGATTTATTCATACAATAACCGCGTAAAAGCGTATATGTTCTAAACAAATTTGAGTTTTTTAATTACAGGACAATGTAGACGAATTTATGAGTTTACCAGACAATTCCGAAGGAGTAGATAAAGTACTAAGAAGCCTCGACGAACAACATGGCAAATACAAAGTTATGGAGTATTCGCTGGCTACTAAACGAAGGCGCTTACGCCAGCAAATCCCAGACTTAGCCCGCTCATTAGAAATGATTGAGAAACTTAAGGTTCAAGCTAATGACATGGAGACACAGTTTCTTCTTAGTGACCAAGTATTTTTGAAGGTAATTAATAATAATATGGTTACTGCCTAGCGTTAACATAGATGAAATATAGTAACATTGAGATGTACTTTAAATCTCAGTCACTGACACCTATTTGCTATTCCTATCCACCATGTAAAAGTATTGAGTCTTGTCCAGATCAGTCTGACCTGCTATCTTTTGTTAACATACTTGTATTGCTGTCACAGCATTACATTTGCATGAGAACTACAGAGACAACAATGTCTGTGATTCCACAATAATAGTTGAATCTCACTTTCTATTATAAAGTACACAGAAACCAAACATAAGTTTATGACATTATTATGTATGTACTAAGTAATTACCTATTTTATTCTGTATTTTCCAGGCTAATGTACCACCAACAAAAACTGTATACTTGTGGCTTGGAGCAAATGTTATGCTGGAATATACCTTAGAAGATGCAGAAAAACTGCTTACTGCAAATATGGCGACCGCTAAGAAAAACTTGGGATGTGTTGAACATGATTTAGACTTCTTAAGGTATGGATTAAATTGCTTATTTACTGCTAAGTAGTTGTACAAAAAAATATGCTGTGGCTGCTCTGTCCTGTAATACCTCAGGATAAAAGTAATCATTACTTACATTATTTTCAGAGATCAATGCACCACTACGGAAGTAAATATGGCTCGAGTGTACAACTGGGATGTGAAGAGGCGTCAAGCAGCCAAATCTTCATAATAACATTAGTATTTAACACTCACATTTACACTATTATCTTTAGTATGTAATTATTGCAGAGAATTATTATTGAATCAATGATTTCTGAAATCACAAATATGAGTTTAATTTAATGAAATGCTCATTTGTGTATGAAATTTTAATTCTGCATCAAAAATCATTGGTTCAATCTATGTGCTGGTCACATTAGAACTAGCACAGTAATAAATAAAAAATATTTTGTTCTCAGTGGTAATAACTTATTAGCTAAATAGTCTGAAAATATTAATACATATGAAGAACAAACTAATTGTTATTTTTGAGCATAATGTGGCATTTATTTTTGGATCTACCAATGCTAAAAGTAAGTGTTCATGCTTATTTTTAAAATACTTGAATATTTTTTACCCACTGTATCCATAGCAATATGATTTAACTACTAAACATGTGAAATTTTCAGTATTTTAAATGTTTTGTTATAATAATATATTATTTGCTTTGATAACTGCTTATACCCAGATAATATTGCAAGCCTAGCTAAAACAAAATATACCTACTTTTCTTAATATGTTTCTTATTTATTTAATCCACTGAAAAAGTAATCATAGAAACAATATTCAACAATACAGCTTTATTTGGATTAAAATTCAAAGATATTATTTTGGAAACATTACTTTTGTTTCTTAATTTCTTGTACCATTATCTTTAGTGCTGGTACTTCATCTTTGAGTTTGCTTTCCACTTCAGCTTTGTTTTCTTCAGATGCAATGAGGTACTTGGTTACCAGTTCTGAAAAAAGGACTATTGGTTTAACTACATAACTAGGGCTTGTTTTAATACTACAAATACTCCATCAATCTTAGCTAAGGCATAACATATATGCATTTACTATAATTATATCTCATGGTAATAACAAAGAACTAACCAAAGAACCAATTATTATGAAATTTGTTAAACTATAGGTTAGACAATAGACATATATATCATTATGTAGTATCTCTTTGACTCGTATTTCCTCATGACTGATGGTCTTGACTTCCCTTCAGAATTAATTTGTTAGGGGAGTTCTTTTGGGCAGATATATCGTGGTGGATTCCCATGGATATTGTGATCCTCAAACATGTTGGTTTCCTCGCGATGTTTTCCTTCACCGTTAGCGAGTGCAAATCCAGACATAACTTAAAAAACACGTCTTTGGTGTAAGGCCGGATTTGAACCAGGGTGCATTAGGATGGAAATCAGATGCTTAAATCATCAGTCAGCCACACTCGCTCATGTAGAGTAGAGCCTAGTAATAAAGGAAATGTTCTCACCATGACACTGCTGGAGTTTAGCATAATCCTCTTCTTTGAGTTGAGTTTTCAGGAATGCTATGATAACTGGCACTTGTCGCCCAGACGCATGCAACATGTTCTGAGTCAAGATAGTGAATATAGCTAGGACAGCTAAATGCAGGCTTAAAGCTGGGTCTTCACAAATTTCTAACTCAGAAATCAATTTCTCTCTGTGGTTCTGAATAAGAAGCCTGCAAAATAAAATGTATATTTAGTCAATATTTAACTGAGAAACATGAAACTGGAAAGTTGTATCTAAGGAGTTAGCTCAGGTAAAACTTAACTATATAACAATGGAGATAAGATTTATGTATCTCTCTGATATATTTAAAATTTATGCAGCAAAGGAGGAAAACATAATAATAACAACAATATCATACCTATCTTTCTTCTTATCAACTTTCTTTAGGATCATGCCGAGCTCAGCAAGACATTCATCAACAGCTTGATAAAATGGTTCAAGACTTTGATCAGAGAGTGTGCTGTTCAATGCCGTCAGAGGTTTCTTGAACTCATCAGTGAGGTCATGAAGTATTTTGTTCCTTTGTTCAATGGATAAAACATCTGCTTGAACAGAAATGTTGCACTGGTTCGCTGCATACTTGCAGAATTCAGATAAAATATCCCCCCCTAAAGATTTCAACAAATATTTGATGAACTGACTTTGCTGGTCTGATGGGAATGATTTGAGACCTTTCTCATAAAGTTTAATGTCGTTTACTAAGATATTAATCTTGTCTTGTGCAGAAGAATGGGTCTGCTTTCTGTTTTGTCCAGCATCTTGAAGCTGTTTGTCAGCTGTTTCCTTAGCAATGGCCAAACCTGTGTTGTTTAGAGTTCTGAAAAGTAAAGGTAAATTTTAGTGACATCAACATTTTATACGTATGTAAAATGAAAATTTGCAACAAGACCATTTTTTACCCCTGTAAATATTCAGCAATTTTTGAAATCAAATCCTCGAGGCCTTCATTTTCCAGTGTCTCTTTTATAATTTTCTCAATATCATTTACTGTGATAATTTCTAAAGTGGCAGGTGATTTCTTGGTCACAGCCACACCATCATCGGAGTCGGAGTCATGGGCAGCTTGTTTTGATCTTGGATGTTTCTTCACTGCTTTGGTTTTAGTTTCTCTTCCTTGAGTACCACCACCACCTTTCCCAGAAGCAGCCTTTCTTCTCCTCTCTTCTCTTCTTTCAGCTTTATGATCAACATGCCCCAGCTGCTGGTCAGATGCCTTAGAAAGCTGCTTCTCCAGGTAGAACTGATGGTACTTCCCTGACTTCAGCACTCCTTCCGCATTCTTCTGTACAGTAGGCATGCAGGCTTGTTTCAGGTTTTCTATGTAGTGATTACTGAAAACTATAAAATACAAAATGTTACATTCCATAAACAGTAGAGTTTGCAAGTCATCCACCTTGTTCATAAACCACACAAAATGTTTTATAACTTGTCAAGCAATTTACCTGTGTTATCAAACAAGATTGTGGACTTGGAATTCTTCAACAGTTCATCCAGTATATTTTCTATGTCAACATCAGATAAAACTGAAGGTAAGAGAGAGACAACATCCAAGTAACTCTTTGATGCAATACATTCTTCTAAAGCAGTATCAAGCTGCTGTTTGATTTGAGGCCCGATTACACAACTGCTGAGGAAAGTGAGATCTTCATTAGTTAGCACTCGACGGACATATCCTTTAGGATCTGATAAGCCAATACGGGAAAGAGCATCATATTCAAGGTAGTTGTTTTGTTTGAAGAAGCTGATGACCCAGTCATTTTGAGCTTTAGTGTAGCATGAGGGAACATATGAAGCTCCAGCCTGACGCCCGGTGAGCACCCCAGGGGCATTCACCTGGTCAAACAGAGAGAAGAACAGGCGCTCTGCAACATTGCACTGGCCAACTATTACAGCAATAGGTGTTGGTTTTAATAGACCCATAAGAGCACCTCTGATTCTAGCTTTTGTCCTTGTAATAAACTCCTCAGTATAGAATATTCTAGGATCTGAAGCATCTTGCTTTCCAATAATGATTTTACCCAAATGTTTTTCTAACACATTATGGTGTAGCAGTTCTGCTGGTAAGTCATATTGTAATGTTAGCTCTCCCACAGATACTTGACCTTGTAATTGCAGTTTTTCATTTATTTCTCTGGCAATCTTCTCCAAATAAAAATGTGCAAGGAGGTACCCGGACACCAATTGCACTTCTTTTCCTTTGACAATCTCGGCAACACAGGCATTAATCTGGTTTAGGTCAACATTAAGTTCCTTTGCGAGGTCAACTGTGTTGATACGGCCTCCATGCACATATAACTCATCTTTTATCTCCTTGATCAGTTGTTGAGATGTCAAGTATTCCTTTCCATCAGTTGTGAAAATTACATCAATGAGTTTCAGCTCAATCAACTTGGTTACTATTTCAATGCAGTTTCTTTCAGAGAGCCTGAAAACAATAGCATATATTATTATTGTCTAAGTTGTGAATTAAGAAAGTCAAAATGCAAGTACCATGCTGATAGAATTTGGAAAGATTGCAAGCAGATTGCATTTACTATAGGCACCTTACCTTTGAGCAGTGGAGCTCAGTTGAGCCTTCTGAAAGTCAGCTGCTAATCGTTTTATTTCGTCCCAATCTGATGATGGAGCCATGATTGTCTTTGATGCTTATTTAGACGCTTTGCTTTGGTTGGAATTGATTTAAAAATTAGATTCCAATAAGATAAGATAGTGACTTGTTGGCAAAAGCGACTATAATCGAGCAAGGCTATTATGATAGGTGGAAGACAGCAGCTGGTTGTTGTCATCTAGAATTACGTTAAAATTTGTATTAAATTTCAGTTGTGGCGCCCTCATAATTCTTTTCGGCATGTCCCCATATTAGCCTTGTATCAATCAGTATTCAGTCCAGTCCAGTGGTGATGAAGTGGTTGACACTGACACATACAACTTTATCGCAAGACTGTCATCACGCCAGCCAATCGGCGTGCTCTAACGCTACTGTATCGTTGTCATTGTCATTCATGTTTACAATCAGCTGAGAGCTGTCACAGTTTGTCAATGAATAGCAAGCAGCCGAAAGCGCGGGAAACTTTTCTTTGAGTCGGTCGCGGTTTTATTTTAAATTTAATTTAATTGTACAAATAGTGGTCAGATTAGTGTAATTTTTAGTTAATTTTCTTCCTTTTTTTGTAAATATTTATTTTAGTGTGTAATTATAGGGTAAGTCTATTTATTTAACGTTTTTTCGAAATGGAGGAGCCTCCCCATGATCCGGGAGGCTCCCTTCCTAGTTTCCCACCCATTCCTATAGCATCTGCATTTGTTACTATTTCTAACGAATCTGGTATGGATACAGATTGCTCCATAGCTTCAACGAATAATAGAAAGCGTACCCGTACTAGCAAGGTTTGCCGTCATTGCAACAAAAAGAAACGCAATAAACACTCTGTGCAGAAATTGGATGATTGTTGCTGTACTCTTTCTGAAAATACGAACCAAATGCCAGATACTGTCCCCACAACTTCCGGAATTCCATCTAAAACTTTTACTGAAAATGTCACTAAAACTTCAAAACCTGCCCCCATAGGCAGGACAAACTATACAAGTACAGATGTAGGTCCTTTTGTTGTCCACATCCAAAAAATTCAAACTAATTTGAATGACAATACTTCTCTACACCCAATAGCGTTTGGAAAATTCCTACAAGGACAAACATTCAAACACAACATAGTTAATGGAAGTCTGAAACGAATTGGCCGTAATAGAATTACTCTCGCATTCACCCAATTTGAGAAAGCCAATGAATTTTTGAGCCATCCCAGTCTTATTAAAAATAACTTCAAAGCATATATACCTACTTTTCAAGTGACAAGAATGGGTGTTGTAAGAGGGATTCCCACTGAATGGTCTGATGATGAGGTTTTGGAAAATATTACTGTTCCTGTCGGCTGTGGTAAAATTATTAAAATGAGGAGATTTAATTACAAAACAAAGGTTGATGGTGCTCCTGTTTGGAAGCCATCCCAAACTGTATTGCTAACTTTTGACGGTCAAGTCCTCCCAAAACGAATATTCATATGCTACAATGCTATACCAGTTGAACTATACACTTACCCAACAATCCAATGTTTTTCTTGTGCCAGATTTGGACATACCAAAACTTTGTGCAGAAGCAAACCCAGATGCTATAAATGTGGTAAAGAACATACTGGGGACAAATGTGACATTGAGGAAAGTGAGGCTACATGCTGTCTTTGCTCAGGATCACATTTTGCTATTAACAAAATTTGCCCTGAATATGAAAGACAGACAAAAATAAAAAAAGCAATGGCTGAAAGTAGCACATCTTACTTAGAGGCATCGAAACTTTATCCTCCTGTAAGCAAGTCATATGCAGATATTGTAAATAGGAAAATAGTTGAAAAATCTGAATCACCGTTAATCAAGTCATACAAAAAAACCATTACATTGAAGCCTCGCTTGCCTTACCAGGCACCCAAAGGATATGATCAAAAAGCTCACCAAGAGCTTATTAAAGATAACAGTTTGCCTACTTCTAGAAATGGATGTGCTTACAGTGCAAGTTCCTCTGAACAATCAATTTCTGATGTAATTATGTCCCTAATAATTTCTCTTTCTCAGTCAAATATCATAAACCATGAACACGCTGCCCCTTTGATTGAAAAATTGCAAAATATATTACATGTACATAATGAATGTACAACCAATTGTAACCGACAGACATAATGACACTTCGACTGTTCCATTGCACAGGCCGCAGATGATGGTGCTCCATCCACAAGGGATTGGGCACTATCCTCATGTGGTGCTGCAGTGGAACTGCCGAAGTGCCAAAGATAAAAAACATGAACTTATTCATTTAATCAATACTCATGATCCATCTATTATAGCCTTGTCTGAGACCTGGTTTAAACCAGGCTCAGTTTTCAAAATAAAAGGCTATTCCTGCCTTAGACAAGACAGGGATGATGGGTATGCTGGAGTAGCATTACTCATCAAAAACTCTTTTGTACATAATAATATTTGTCTTTCTTCTTATAATGATTTTAATATTGTTGCCGCTATTGTAAATAATTTGTGCTTTGTTTCAATATACATCCATTCTCCTTCTTTCTCTGTTTTCCAACAATTAAGTAATATATTATCAAATCTTCCAAAACCTTTTCTTCTTCTGGGTGATTTTAATTCTCACCACTGGTCATTTGGCAGCTCAAAAGTTGACACAAATGGTATTTGTCTTTTGGATCTGATAAATGATCACAATCTCTGTCTTCTCAATACTGGCTCTCCTACTAAACGCACCAATCCTAATCATCATGTAAGTTCTGTTGATTTATCTGTTGTAACGCCTTGTTTAGCTTCTATTCTTTCTTGGAAAACTCTATCTTCTACCTATGATAGTGATCATTTCCCTATTGTAATTACATTTCCGCATAAAAAATATCAAACCCTTCCTCCCAAACCTAAAATGAAATACAGAATAATAGAAAATAATTGGCCCAAATATAAAATATATGTAGAAGAAAATATTCAAAATTTGCCCAATGTTTCAAATAACACCACACAATGTTCCTCTTCACTTTCTACATTACTTTTAAAAGCAGCAGACACAACATTCCCACTTAAAAATGCTTCTAGTGGTAAAATTCCTTCTCCACCATGGTGGGATAGTGAATGTACCCTGGCTATTAAAAAGAGAAAGGAGGCAGAACTAACTTATAATAAAAATATGACTGAGGATAATTTCAATAATTTATTAAAAATAATTACAGAAACAAAGAAGTTCTTAAAAGAAAAACGTTTTTCCAAGTTCAGAATTTTTTGCACCTCTCTCTCTCCAAGGACTCCGCCTTCAGTGATGTGGAAAAACGTTCGAAATTTCCGACTAGGTGTATCCCACAATTCGTTTAAATCTATCCCTCCATCTCTAGTCAATAGTTACTTGGATCATTTGGCTCCCTCCTTTGTCTCGGAAGAAGTAACAAACATCTCTTCGCTTTCATATGAATCTGTTGTCCCATGTTTGTATCAACCATTTGATTTGCTTGAGCTCAAGGGTGTGCTTTCCTACGTCAAGGATTCGGCTCCCGGTGCTGATGGAATTCCTTATTCTTTTTTTGTAAATTTAGGCGAAAACGGGTTACATTACGTCTTAGAGCTCATAAATTCTGTAATAATGACAGGTGACATACCGGGTCCATGGAAGTCACAAATAGTGTTGCCAATATTGAAGCCTAGCAAAGATCCATCGGATATTTTGTCTTACCGCCCAATAGCTTTATCTCCTGTTATTTCTAAAATAGCTGAACACCTCGTGAAAAATAGACTAGAGTGGTATCTGGAGAGCAATAACTGCCTTGCAGACTCTCAATATGGCTTTCGAAAAGGAAGAAGTACCATGGATAGCATTGGCATACTTACATCTGATATTCGTTTAGCATTCTCTAAGAACGAATCGGTCTTGGCTACTTTCTTAGACATCAAATCAGCCTACGATAATGTGTGTTTAAAAATATTAGAACATAAATTACAAATACTGCATGTACCTCCACTATTTACACGATTTATAATTAATCTCATGACAGGTCGTATAATTAATATAGATGGATCTTGCAGACAGTTGTGGAGAGGACTCCCCCAAGGTTCTGTACTGAGTCCTATTTTATACAATGTTTACACATATGACCTTGAATTTTCTCTATGTGGAACTTCTCACATATTGCAATATGCTGATGATGTTGTATTATACTGTATAAATAAGTCAGTTGATGCAGCCACTTCTTCATTATCAAATACAATAGTTCTACTTAAAATGTGGTTGGACAAAAATGGGTTAGATCTGTCTGTAGCCAAGAGCACTGCTGTACTTTTCTCTAGAATGCAGATGCCACCTCCGGTGATATTAAAATATGATGGTAAAACCATTCCTGTTAAATCAGATGTCAAATTTTTAGGCCTTGTTTTGGATTCAAAATTAACGGGTAAGCCGCACTGTGAGCACATTGTAGCTAATTGTGATCGTACTCTTAACATACTCAGGTGTCTTTCGGGTGTCTGGTGGGGCGCTCATCCATTCACATTAAAATTAGTTTACAACGCGTTGATTAGAAGTGTACTCGATTATGGCAGTTTCCAGAGATGTATAAGATACCCTATACAAAGTATCTGAAATACAAGATGCAAGATACTTAAAAAAAAAGTATTTCAGATCCAAATACAAATACTTTTCTAAAAAAGTATCTGAAATACTAGATACAAAATACCTATCTTTCAAATACTTTTTTAAGATAAAATACTTTTGTAGGAAAACAAAATTTATTTTAACTGTCAAGTTTATTTATTCAAAGAATAATGTAGGAAGGTTTTACAAATCTTCGAAAATGTTATAAATTGAATATTTTTATACATTTTTTATATATATATATAAAAAAAATACAATGTTTAATGTACTTGAGTTTTTTTACATACATATCTGTATTGGTATTCTTCAAAGGCTGCGGGCCCGCGACCGCGGCGGGCGCGGGAAAAAACCGCTCCGTGAGTTCTTAGCGTATATATTAATGAACTTACTCACACATAAATCTGTGATTACTAAATTCGTGTATATATATAAATACTCTGTGTGTGTGTCTCTGGGTGAGTGTGTAACAAATTATTAATTTGGTAAAATTAATAATTTGTTGTTATTCTAACCTAACATTTCGTTCCGCATTGTTCGCAAGTTACACACACATTTCTGACAAACATGTAATAATGCAACTTAGCAAAATAAAATAAGACCGTTTCCATGGTGGTGATTCCGAATCTCACAAAGGATATAAATATATAATATAATGTTCTTGATAATTATTATATTCTCTCAAATGTCAAGTGCGCACAGGAGTATAACGCTATTAAAATGGCACCGGTCGCTGAAGTTAAAAATAAAAAATCACAACAGCAGTTATCAACAGATCAACAGTAACAAAAGTCATAAATATTTTTTAAAATAATCAAATTATACTTTATGTTACATTATTATAAGGTCCATATTAGTAAAACATACGTATCCTAACAGATAATTGGGGAAATATCCATTTTGAATACATACATCCGGGGAATCCCCGACATTTGACCTCAAAACTGGCTGCCAAAGATGAGTTGCCAGTACGATGAAATCACTTTTAACCAAGTAGCGTGTAATAACACAGAGTACAATATAATGTTAGTAGTGTGATAAAAGTAGTTTTTTCCCTATAATTTTTAATTGCATGATGATACATCTCGATTCGGCCAAATTCTGCCCATTTTCCAATTCGTCGACAGTGTCTGCCAAACTCGAAATTTCACCCTCGATTCGGTCAAAATGGCAGAATTCTGCCACAAATGGTCACACTGTCCGCACACGCACGTGTTACGAGTGTGCGCAATGCGCATGCGTACCTACTGCTCTGAATTCTGATTCGCCGTCATTTCATTTTAAAACGTTCCTTTTTCTTCAAACTCGTGACTGACGTATTGTTTTATTCAAAAAACTTACATTTTGTTAAAAACTAATTTAAAAAACAAAATACTAACAATAGATTAAAAACTTAAACTAGGTACTTCTAAAACTAAAATACTTAATCTAAAATGCCTGTAGTAGAAGGAAAGGTCTCCAAAATGCTGACGGCATTTCATTGACGTAGGTATTTATTTATTCCATCAAGCACATGAAGGACTTTCACGAAGATTCAATATTTTTTTGCGTAAGTTGGAAAGAAAAAAATTAAAAAAAAGTAAAAAAATATCAAAGTCAACTCATTTGTTTTGATTGCGGCATTCTTTTGTTTTTTAATGTAAATATTGCATTTCAAGTGTGAAAATGTTTATGATTTGAAAGTCTGGACATATTGTGAGTGATTATAATGTGTTTGTTTTGTCAGTGTGTAATTGTGTGATGTGTTATTGTTATCAAAATATCATGTAGAAAAGTAATCAGAGTAGTGAAAAACATCACAACCGCAATTTACAATCATCATAAAATCTTAATGTGAGTATATCTCATTATTTTAGAATTTGCGAGAGTTTCATTTCAGAAATTTGATGATTAGAATGATGTGCGAATTATAAATCATTAACTGTAAAACATAGCTTTAAATAGTAGTTTTCTATGAAGATACCTACAAGTCTTAGTCTGATTGTTTACAAAGTGGCCGGACATTTTGGAAACTTTTTCCTATCGTGCGTATTTCCACCTAAGGCGGGGACATTTTGAGAAAGATAGTGTTGCCATCTGTCATTTGGTTTTCGGCAATATTGACAAAATGTTTAGACGACGTTTGGTTGGTGGTTTGTAGTTGCGTTCGGAAAGAAAAAATGAAATTTATTTTAGAAAAAGTATCTTGGGGAAAAAAGTATCTTCAAAATACTAAGATACCAGGAAAATGTATCTAGATATAAGATACAAGATAAAATATATAAAAAGTATTTAAATACAAGATATAAATACGTATTTAGTATCTTGTATCTGTATTTCAGATACTTTTATCTAAGATACTTTACATCTCTGGCAGTTTCTTTTTAGAACCATGTAATTTAGAAGCTATGAAAAAGTTGGACACAATTCAAGCTAAAGCCCTTAGAATAATTACTGGTGCCATGAAATCTAGTCCTATAAACGCTCTTCAGGTAGAATGTGTCGATCCACCACTTTATCTTCGTCGTCAGTTCCTAGCTGACAGATTTTTCTACCGTATTTTACATTACAGCAATCATCCATTAATTTCAAAATTACAACAACTCTCAGATGAAATTGATACGTCTAATTACTGGGCCCACAAAGAATTACCTCATTTAATTATCACTCTTAGATCCCACACAACATTAACTGCTCCAACTCATCGATCACCTAAACTTCCCATTTTTGAAACCGACTTTAAAACTCTTACAATATCTCCAAAAGTATGTTTTGACACTGGTATAGCAAAAGGTGATCCAAATGCAAATTCAGTATTTAAGCATTACATCAATACCCATTGGCGTGATTATCATCACATTTATTGTGACGCCTCAAAGCATTCAGCATTTGATTGCGTGGGGATAGGAGTTTTCCATTCCCAATACAAAATAGTAGAAAAAATTAAATTTCCTCCACAAACCTCTATCTTTACAGCCGAATGTTTTGGTTTATACAAAGCATTAGAATACGTTCATATAATGAAGTTGTCTAAGACAGTAATATTTTCTGACTCCATGAGTGCATTACAGGCCATTCTCAGATACCCATTCAAAAGAAACTGTTTTTCTCCGGTAACATTAATGATTAGAGAAATGCTCCTCAAATGCTTGAATCGAGGTCTTTCTGTTGCCTTTGCGTGGATTCCTAGTCATAGTGGCATATCAGGAAATGAAAAGGCGGATAGACTCGCAAATGAAGCCGTGGAATGTGGTGATACTTTTCCTTTTATGAATTTTACCGAAGATCTCGCAACACTACCAAAACTTTTTCTTAAAAACTATTGGACTCAAGCTTGGTTGATTAGTACCCGTTACACTGGTCAATACTATAATTCAATTCAACCTGATATCCCTGTTCGACCTTGGTTCTTCAAATCAAGGTTTACAAAACGAGCTACATCTGTACTAATAAGATTGAGACTTGGTCACATGTGTAGTCCGGCACACCTTGCTCGTTTACGCATTATTTATGATGACAAATGTGAATGTGGAGAAGTAGGAGATGCGAACCATATTTTCCTAAATTGTCCATTATTAGATTATTCCATGTTGTATTCTGGCTTAACTACCTTAAAAATTCCTTTTCCAACTTGCTTGAAATCTTTATTATATTGTGTAAATAATAAAATTCCTGTATATAACCTGTTAGCTTCATTCATTGATAGTAATAATATTAAGTTATGATTAAGTTTTGTAAATATTGTACCTACTAATTATTATTATTTTTGTTTGTCATACCTTCTCTGACCATTTTCCTGTTATCCGTTTTATCCATTCCTTTTATCCATATCGTTTCCCCGTTTTATCTACCTAAAAAGTAAATCCTCAAGCCTTCCCAATCCTCATCCTCAAGCATGCATCGAAGAAGAAAGAAAATACTTGACACTGGCAAATACGCGAAGAGTGTGACGCCAATTCTAAAAAAAAAAAAAAAAAAAAAAAAAAAGCAAGCAGCCTGTCGTACATTATCGTTTATCGTAGTGTAAGTTTTGAACTTGTTAGAGAAGTTGGTCTATAAGTAAATTAAAATTGAAACATAATAACTAAGCAAATACACATAGTTATTCAGCTAGTAGAGACTAAATATTGATTAACGTATTGTCTCTAACAAAAGTTTTATTTATCAGAAGGCTGGTGTTGTGTTCTAAAGGGATAATTCTAAACACCATGTGCTTATGAAACCGAACCGTGAAATTAACGAAGCCGAAATGGAGCCGAAACCTATTCCCGATGAAGATTCTGAATTATTACCCGGGAAGAATCAAGTGCACAGCAATGGAACTGCGAGAGAGGTTACTGCAAGTGATGAGAACAGCCCTCCCGATGGAGGGTTCAGAGCTTATGCGGTGCTCGTGGGTTCTTTCTTGACAAACGGCTTATTGTTCGGCCAGATCAACTCGTACGGAACCATATACCCGGTGCTTAACGAGCAATTGGTAAAAAATGGTGTGGCAAAAGAAGATGCTCATGCTTGTAAGTGCATTTTATTTTTATTTGTTTCTAGCCTGTCAAGGGAACAATTTTTAACTTGTTTGTGCCCCTAAATAAATTTAAAATATTAATGTTTAGAGCTTGTCTTTAAATCTTGTTTGATATAAAAAATATCTTACAATATTTCTCAAATGGATCCTACTTAGTAGGTATTCTTATACATACAGAAAATTCATTAACGATTTACTACTTAAGTAATTTGCCAAATATTCTGTTAATCAAATATTATATGAACTAAAATTACTAGATATATTCCCACTTCAACAGGAATTAAATAATATTCATTGAAATTTTTTTTGTTTGTTTTTTTATTCTCATTTTTAAGATTCATTGAAAATATATGCCATGTGTATATATACGCTATGCTACTCAGTAATATTCCAGTTACATTTAATCATACATTATAAATATTAGCATGCAAGCTAAGCATATCCAATTATTTTTTACCTATAACTTTGTTTGTTTAAAGTACCCAGGTTTGGTTTAATTATGTACTTATTGCTAACTAAGTACTGAACAATATTTAAATGATATGAGCTGACAAGGTGCTCTAATTCTGTCTATTTCTATATATATAAAACTCAAAGGTGATGACTGATGGACTGACTGATATAGTGATCTATACACAGCCCAAACTACTGGACGGATTGGGCTGAAATTTGGAATGAGATAGATGTTATGACATAGGCATCCGCTAAGAAAGGATTTTTGGAAATGCTACTTTTGAAGGGGTGAAATAGGGGATGCAAGTTTTACTTCCTATTGCGAGCGAAGCCGTGAGCACCCACTAGTTATTCTATATGAGTAATTAAGTAGTTACTTTGTATTCATTACTAGTAATGAATTATTCCAATCTTTATTACTTAACATAAATTTCAAAAAGGAAATGCAACACAACAAAATGTGGCATAATTATTCTGGATATACATATATGCTTTTTCAAATGTAAGCATGTACCTATTGGTAAAACTTAAATAAAATAATATATTAAAAAAGTATATATAAGTAGGTATCTAGTACCCACAACACAAGTGTTTGCTTATTGCAGCCCTATCATTTGACGATAATTCATATTATTTAAATTCTGGTTAGTAATAAACATAAATTAGTTAAAGCTAATAAATCAATAAACAATTTGAATGCTCAAGTAGGTAATTTAAAAGAGAATTGACTAAGTATAGGTATTCTGTGGTATAGGTACATATAAATGTATATGTAGGTACAATTAACTACACCTATTTTGGTTATCACTTCCCAATTAAAATGATTGTTATTAATTAGATTTGATTCGAAAACTAGAGCGCTAACTAATTTTATCTGTCGGGTTCCAATGTACTTACTTTGTTCCATATTTTCATATCACAATAAATTACAATAATTAATGTTTATGTAAGTTCCGGATACGTGATTGGTTGAGATCATTCCAGTAATCGGCCCACTTTTTGTTGTTTACATTATTAAGTATATAATAGTAGTTTATGCAACTGTCATATAATGAAGGGTATTAAAACACGAGTGTGAGTTGTAATACCCGTGTTATATGCAGTTGCATACACTACTTTATCTTCACTAATTCGCTATCCATTTTTAACTTTTAATTTATTAAATTAAATTCCCGCGTACGTGTATTGTCACAGTGATTTTGCCGCCATTAAAATCTAACCAAAGAGAGCGCAGCTGCGCGCATCAATAAAACGCGACCAACCTGATTGGCCCTGCAATCAGGTTGGTCGCGTTTTATCGATGTTATAATGAGATATTACGATATCGATGTGGATATTATACCATCATGTGAAATTGCTTAAATTGAGTGTTTTGTTGTCTGCGCTATAACTGTAGTAATTATAAGTCAAGTATTGGAAACATAAGTAGAATGTTACAACATTAGTGTAGATAAAGTACATTATAATATGTAACTTATCATAAGTATACACATACATAGATATATAATTAACATGCATCTGCATACTACAATATACGTATTCAGTTAGTATGTTAATGATTTACATATGTATGTATTTCAATATCTTTTTGTAGTCGAATATCTAGATACGGGTGCGGAGTACAATTTAATTCCTGTTGGCTTCATGTAAAGGATTATGATCTATACTTTAATATTATAAAGCTGAAGAGTTTGTTTGTTTGTTTGAACGCGCTAATCTCAGGAACTACTGGTGCGAATTGAAAAATTGTTTTTGTGTTGAATAGACCATTTATCGAGGAAGGCTTTAGGCCATATAACATCACGCTGCAACTAATAGAAGCGAAGAAACAATGGAAAATCTGGAAAAAACGGGGAAAATTATTCATCTTTGAGGGCTTCCGTTGCGTGCGCTGCAAAAACGGTTCAAGTCGTGGGTAACAGCTATAATTTATAAAGCTGAAGAGGTTGTTTGCAAAAATAAATATTATGCCCAAAATAACTATTCCACGCGGACGAAGTCGCAGGCACAGCTAGTGCTATCATAAAAAAAGTTATAGTAAATAACTTTCATTTTACACTTGTTCTCGTTCATTACATGATATCTTGAAATTAAATTTATTGGATGTATTTTTACTGTTTCTCGTAAGAATTTACTAAACGTAAACTAATTTACGTGCTTAAAAATAATATGTTAATTTAAACCTTTTTACGCGATAAATTACTTACTTAAACAACAATGAAAAAGTGTTCTCATAAACTTTTAAAAAACATAACATATGAGGTATCTTTTTGTTTTATTAACCTATACTGTCCCACTCCTGGGCAAAGGTCTCCCCCAACTCTCTCCATGCGTCCCGGTCGAAGGCTTCCTCACGCCAGGCACCCCGAAACCGGTCGAGATCCTGACGCCAGCGGGTCTTGGGCCTTCCTCTACCACGTCGCCCTTGAGGTTCCCACTGTGTCACGATCCCAGCCCAGCGTTCGGGGAGCATACGAACTACGTGACCCGCCCAATCCCATTTTAGTTTGACTGCTTTCTACCTAAATTAAAAAAAAAACAATCGAGACTATAACTACTATGTACCTACTTCTATCGATAAACTTATGTTAAGCATGAAAGTAGAAAATAAACTGAAAAATGTTATGAATACTTACTGAATATGTGGACAATATTTAAAATGCTTATGTACTACTCTATGTTACGTACACGTGTTTGTATATAACAGATTTAATAAATTCCTAGATTTATTGAAATCGGAGAAGCTCATAGCTTCTCCGATTTCAATAAAGCTGTGTACTAGATATTTGATACTATTTTCACTTATAAAGCATCGCAAATCAATATCATTTCCTTATAGGCTCATTCGAGTGTATTTGATAGCTATTCTAGTCGTAACGATGAGTGATCAAATTCAAACTGTTTCGCGTAGGTAGGTATTTAGGGTAATTACACAAATTATTCAATTTTTAAAACGTAATGAGCAATACATCTTTATACTTTTAAATATAATATTAATCGAGTTTAATCTTAAACTCGTCGTCATTGTCAAACAATATCGTCATTAGAGCTTTGGTATAAAATAGGTATTTTGTTATATTTCCGGCTCCTAATAATGTATCTTCCGAACTATTGCGTATATTCTGCGAGAATTGAACATCAGAATCAAGCTGTCCACAAAGGGTCTGAATAGAATGCTATGATTTTTCGGACACATTAATGGACATTTGTCTGAAGTAAAAATAATTTGATTTGACTATGTACGCGTAAGATCGACGCAGCTGTCACATTGAAAGGGAGGCCTATGCCCAGCAGTGGGATAAAGAAGGCTGTGGATGATGATGATGTACACACACAGAAAATTTACATTCATTAGTTTATTCATATAAGTTTTTTTTTAAGTAGTATAAGTATATTTTCAGTTATGTAAACTTTTACAAATAAAAAAAGTATTATTATTTATTTATTTACCACACAAAGACAGTCCTGACATCGAACGGCAGCTTCACATAATAGTTAAATTATTCTAATCATCATCGCTAAATTACCAACCGAAAAGATTGAATCAGATTTTGAAGGATAGTTAGTAAAAAAGTGATTGAAATGATGAAAAAAGTCGCTCAACAAAATTCGACACAGAAAAGAAGAAACAATCATACCATTATACAAAAAACAAAAGTATGTTTATTGCTCTGCTTATTCCTCTGTCGCATAGAAACAGTGTACCCGTCCTTAGGATATTGATATTGTGGTAATCTGTGGTAGCTAGCGTTTTTTTAATCCCGATACGCGTAGCGTCGCCCACTGCGCATCAGGATAAAAAACCACTATGAATATTAGTATTTTAAAATGTATAAACTTGTTCGATATTAATTGTAGTTACAGTCAGATATGCGCCGTTCTTCTTAGTTCTAACTTCATTAGTATCTTGTTAAGGGTGGCCTCAAAATTTATAGTTGCTCAATTAACTAGCGAACCTTATTGCGCGCGCTAAACTGCGAATTCCGGCTGTCTAGTTTGTCGTTAATTGCTACTTTTATACAGTTTTAGTTAGGCGGTAATTTAAGCGAAAATATGTTTAAATAATCGTACTAACATTCTCCATTATCTTTCATCCTCTCTCCGTTTTTGAGGCTGGTCATGCGATGAATTCGTGCTAAATATTACTCGTATTATTTGTTACGGCTTTCATCAAATCAGATTTCTTGGTATGTTAAACAAATATATCTCAGCTATTTTTAAAAAGGAAAAGGTTTATATTTAAATAATATAAAACAATCAGGTGTACGGTTATATTATAGCGTGGTAGAAGTGGACAAAACACAAATGCGACGCAGTATTCCGATTAGTTTCGCTGATAATACCCCATACGTAACTATTACGCACGTTACTCTATTATTGTGATTTCTTTTGTTTTGTTATATACAGGACTACTAATAAGTATCGTATATATTATTGACCATTTAGAGATATTATTTTATTATTTATTTATTTATTTGAATAGTGGGCGAGCAGCAAATTGCTGATGTGTCCATAAAATTGTTTTATATAGTCCACACAAAGTTCAGAATTATACAGTCCACTGGTGCAAGGATCACAAGTTAACAAGAGATTTTTTGGTTTTCTGACAGTTGCAAACAGTCCACGTACTCAATAAACTTATATAGGTAGCTATATATCTCTTTGAATAAAAATAAATATCATATGATAATATGCTACATATTAGTACCATTGTATGACGCATGTTGCGTTACTTCCATATGGTAATATAATAGTTGTGTAGTTTTCATTGTCACTACCTACTGAAAAGCTTGGAACGGTCTAGTCTAGGTGTTGAAGATATATAGATAAGATTTCGAATTGGAGTTGTCAACTTACTTCAATAACAAAATGCCCGGAATTCAAGATTTTTAAGCCAGGATAGCAAGTTAGACACCGAAAGGTAGACTTGTGGAGAACTATTAACTAATATATTTATATTTTATACCATCTGTCTGTACCCATAAGTGCAATAAATGATTTTGATTTGATTTGATTTGATTTGAAGTTTTGCGAGGATAGCTCTGCGGTTCCAGTGTCTGCTTTTTATTCAGACGCACTCTGGTTCGAATCCGGCCTTACCACCAATGTCTTGTATTTTCAAGTTAAGTGTGGATTTTCACTCGCTTAGCGGTGAAGGAAAACCTCGTAAGGAAACCGACATGTTTGAGGACCATAATATCCGAGGACATGTATCTTCCGCAGAAGGACCTGGGTGCCCACCACGATGTATCTGCCCAAGAAAACTCCCCTAGCGAATTAATTCGCGGGGGAGTCACGACCCTCAGTCATGAGGAAACATGTCTCAGGAGGAGCAAGTTTTACATGAATAGTGTTACTACAACTTTTTTCGGCTTACTCAGCAAATCTGCGGTTAGTGGCGCAGGTTGGAATAGATAATTTGTCTGAACAATTGGTAGGAAGAATAGCCTAGAATAAAGTCGCGTCGAGTCGTCAAGTGGCGCCAATAAGAGAGCACTTGTAACGACAGCCGGCGGCGCCCGCGCCGAAGGTCGCGCCGCGATTACGTCCAATTTCATCATTAACTAAGCGCACATTTATTGCAATCATTCGCCGAAATCAACGCTCGCAGCACGTGTCCGCGATAGCCTCTCTTGCCCTTTTGTTATCTCTGTGTGCCCGCCGATATGTGAGGTTAATAACAGGCCATTGTTTGGTTAACCAGCCAATAACGTCCGCCAGATACATGTATAGTACCTACCTACCTACTTAATGAAGGGAACATACAGTTCTTCGTATCGTATCGTACGATACACAAACCTACATTTAATATCGGTTGAAAATGTTGAAATGCTATTTAGACCCGATCCATGGATGAAAACAAGATTTCCATATTATGATGCTTAACACAGGGAGACTGTTGTAGTCAAACGCAAACCTGTCCCACATAAAAAGAAGATACAATTGCCACAAACTAATATTTTCACGTAAACTAACGGTTTGATTTTTTCTGGCCTCTCTATCAAAATACCACTGTTATCGGAAATTCTCGATACTGGAGAGTACGTTATCGCAAGATTTTTTTGGCTTCTATTCCTAGAATTCTATCATCGAGGCCAAAAGAGATACCTACGACTAAGTAAGCCCGTCTTTACTGCTGGGCTGGTTAATGCAATTGAACGCTCTATGTTCCTTGGAAATGTTCGTTTCCAGGAAGCCACAATCTATTCATCAGGGCATGTGACTGACATTTTCTCGAATTACCTATACGACGATAGACCAAATTCTATGAGTAATGAGACAATACCCAGAATTAGGTAGGTACAATGATGACGTAGAACAACGATCGCGCCGTCTGAGGAATAATGATATGTAAAAAAGCGTCGATGTCATAAACCTATGTAAGTAGTTTTTTATTGCCTCCAAATTTAAAAGAAGGCTAACAGATTCATCAAACAGTGTCGTTTGTTGATACTTACATATTAATGAAATGTTTACAACTATTTCAGTTGTTTCTAATATTATTTCTCATACTTGCCTTCTCTAATGTATCTCAAATTTAAACGTTACAATTTCCTCGTTTTCGTGTGGAGTCTGGAGTAATATTAGCCAACCAAATAGTTTGCTTTGGGCCACCGCGGCACCGGGCGGCGGCGCGGCGTGTGGGTGACCCGATTAGATTACTGAGACATTGTGTGGCACTTGTCAGCATTAACTAATGCCCATAAAAATATATATAGGTACAATGAAAATGCATTTCAATCATTCCTATTCTTACCGGCGACGCACGAACTTACAGATATGCTAATTGAGTTCGATGTTCGTCTTCCTCATGGCAAGAAATTACATCAAAGTGTAATTATTTTAGTTTCCGACAATTCTAGCATTCTTTGCCTCTGTGGCGACGAAAATTAAACTAGAGACTAGAGCGAGACTGATAAAAATCAAACAAAATGTATCTACTGGTCAACGTCCTGACTATAAGGCAGAACTGATGAAGCTAACTGCCAGCAATTTGCAAACCTATTTGTGTAGACGAGATTTTTTATGTTCAAATTTTTTAGTCAAGAAACTCGATACATCTAAAATATATGTACATATGTAGGTAGATGCAACACTTGAAATTATAAGAATATAACTGGCTTTCAATCCAGACTGCTGGAGCACCCTGTTATATGCTTTACAAGATAGGATGGCTGGCTATAGAGGTGGGTAGTACCAAAGATTACCTGTAATTGTAGGAAAAAAAATGTCGATATTTACATATGTAATGTTATATATACAGCTATAGTGACAGTACCAAGATTTATTTAAGTTGACATATTGTATGATTACATACCTATTATTATGTTTGACATGATTTTAATAACAATAATTTTCATTATTTTATTAATAAAACTAGACATATGTAACTTCAAAAATTTTATAAAAACTACCTAAATGTTATAAATTCAATTTGACGAGATATTGTAATTTGTGTAGCATATTCTGTGATATTAGTACTTATACCTATACCTATGTATGTTACAACTTTACATTATCAATAAAGATTCTTTATCTTTTATCTTTATCTTTATAAAAAAAATATTTTAATAAGGGTCTAGCTAGATTGACTAGGCCCATTCTAAGCTAACATGGATTCTAAATTACGGATATATATTTTTTCTTGTTATTATTGTACATCGAAACAACAATATGAATCAAGAGTATTGTATTGTCAATATTATAAAAGCTGTTTCGTGTTGTTGTCCAGCGCTGGTGGGGTCGCTGTCGATGGGCATGCTGTTCCTGCTGTCGCCGGTGTCGGGCGTGCTGACCAGCGTGCTGGGGCTGCGGCTGACGGCCGTGCTGGGCGGCGGCGTGGCGGCCGCCGGCCTGCTGCTCTCCTCCTTCCTCACGCACGACGTCAACGCGCTCATATTCACGTGCGGCATCATGTACGGGCTCGGCGCCTCCTTCGCATACACGCCCTCCCTCGCCATCCTCGGACACTACTTCAAGAAGCACCTCGGCATAGTGAACGGCGTGGTGACGGTGGGCAGCTCCGTGTTCACGGTGTTCATGCCCGTGCTCATGAAGCACATGCTCGACAACTACGGCCTGGACTGGCTGTACCGCCTGCTCGCCCTGTTCGCGCTCGGAATAGCTCTCTGCGGTCTCCTGTTCAAGCCCATATCGGTGATCCCGAAACCTTGTGCAGAGAACGCCACATTAAAAGCGCACATGAACAATATATTCAGTGTAGAGATGTGGAAAATTAGAAAATACAAATTCTGGGCGCTCTCGATGCCCATAGCTCTGTTCGGGTACTTTGTGCCGTACGTTCACTTCAAAACATTTGTGGACAATAAGTTTACCGACGCCAACGGGCACTTGCCGATTCAGTGTATAGGGTTCGCGTCCGGTATGGGGAGGTTATTCTTCGGGTGGTTAGCCGATAAACCTAACATGGATAAGATATTGTTGCAACAGATTTCGTTCTACATGATCGGTACGCTGACTATGATTCTGCCGTTGGTGAGTGCCTTTTGGACGGTGATAGTGATATCGTTGGGTATGGGGGTGTTCGACGGGGCGTTTATTTCGCTGATCGGCCCGATCGCGTTCGAGATGTGCGGGAGCAAGTTTGCCCCGCAGGCGATCGGGTGTATGCTGGGTCTGGCGGCGCTGCCCATCTCCGTGGGCCCGTACATCGCCGAGCAGATGTACGCGGCCAACCCCTCGTACACGCTGCCCTTCGTGCTGGCGGGGCTGTCGCCGATAGTGGGCGCCACGCTGATGTTCGCCGTGCGCCTCGACGCACGCTGCGGCCGGCGCCGCGCCGCGCGCGCCAACGGACACACACCCTCCGCTGACTTGGGTACGTAACCGATTCAACTGACTAAGGGCCCGTTCACACATGGCAGTCCGTTTTACTGGTACGATTTTAACGGATACGTCATAAATTTATGCTCTGTTCACACATAGACACCGTATAACGTACAACAGATCCGTCATTACTGGATGCGATGTTCACACATAGGTACCGTATAACGTATAACGTACACCCCGTACACACCGCCCGCCACGCGCACAGTATCTATCCGTTAAAATTCTATGTATCCGTATTTTTTTACCGTTCCGTCGTCCAGTATTCGATGACAAAACGGAACGTCATTTTTTTTTATTTTTTACTGTATACAGAATACTGTGCCATGTGTGAAGTCGCTCATACAAATACATACGCCATCGACGAAAAAAAAATTACACGATAAAACGGAGACATGTGTGAACCGGCCGTAAGCTTTACGTTTTAGTTTTGGATTTGTATTTCGCAGTATGTAAACAGTGCCAAATAGATATAATATATTACTTGCAAATGGAAACAACGTACAATAACAAGACGCAAAGGAAGAAACAATTAAATATATTTATTATACCTAAATGCTACGTTTTATACCAATGACAATGCTAATGCATTACATAGGCTGTATTGTATATTTTTACTGTCACAAATTCGGCGTCTGGGTAAAATTATTTATGCAATATCTTACCTTTACTTTAGAATTTGCATCACACGCACACCTTTTATCATTCGGTTTTATGTTAATATAATAATGAATGCTCAACATTATAATATACGTATGGATTGGATTGTAAAACAGCTTAACACTTTACTTCAATTGTGAAAAAGAATTGTTTGGAAAACAATTTGTTGTTACTTTTGAGATTGAGAGTAAAAAATTATTGGCTTGTTAGCCTAGCGGCTTAAGTGCTGGCCTTTGAACTCATATTCGATTCACGCACTGATAATATTTACCTTATTGAAAATTTGGAAAATATACCCCGTGGCTTGGATGAGAATATTCAGCGAATGAGTCTGGTTGTCATGACAGGCGTTATTTGGAAGTTACTACCAAAAATATATCGATTGATGAACGGTCTTATCTACCGAATTAAATGAAAATTATCGTTAAATTGTACGTCCCGATTGTTTGTCATTGTACGGCAGTTGTTAAGCTATGATAGATGGTCTTTAGGTCGTTAGGTTTAAAACTCTACACCAGAGTTGGCCCATTTTATAAAAGTTTAAATAAAATAAAGTAAACTAAAAATTAGGTAATATTTTTAAGCATCATTTGCTCTACGAGAGGGGCGCGCGTTGATGTCTTTTGTATAACGTAGCATAGCACTTTCGTAGAGGTGAAAACTTCGTGGCAATTTGTACGACGCTAATGAAATCATGAATGGAAGTCTTCTGTTGTAATTAAAATATTATTTTGATGACTTTGATATTGTTTCCTATATTTCGGCCGCTTCCCAAGCTACCAAACAAAGTAAACCAATTATTTTTTTATCTTTCCTTTAGGATTGTAAGAATAACATTATTTTTCTTTTCTTTTCCAGAGAAGCGGCCAGTCCCGCTGATTACTATGAACGGCAGCAAGAATGACACGGCGGCATTATAACGGTATACTACATTAATTCACACTTACCAAAAATTTTTGCCTGGAACTTATACTAAGCTGTCTGGTGCAACATATCTCTTCAAACAGTTAAACAATTGAATAGTCTAAAAACAAGTCTACATACATAATATACATTTGTATATGTATAAAACCTTATTCTTATCAGATTGAAGTAACCATCTTTATCGTAAATATTTTATGAAGATATGAGAAAAATGATAATTAGCAACATATGTATTCAAATTTGAGATTTATACTTGGTATGACTGAAAAAAAATTGATATTTTACATAAATACCTACATGTCAGCCGAATACTGCAATGCATTGTTTCTTATTTTTGAAACGCTTAACTATATATTAAATATACTGTAATATATAAATGAATAAATAGGAGATTCTTTTCCATTTCATGATTTAAACTAGATTTAAGTATTTTGCAATTTCAAGAAGCTGAATAAGAATATTTAGAACTACTCAATATTTTTGTGGCGAAGATAAATTTGACCTTCGGTTTGTTTCATACCTACCACAAGTTCCTAATCAGATGAATTAGTCATAATATTGCTTTCAAAAAGTACATTATTTTTGTGTATATTTAAAAAATATATTTTTATTACGTTTTTTTTTATTAGTTTTTCGTTTTAATGCTCATCTGAGTACAAGTGCTATTAAAAAGCAATTTGCAAACAAATGTAATACTTAACTGTTTACTACAGAATTGTCCCTACCAAAGTCTTGACTATAGTTATTTATTTCTTTGCTCTTATTATTTATAATAAAGTAGAAGTAGAATCTCTTCAAAGAATAGTTCCTAATTTGCCTTTTTTACGACTTTTATATTTAAAATCTTATTTTATCTTCGGCGTTATATATAAAATGCTCCACTATTTTTTTGTAGATAAGATGAAAATATGCCTGTGTTATAATTGTTTTGGCAAAGTTTTAGTAAGTTAATCTGTGGTTCGAAATTCATATAAATGTATTAATTTTCGCCTATTTTGTTATGTAATTAATAGTTCAAGTAGCATGCAATTATAAACACATTTAAAATTTAAAAGTGATTGCATATTGTTGTACATACTTGAAATAGTTTAAAACTGGGTCCTTTGAGACGTGTTTTTAATTTACATTGTACATAATAGCGACCCGGATATACAAAACATGCTTACCATATCATTTTAGAACTAGTTTAAAAATACATAATTACAACCGTCGCACGTAACCTCTGAATAACATGAAAACGAAAACGATAATAGATAAATAAAAGAAATATTCCGGGACTTTGCACACAGCGCCATCTAGCCCCACAATAACCAAACGCTTGTATCGTAGGTACTAGATAACGATAATACTCGACTGTGAAAAATCGAAGTATATGTTACTCAGGTATTTTTTTTAATAGAACAATACCATAAAATTATCCGTTAGTGTTTTAAGTGTGCTTCTGTGTTTGCGTACCAAATAACTAATAAATAATTTGCCAGTTAAAATAAACGTAGGCGGTACAAAATTAAAATACATAGTTCATTATTCGTTATTGTTAAGTTAACTTCTGTTGTAATGTATACTTCAATTTACATTTTTATCCTAACATGCAATTATATTCGTGTAAGTACAAATAACTACAAAGGCAATGTTGTAAAGATGTTGTTGTATCATAACTATAACAAAAAACCATTATCAAATATTGGTAAAAATCATAATACCTTAGTTTACCTTAGTTTGTATGAAGCAAGTCCATTTGTTGGCATTTTAAAAGTGTATTTACTAAAAAAATAAAGACTAAGACTCAGCTATAAGGGATGATGAAACCATATTGTGATGTGTTGATGATGATGATTATAGTGCAATGTGCAAACTATTTTATAACAGATAAGAGTGGATGTGATAACGAGTTGTCAATTACATTGGCAGGTTTGTTGAATAAGTATCAAATTATGTACGATGTGATGAATGTACTTTATCATACGGTAATAAAGCCTATTATTGATTGCCCATTTATCATATTATATCAGTTAATGTTATTATGAAAATAACTACCTAAATATGATGTTGCTTATATAACAAAAACAAACTATCATATGACCGCGTAAATTGTCAATAGAAAGTTTTGTTCTGTTAAACTATTAGATAAGGATAAAATAGATAGATTTATGTTTTATAAAATTATAACATTATTAATGTAATATAGTGTTTGTTAATTAAGTTTACTTTTATTAAGTTACCAGTTAATGATAGAAAGGTACTTAAGTACTTAGAACTATTACAGTAAAATATTGAGAATCATATTTTATTATTATTGTCTTACTTAGTATAGAATATATTTTTTACGTAACGATAAGTGACATATAGAGTGATAAAATATATCATTATTTAATAAAACTTAAGTAGGTATGTCAATTTCGAATAAAAGAAGTGTTTATATTTCTGTGATCTTTTATTTTAAACCAACCTATTTTATAATAGAGAACATACATACATAAATACAATACTTTGTAGGTAGGTGTGATGCTTTAGATATTTTTTTAAAGTACCTTACAGTTTCATCGTTGCTTTATTTGCCGTACAGGGAAAGAGTTAAAGTTCAACATTTTCTTAACGTTGGTTAGGTACTGAAGAAATGACTATCATCTACCGAATATTACACCTATAAATATTTATAGATTTAGAAACACACCACTACTACTAATATTTGCCCAAGATAACTTCCTCGATGAACCAAATCAGCGAAGGTATAAACTTCACTATAATAAGAATAAGACTCGAAGAGAGAGATTCTTATTCAAAGTACCTGTTATTCAACATCAGCTCGTCTCCTCACGAGCTTCCTCCTTAAGTACTGAGCCATTCCCCTCCTTAAGCTGACAAACCCTATCCTGCGAGGCGGGTCTCTCGTATCAGAGTTGGTTGGAATCATCTTTGCGCTTCCGAACGAATATACCCTCATTTCAATCTCTTCTGCTGACGCGGAGTTTGTCTTTTGAGTTGCCCAGCGAAGCGGCTTGGATAGTCTGAAATGTACAACGATCATGTCATTAAGTGAAAGTTTTCATTATTCGTAATGTGATCATAGGTAGGTATAGGTTCCTGAGAGTGATAGGTATGGGTTGCGTTGTGTCCCGATATAATGCGAGCGATACCGCGAGTATCCATTAGTAAATAAGATAAAACGATGTGATTCAATTTACGCACCATTTTAAATTAAACTTGCGCCTGATACATTCCGAATATAAATAGCCGCTAAGCCGTTGATATACGATTTTTTCTAGGCGCCTGTTGTTCGAAACCAACCAAGGAGTGAATGACCCATGAAGAGAAACAAAAGCAACAGTCTTGTCTATTTTATTTTTTAGTACCTACATTGCCTTTAGAATAAATACACAGTTTTTACAAAAAAATAATCATGTTTTAATTCGCCAGATTTATATAAGGGGTTTAGGTACAACCTGCTCATTGTAACATGTAAAACATTGCAAATCTTTTGGGGCAGTATACAAGGAAGAACAAAATAAACTCACTCAGAGAAATAGTCCATATCTTCCATTACATCTGGCAGTTCTCTTCCATCTACATCAGGCAATACTAAGCATAATCCAACCAGTATGACAGTAGCTACTGACACTGTCACTAGGAACGTGATCTCATTCTCTTCATGGAAGAGGAATATGATGTAGCTGGTGGTGGCTCCCAATTGGCCGATGGCGTGGCACCAACCACAGACCAGACCGCGGATGTTAGTGGCAAAGAGACGCGGTGTGATTGTCAGGATCAACGCGTGGACCATAATGCCAGATGATAGGGCAAGGGATGAGGATAAGATGTGGACTGTTTCCTGGAAGCGAAAGGTTAGATTTTAGAAATTAACTACTTTTTTTCATAATGTTATGTACGTAATATTCTTGCAGAAAATTAGCTAGGTAGGAATGCTACTAAAATATGTGAAATGTCTGTTTACGAAAATCTCGGAGTAGGTAGGTAGGTACTTACTTGTTAGTTCTACCTATTTTTTTCAATTTTAATAAATTAGGTACCTAACCAATTTGTACCATGCCGGTGCGCTTATGGGATCGGAATAGGAATAGGTGCTTAGAAAATATTAATTCAACGCTTAACAAAACTTACATTTATAACACAAATAATGCTAATAGTAGCGGCGCCTGTTAAAATCACATGAATCATGAGCAGGTGACGAAATGTGATTTTCCAAGATCCAACTACCGTCAGGCAACTCAGTCCTCCAACGATACAGAATACTTTCAGTAAAATACTGTCACTCTTTTCAGCGCTGAATGTTTGTAAATACAGGGAACTCCACACATAATAGTATACGCCCCAAAAACATGCCGCCATCAAGAAAATAAACCTCGGGTTAGCAGTAGTCAGTAAACCTACGCAAGTCGTCGGCTCATCTAAACTGTGATACGCCTGAAATAAAACACACAAATTAACGCACGTCGTTCAATTGTGATCCCGTTTTGTTAATTTTATGAGTTTGCAGACATACCTACTCGGTGGTTTACGGGCCGTATTTTGAACTCGCGGCAAAGTTGAATGCCATTCATTTTCGCAGCTCTCTGTAAAGTTAATTCTGCTAAGTAGATTTTTCTATTATACAACAGCCATTGAGGTGATTCAGGGCACCATCTGAAAAAGTAGATAAGTGCAGTTTTTACCCCATTTACAACCGCTATAGCAATTTGGTCGTCACGACAAGCTGTTATTAAGCTTTTTTGTATTTATTGAGCAGAGTTTGCGTGTTCGCTGAAACGTGCATTTCGCTATAAAGCAGGTCGGTACCTAAATGCACGAAAGGCTGGAAAATAGGTGACATTTAGGTTATTGTTGTAGTTTGTACTTTACCTATAAAAGAACACATAGAAGTTCTATGAATTTTGTAAAGTTATTGACTTGATTTTTCTTAGTTACCATATTATCTAGTCTATCTATTAATATTTTAAATTTCCACTTATACTTATACTTAAGTTATGTACCTAAGCATAATCATGTCCTCTGTTCGTGTCCGTGTACAACCCAGCAAATTTAAAAGCCTGAAAATATTATTACCGATGGAAATGCCCATTGGATCGATAAGATGGACGCGATGAGATGTTATCACGTAATTATTGCATAAATCGCTGTCGTATTGTGAAATAATGTTCATAATATTAGGTCCTTACATATGAAATTGGCGTTTTTCGTACGCGAATTTCTCCTCTTTGGTAAGGAATTCCAAATTTAAATGTGTACAGCTATTTACTCATGTATTTGTGCTTCGATGAACGTTAATAATTTATTTTTCTTGTGTTTTCTGTTTGCGTTACTCTTTTTACAAAATGGAAAACTTAAAATATCGTATTATTTACGAGTACGAGTTCCGCCGTGGCACTAGTGCTGCGGAAACGACTCGAAGGGTGAATGATGTGTATGGCGGTCGTGTTGCAAAAGAAAACACAGTTTCGTTTCTGGTTCCAACGTTTTCGTTCTGGAAATTACGACCTGCAGAACAAGCCCCGTGGACGGCCTGAGACCAAAGTTGATAATGAAGAATTGAAGGCTATTGTGGAAGTGGATTCATCGCAAACCACGTCCGAGTTAGCTGCAGGCTGCGATGTTAGTGATAAAACTGTTTTAATTCACTTGAAGCAAATTGGGAAGATTAATAAGCTTGAAAGGTGGGTAGGTACCTCATGAATTGACTGGAGCAAACCGGCAAACGCGCGTCGACTGCTGCGTTACATTACTGAACCGGCACAATAATGAAGGTATTTTAAACCGAATCATTACCTGTGATGAAAAATGGATTCTTTACGATAATCGGAAGCGCTCAGCGCAATGGTTGGATCCTGGCCAGCCAGCCAAATCCTGCCCCAAGCGAAAATTAACTCCAAAAAAGTTACTTGCAAGCGTTTGGTGGACTAGTGCCGGTATTGTTCATTACAGTTTTCTCAAATCTGTCCAGACTATTACGGCTGATGTGTATTGTCAGCAATTGCAAACCAGGATGGAAAAGCTAGCGGCTAAACAACCTAGGCTGGTCAATCGCTCCACGCCACTGCTGCTTCACGACAACGCTAGACCACACACTGCACAACAGACGGCTACCAAATTAGAAGAGCTTCAATTCGAATGTAGACATCCTTCGTACTCCCCGGACCTTGCTCCAACAGATTACCATTTTTTTCGAAATTTGGATAACTTCTTGCAAGGGAAAAAATTCAACTCCGATGGGGCAGTCCAAATCGCCTTCAAAGATTTTATTAATTCCCGTCCGACTGGTTTTTTTTTTGTAAAGGGATCAATGAACTATGTATTTATGAGATGGCAAAAGTGCATAGAAAACAATGGTTCATACTTCGATTAATTAAATATATTATATTAAAAAATATTCGACTTTTTGTTCCTCCCATACAAAACGCCAATTTCATATGTAAGAACCTAAAGCAGGGTACTCATCCAGCCGTGTAGCATGTAATGTAATGTATCAGATACTGTATCAAGTGAGTACATAGGCACGAGCCCGCTGCGAGCTGCTCGCGCGTGGTTCGCGGGGAGATCGCAGCGGCCCGCCGAGTGGCGGTATCGCTGTGAGCACAAAGCGGCTCGCAGTATGCGCGTGGACGGCAACACGATCGTTTGTGTAGTGAGTACGTAGGTATGAGCTTCAAAAAAACGCGCGAACGTTCTTCACAATGGAGTGGACAGATGAAAAAGTATGAAAGTATAAAAACCTCAATGTTAGAGCCTATTTATCTTGAACCGCTTTTCTAAATTTTGTGTGAATTTGAGTTCCAATTAAATTAATCAGATATTCAAAATCTGTACTGGACATACGAGCGAAGTTCTTGAAATGTCTACTGATCTCTTGAGACTTCATATCCAACACGAAATTATAACAACGATTTCTATTTTTGAATATTTCGCTTTGCCAAAATTTACGTGGAATTTTATATTTTTCGATGATATTGTAAATGAATATGATCGCAGCAATAGCCACCATTTGAGACATGTTGTCGGCGTGATATCGTCACGAACACTGCGGATCCGAGAGCTCGCAAATAGATACGCGATGACTGTGGACGAGCCGTACTCACTTGAAGGTTGGATACGTTACATGCTACGTTACGTGCTACATGGCAGGTGAGTACCCTGCTTAATATTTAGTTACCGTAGTTCATGATCGAATGGCAGAACTAACCTTAGGATTATCATGCAAATGAGAGTAAATAAGCATGAAATAAAGGCATAAGTTTCAGTGTTTGGCGCAGAATAGGCGAGTGGAACCGTGCACATGGTAGCTAGCAAGCGAGGTATCATCACTATGGAAGTTAACGTAGAGCGCCATCTATTGCTCGCTATTTCACACGCTGCAAACAGAAACGAGGAAAATTCTATATTAATGGGAAAATACCTATGGGATTCCTATCTGTTATGAATATGTATATGCCGCCGTTGAGCATACTAATTCGAAAATAATATGACGGTCATGGTTATGTGTGTGTGATGAATAATTTATATTTTTCTCTAAATGAATAAAAATGGAATGTAGGCAAGGCATAGAAATAATTTAATTCAAAACACAAATTCCGTGAATTTAAATTAGCACATCCTACAAATATTATCTGCATAGGTAGTTAGGTACCCTTACCTAAGTAGGTAGATTTGTAAGTACCTAAGCATGAATAGCAGTAGAGTAGTATTTACGTGTAAGCTGTAGGCGTAGGCGTGTATGTTATGACCGTCTCTGCATTGATTGGACAATTTTCATTACTACAAAATTTTTTTAATGGTTTTAACATGTACTTTAGGGTAGCTAGGTATTTTAAAACATAAGATAAGTAAAGTGCTATGCCCTAAACTTCAACAGGGTTACACAATTCAATCTTTTTTTTAAATAAGTTGTAAAATGTAATATTGTATTGTGTACAGCATAAATAAATAAATATATATCATATTCATATCTTGTTATTTGAGATAGTAAAGTACCTATAATTATTAAAGGTTTCATACCGTTCTATCAGCACAAGTTGGCAAGATTGTTCCACATAAACCTGTTTTTCGAAACCAAACCTCTTTTACTTACCCTATTAGGTTATAAATAGATATATTTTCCCGTGCATTCGAAACAGCGCCATCTATTGCCATCTAATGTAACTTACTCAACAACAGTCCCATGAAGAGGCTGGCTGTAGAACTGGCTGACTTCAGGAACACGAACAGGCGGTACCAAGCTTGCGAGTCACAGAATGTAAGCACCAACTCCAGGCATAAAGTGGTTATTATACCAGTGTACAGCGCCGGCTTTCTTCCAAAACTGGAAATAGACATATTTCATAATTATCATCAGCATTCAGCATTCACATCACTTTACATCCCTATGTATAGGTCTCCCTTGCTATGTGACTAGTATACCTCGCTCACAGCAAAATAAACAAACACATAAAAATACACATTATTATAAAGTATGTACATTATTGTACCAATATCCCTCCTTTATGGTAATAAAACCAAACCCATTTAGATAAAATTTGGCTTGAAAATAGATTATATTTTGATGTTACTTAAAGACTATTTTAATACAGGTTGGTGAAAACGCGTTAAGCACCTTGCAGGTAAGTAGGTACCTAAGTGCTAAAACTCAAGAATAATACACCATAAAAAAATACATTTAGGTAAATTTTAAAGGTACTTCTGTACTGTGCCTCGTAGTAAGTAGTCAAAAAAATTGTTTTCACCATTCTTGAGTATAGAGCAAGTCCGCAAATACCTTATCTTTATGTAATAAGCACCTACCTACTTCCTCGATACTCGATATAAAATGTATGAGCACATGAACCAAGAGGTCAAACCACCATGAACAATAATGTTTTGAATACCATCATGTATCAATAAATGATGTACCTTACTTATATATGTACCTAAGCAATAGAAACTATAGGAGTAGGTTTCTGCCTACGTAGGTATTTGATTAAAAATGTCCTTCTTTGCATGTACATAAAATTAATGTAATCAAGTTCTATTATAGGGTTCAAGACCCAAAAATAATTTTGTACAAATACAAATACAAATCAAGCAAGGCAGATTTATTTAGACGTTTGAACAAGCTAACGCTAAAAAGTTTGTCATCTGTTGATAAAGTCGCGTAATTAAACTAGTTTTGACTGTGTACATGATATGCTATAAATTACTTATCACAAGGAAAATATAATCTTTAACTCACATATTAAACTATGCTAACTATAAACATTTTCCAAAAGCTAGTGTATCATCATTATTTATCATCCATATAGTATTATGTATTGAATTGTTTATTATTATTTATTAGTGTATTATCTGAGTTTGTATTGTGTTCTTTCACTTATTTATTTATTTTACGTATTCTTGTACACCGCCTATTTAAGATTCTAAATCCTGTCCATCCAAAGGTTGCCTGGAAGAAATCGCCTAAGGCGATAAGGCCGCCCAATGTGTTTTTAAATTTCTTTTTATTTTGTAATTTCTTTGGTGTGCATTAAAGACATATCTTATCTTATCTTATTAAACTCACTTTTTGAATATTAACGTACCTACACATTTTCTAGCTTTCGTATCTTCAGTGTTTCATTATTATTACAAATATCAAGAATAAGTATGTAAAGAACCCTCGCACCATGCCATTGACTTTGAAAAAGGGAAAGGTACAAGTTGTAAAGTTTTAATTGCTCACCTGTCAGCGGCTGAACCAAATATTACAAAACCAAACACAAGGCCAAAGCGGCAAATGATAGCCGTAGAATGCCACATTTCTTGCTCTTCGCAAAATAATAGCCACTGCAAACAAATTTAACTTTGTTATATGTATTTTCTTACAATAAATATTTACCCTAAATATATGTAAGTTTACAGTAGGGCTCATATTTTACTACATACAATAATCTTTTAACTCTGTAGCAAAGCAAAGCAGAACAAGAGCAAGAGTAAACTATACCTAAATTGCATTATTTGTCGAATGAATACATCACAGTAGAAATCCCAAAAATAAATACGAGATTTTATAGCCAAGTCTTGGTGATACAGAGATGAGCCTGATGAAATCTCCGTGTAAAATTTCATCCAATTGCCGCATTACAGTTATACTTCAGAAGATAATATGTACCTGTTTATTATGCACAAGTTTCACAATGTCTTACCGATTTCTTGAGCCATATAAACCACAGTAGTTTGACATGCCATTTGTTGCATTCAATGTCTTGTTTCGTCTCATTAGCGATAACTGTTAGCGAGCACATACTAGAGTTTAGAATCAGTAAACCTTGGGGCGGGATGCAGGCGATTCCGGTCGGATTCAGCATGAATATGTCTTCGTATTGGTTGAATAAAGCAGGCATCATGAGAACAGTACACACGATTGTGACTAACCATTGCCACGTCCCTATCTTTCCAACTACTTCCGTTGTAACGTCTTCGTGAATTGTACCAATTCTGAAACGATGGCCGTATGTTATGGATTCATATTTTTTTCAATAAGTGCTTTATTTTCGGTCAGCAGTTTAGTGACTGAATTTTTACCAAAGAAGTAATTATATGAAGTAAAGCGAGACTAGAAGATCTAAATGCTTATTGTTGCATGTATCTGTACTCACATGGACATAATATTAGTAAATTATTTTCACCTAAAATAACTTTCAAATCCACGCAACTGCCTAGATTGGGTGCGCTACTGGATTTCCGGCGTCAAGTTTGAAGTTTGATAATGACGCCCTTGAGAAGCCCTAAATAAGTAAGTTATAAATAACGTATTCTTCCGTTGTTTATAACGAGGTCACGACATTACTAATGTTATCTTGTTATGGTGTAGGCAAATCGTAAAATGTTGACTCAATTGATGGGCTGAATATGATATATTTATATAATACCGATATGCTAATCGGCTTACTGTTTATGTAAGTGATTTTGTTTCGTGAGTGTTTAGTCTACCTATGACTGAGGTCGACCAATGCCAATTATTACAAGGAAAACAGAATATATTATTATGTCAGTCGGTATGTACAAGTACTCTATGTACTGGTAATATATGCATTCTATTCTTAGCATTTACATAAGCAATAATTTAAAGAGTAACTTTACATTTTAGAAAGGTTTGTCAAATAGTACGTGCTTTGAATTACAGGATCTCTCCTATAAGGATTAATTCCCTAAGGATGCTAAAGAAAATTATTTGCCACAGAATACCGCAGAAGTTTTTTGAAAATGAAGGTAAAAAGTAATAAATGATTAAAATCTGAATACAAATTATGTTTAGATACATCATGCAGTGCTTACACTGATTTACAGGAAATATTGTTTTGGACTGAGATATTAAATCCAGCTATCCGATAATTTAATCAGACTATATTTTTTTAACAGCGCTATCTAGCCCCATACTAGGCAAACACTATGGTTAATGGTAACGGATTGGACTATCTATGTCGACCTATGTATAGAAAAAAAAAAATTAATAATTTGATATCACGTACCAATTAGCATACCTTTTTCTTCTTGTTTCTCTCTTCCATTTTACGTACGTATCAAATATGTTACCTAAATAAAAAATACTTTCCAAAATTAAAGACAACTAACATAATAGATGCAAGCCCTCGTGATACGTCTACATTTAACTACATTATGACTACCACAAGATTAATATAAAGTACCAACCGGACGTTTTGCATTCTTGGTCTGAGAATATGCATTTATTCTGTGACATCGTGGAAGCCTTTCTTTTTTTATCGAGCTCATCCACGTGGTGTCCACGTGACGCAATCTACTAGATATGCCTAACCTTGAATTGAAACGCACATGGAATAAAGTTCAGTACGCAATAGCAACAGCAGTAAAACGTTACACATTTAATGTAAAGTTACATCAACGCTTGTTTTTTCCACAATATCATTAGGTATGAGCACAATGAGGGATTCGAACTCGCCTCGCTTAGTGAAGTCACAATAATAATATAATTATTGTGATACAACAACAACAATACCCGTATTATGTAAAATGTTGTGAGTCCTATTGTTTTTGTACTGTACCTACTAATAGTTATCTGCTAATCGGAAATGAAAGAATACTCACAGGCTTGAAATTAACTATTATATCATCAGCTAAAAGGCTTTTGTAATATTTAGTTGGTTATTTTTTGTTTATAAATTTTAATGACCAGTTAAGTTTCAAATTAGTCTCGCGCGCAAAATTAATAGTAGAGTAATTACTTACCTGCCTGTAGGTAGATACACCCTATACCAGCTAGCTACGAAATTCAAACAATAATTTTCTTAATATCCATACAAATAATAATATATTATCAGCATTACTGATTTGCTTAGCAGTAAATGCACCAAATTATCTAGTTTCTGCCAGATATTGATAGTGCAATTGCAACGTTACCCACAGCGGCTGATCAAGAGTTGCGGCCTTAGGCTAATAATCAGGACGCGCCCCCACCATGTGTGTTACGGTCGGCATCAGTAGTGTGCGTTGTTTTCTAGTATGTGAAGTTGCTTCGACTTAAAGTATTTTTTAAATATTTATACTTCTGTTGTTATATGTAAAAAAAGACGAGAGGCAGGCATCATACAAGTGAATTTTTTTTGCAACTGATTAGTGATTTATTTGAAAATTATAGTAATTATTATAAGCTTATACAAAAGTCTTTTTTCGTGCTTTAGCGTTTGCAAATCTTTCTACATTTTTTTCAAATTTATTAGTTTGTACATTAGCGAGAGCGCTGTAAGTTCTTGCTGACGGAGCGTGGAGCGCAAGTAATTTTTTACTCTTTTAAGTGCTAAAAATGACCTTTCGCCGCTGCAGTTGCTAACATTCATTGTCAAAAAAAATATTAATATTATCTCCACATTCGGGAACATGCATGAAATATTAAAACTTTTTATTGAGTGCAACAAACCCTTAGGTGTTCTCGCGGAAGTAGAATGCTCGGCCTCGATGTCAGAATTTAAAAACTGCGCCAAATGGACGCATTCTACTGCAAAAGTTTTTCTAAATCAGTGACATATAGTTGTTTTAACTCATTTGCTTTGGTTCTAATAAATTCACTGTCATCTAGTTCATGTAATTTCCATAAGAAACCAAACTTTGTGTTTACTGTATTATAAATAATTTGCCGGTTTCGTAAGTGCACTTTAAGACAATCAATCGCTGTATAATAATTATCAATGATGAAAGATCGTCTCCCTTCTAACTCAATGTGCCCAAAAAAATGGCGTGCATGGTCAAGACAATACCAGAAATTGGCGTGCATGGTTCACGCCCGTCTGTTTCTATGGAAATTTCGAGAAATTGACATGCCAGAACGGCCGATCGCAAATTTTATAACCTAGATATCTCAAGAATGACTGGACCGATTTTTTTGAAACAAGTACCATTCGAACTTAAAAAAAATAATTAAAAAAATATTATTTAATATGAGATTTTTTACTAGAACCATTCGTCCTTGAGAACGATTTAATAATTCTGTGACGTCATAAAACAGTCATTTTACTGTACCTATATATGAGTACGGCAGGGTCTCGCGGTACGCTTTTCTTTTAATACTTGGCGTTGACCCGCTGCCGCGTCTCTTGATTAAACTAGATTTATAGTGCTGGCGAAGATACGATTTCATCGCGCCCCCCGATCCTCGCGCCCTAGGCTGCAGCCTAATTATTAGCCTAAGGGTTAAACAGGCCCTGGTTACCCAGTGAAAATACTCACTAAGATGTTTTTAAGCTCTGTTATCTAGTGATTAGAGTTATGCTTATTATATAAACATGAGTTAATATTTGTATATAGTGTGATAAGGTATCAGTGGTGTGGAGACAGCAGCGCGGAGTGTCACGGCGGGCAGCGCTCTGTGGTCGCCAGCGCCAGGTACGCTCCGCGGAGATAAGAGGTTAGGTTTTTCGCGCGATTGCGGTATCGGAGGCGGCGCGGCGACACGACGAGTATCGCCAGCCATCCATTCGCCCGAGCGCCGGCACGCACGCCTGGCGCCTGCCACACACGCCGCGCGCTCCACTCGCTGCCACCCATCAATGGTGTTTGTGACCTTTACAGAACTTCGGCAACAGGAACGCCCGCAGGCAGCAAGCCGTCTACATCATGGACAAGGATCGCGCGCTCGAGGAGATGATGGGGAAGCTCGGTGAGTTCATCATTATATTCAAAACATATGGTTCGCCAACTTATCGACCTTTGCGGCGCTTTTAAACTTACTTTTTATATCGTCTGGCGAGAGCGACTGCTAGTAGCTTATTGGCCTGCTTTTGGCGGCGACCGGTCTTGTTCAGATATGTGATTGGTGTCATAAACCTTCGCTGTTACCAGACACGACACGTTAAGTTCGTAACATCAATGCGGTTTCCTTTCTAATTGATAACATCCTCAATTAAGTGCTGTACTTAATACCTCAGATCGGGCTTAACTTAAATACCGTGGAAGTGAAGTGCGAACAACATAATTAACTTCGTAAAGTGTTGCTTAGCAAATTGATTTGAAATATGAACGTCGTGTGAAGTATGGCAAATGTCAACTGGCGATAAGAATTTATTCACTGCATATACCAAGTGATGTAATATAACTGTAGCGGTCTCTCATTACAAAGATATATTGACCTTATTGTTGCGAGACTAATTTACTTAACTTATATAACTTTTTGTTGCAAGTAACGAACCGAATGTCCTGTAAGAATTTATTTAACTATTTAAAAACTGAAATAAACTTTTCTAATTGCGGTGAATATATATATTTAAAAATAACCTATTTGGTAATAATAGCATAAAAACCCACATTATTTTAATAAAAGCATTAATAGGCTTCCGATATCTAGGTAAACGAATGGTTTAGAGGTAAATGACCAAATATTTACGCATTTAGGTCTGTGACGTCGTTTGGCAAAATAAACGTCCCTGTCTGTATTTGTTGAAACAAGTTAATAAACAAATTACGACCTAATTTAAATGGAATTATTCGTCGACTACAAGTTACTATTTATCGACGGATTTTTAACGTTCAAGGCCAATATAAGAGCTGGTAAAACCAGAATCTTTTTCGTACTGCTTCATATTTTCCAAAAATAATTTCTGAATGTTAAAATTCTTTGATTTTCACATAGTGTGTATCGCGACACAAGACTTATGAGACAACGAAGCCACTAAAGTAAACACGCAGTCGACCTTTAATTTCAGGGTGACAAAACCAATTAATCATGTACCTACTTGCACTGAATTATCGAGCCGTGAGCCTGAATAAGTCTAGTACATATTAAGTACTTGTAAGAAAGGCTGAATCGTATGACACTATACTCACAGCTAAATATAGGGCAGCAACAGGTTACAATATGTAACTAGCATAATACGTGGCTGAATATAAGCATATGTACCAGATGTATACTACAAGGTACGCAAACCTTTGAATAAATCAGTAACGTAGCTAGCAAGTATGACGATTTATTTAGAACTTCTGCGTATCTAGTACTATAATGAGGAGTAATACATACATATATCTAGGACACACCGTTTGCCAGGTACTCGTTTAGGCATAAAAATATATTGAAATGCAGTACAGAACAGAATGCACTCAGGAATTTGTGTTTATTTAAATATCTCACAGACGGAGTATGTTTAACGGTACTATTCAGTTAGTGGCTAGTAAAACCAAAACATAATCTTTAAATAAACTTTAGGTACCTACACCGTTTAACATTGCCTACTTATATTATAAATCCTTTGTGGAAAGTGTTTTGTGTCTAATTATTAATATAGATATACTGCAATTGTAAAGTCTCACGCACGCATAATATTATGCTCTTTTGTCACATTTTTCTCATAATATATTTTGTCTAAATCCATCTTCATACTTAAATACAGTCTCAGTCGGAAATCATTACATTACAATGTTATTTGAACTACAATTAATTAGTAGCACTACGCTAAAGCTGTTCTATTGCAAGATTGACCTGTATATTTAGAGGCAATGTGTGAACTACACTAAGCGTTAGGTTTGCGTGTCTTGGACCCGCAAGGCCCTGTATTCATTGACAATTCATAAGCCACAAGAATCGGCTGCTTCGAGGAAACTATAAGCAATTGATTTTTTATACCTGGTTACATTGTTAGCTTGTAGGTACGTCAATCAATAGTCAGATGCTACACTGTTAATTATTGCCTGCAAATAGCAAAATCAAAGTTGACTGAAGCATCTTAAAACTGCAGCGGTCATAATAGTAAAATAAATTAAAAGTTACATGTATTGCGGAATAAATACGAAAAATTTATAGTCATAAAAACTATCGTAGCTATTTAAAGAGTTCGTACTTTATTTTCAAAGTTCCCACGCCTGCATTTTCGCAATAAATATCTAAGGCTCGATAAGGCACAGTCTAGACAACGTAATTAAGCTTTTCCTTTTAAAGGTAGTCGGGATTGTATCGGAGCAAATTCTGCATGTTTTAAACAAGATACGTGTGATTCACTTCCACATACGGACAAGGACTTTTGTCTGAACTATTTGGCTTTAAGCCAGACTTTCGCTGCGGTATTTCAGAAGTACATAAACCTAGCTTAAATTATTCTTGCAACTGTTATTTTACACATTCATAAATTGACTTTGTTATTAAACTTTGTTATTAAGCTGAACACGAAAGTCTCAGGACAAACCATTGCATTCGCTAATAAAATATGTACCTATTTATTAAAAAATGTTAGAAAATCATAATATAGCGTCATTTGGTATACCGAAGTTGCAAAACTAGAAAATTGTAGCAACCACAGAAATGATAAAAGTCTATAAGCAACGTTTAAAACGTAATATGGAGCTTACATTGATATGACTATAGACATTGTTGTCACACGGGTAATAATTTTATGTAGAAGATAATCAAAAATTCTAAACTATCACTGACCTTGTGTGCTTTTAGTGATAAAAAACTAATTTACTGACGAAGCTGTGACATTTAGTTTTACCTACACAGGAACTAAATATAGAAATAGGTAACCAAAATCATAAAAGTATGCTACAGGCAGGATGATAATATTGTGAATATTTTAGTTGGATTTATAAATAATTCAAAACTTAAATATTCACAATATTATTCAGATGGCCACTATTAAATCTATGACTTTGAACGCCACTGACAAAATGAAAATGAAAAATGAAAATGAAAATATATTTATTAACAAAATAGGTTTACATGTTAAAGACATATCTATCGATTGCTTCACTAGGCTAGAAGCCTGTACCGAAGCAACCAGTTACCCGTTGACAAAAAATATTTATATATATAAAAAATTCAGGTACACTTGAAAATATTTTACGTTTCAGCAAACGTACCGTCCAAATTGTATTATTTTTAAAAAACACTGCAAAATAAGTTGGTCCGGTTTGGATCGTGACTTATTGTGTGAACATACCTAATGTATATAATAGGTAAATACAAATATACGTCAAGTTATTTATCAGGTGAGTTTGCATGACGTGTACGTCTCGTCGTCCGCGGTTGGAGGTGTGTCGGCGACGCTCTGACAGGCCCACAATGTTTGTCATTCTGAGAGATAAACTGGTAATCACTCAACAATGGAAACTGTGTAAACTTTCGGTACATGATAGCATAATGTCTAAATCCTTTATATCATAATGGCCAAAATTATATGGTGTAATGCTAATTCGCTAATTTGGCGAGAATAGATTTTTCTTTAGTGACTATTGAATATTCCCATTGCACATTAAATTTGTTTAGGTATTGAAAGGATTAAAAAATGTTAACTATGTATAATTACACTATGTTATAAATACTGAAAACATTGTTTGTGTAACCTAGCTCCTGAGACGTCATTATAATTACCTATATTAGAAATATACTGGGAAATGACTCTGGCCTCGTAACACAGCCTAACAGCTACCACGAGGTCAGAGGATTCGAAAGATTTTGTGACACAGTTTTATGCCAAATAAATAATTTTGTATTTCTATGTACTTAATTGAAACCTTTTACAAATCATGTAAGGTCTCAAAGTAATAATAATAATATGTCTTTATTGCACACCAACATGAAAGAAAGACATGAAAGGATAAATTTATGATGACGTACATATGGGCGGTCTTATCGCCTTAAGCGATAATGCAAAATAGGATACAAAACATTTTTTTTGTCTATAAAAAAGTCAATGTAATTGTTCATTACAAAATAATTTTCTATCAAGCGGACGTCTTGATTTCGCAGTAAACTCTATTATATCTTATCGAGTGAATCAAATCAAATTATTCCGTAATATGATTACATGGAGTTGAGGCAATTTGTTATCTAGATCGACTTTGCTTTTCATTTTCCGCTGATCTACACAATAAAAATACACTGACTATTTCTATAATAGAACTACAAACTACCGTGACTATGATGCGCAGTTTGCATATGCTCCAGACAGAAACGCTTTTTGTTGTCCCTATTACATATTTGTGTCGTTTATTTTTAGGTAAGTCACACGTTTACATTTTGATCGTGCGACTTGTGGGCCTTGTTCTACTTTTATCGGTTTATTCACACATTTCATTATTAATATTCTTCCATATAATGCAACGATAAGTATAGCTTATAATACGATCGAATATTGTTTGTTTTTTACCGGTGCGTAATTTTTAAATATTATATATCTATCAATCGGTGTTATCCACACCCAATCAAGAGATAATATACTAGATGTTCACATTGTCCGTTGACTTTTAAAGCCTGAAAAACAATGTAAGTACTTACGTAAAAATGTGATTTAAAAAAAGATAAAACACGACTTAAAACCGATTACCAATTATAAAAATAAGAAATCGGGAAGAAGTTGACATACCTAATATAATAACTTTTAGTAATTTCTCTTTGATTTACTGAACAATTAGTAATAAATAAACACCCACCCACGCAGTTGCACGACCAGACACGAAACAAAAAGACGTCGATGCCGTGAGTTGCAGTTTTGGATTCCAAAATACTCGCGGGTCACTGACCGCAAGAATGAACTTATAATGGGAATTCTCGAAACGGTACGAAATATCCCGATGAAGAAAAAAAAATGGCTGCGTGATGATTTTTAGGGTTTTATATTTCGACTAGTGGACGCCCGCGGCTTTGCTCGCATTATTTCAGGATAAAAAGTAGCCTATGACACTCCTAAGACCTTATACTACGTATAAACTAAAAATCATAATAATCCGTTCAGCCGTTTTTGCGTGATGAGCGTTTAAATACAGATACAAATACATAACAGTCAAACAGATACACAGATAAACATACGAAAATTATTTAAAAAGCTGCAGTAACGTGTTTTATTATCGATTTAGCCCAAACATTTTTTTTCATATAATATCTTCTATGTTCAGATTTTAATCCTCTTCCTTCAGCTTTATTATATGTACATATAGAAGATAGATATAAATTAAATCATTAAACAGATTCAATCAATATGTCTGTCAATATATCAAAGCAAACTTTCTATTTGAGACATGTAAATTCACGCTGAAATTAATGGCACAATTTTTAAGATAAACAAGAAATAAGTTTTGCGTCCTCAGATAATAATATTTTTTTAGATAATACATATTTTCCAAGAACATTAGACAAATATAATTGTCTGATATAAAGTAGACCAAAATAAAACGTTAACAAGTTAATCAAGATTATGTACAGCTGATTAGCACGATTATAGGACTAAAATAAAACAGAAACTGAAATCACTTCGATACAATTGGACTTAAAGATGCCTACTGCAATTAAATCATACAGATCTATACATAATTTTAATAAAGCTAAAAATGGTTAAAATCTGTACATAATGGATACTAAAAAAACTGTTTGAATGCAAGGACTTTAAATCGATAACGGAAGCAGTTTTTAGGATTTTGTCTGTGTATTTTCTATGCGCATCACACAAAAACATCATCGTGATTTTTGGTATGTATACATAGGTATACATATCATCATACCAATCAGTATCAGGTTTTAGGAATGACACAGACTACGAGCGATACCGCGGGCGTCCACTAGTTGTTTCCTTCGTGATTGCTCATACAATGCGTCTGTTTTAGCATTTTGCTACAATTCCAAGTTGATTGGCATAAAATAGCTCTACCGGTGACCCCTCATTTACAATTACAGCCCGTAATGTAAAATTACCTTGTCAACTGCTTAAATAGCCACATTGCATTCAATATGCAACTACGTAGATCGTACTACTTACTACGTAGATACCTACTTTAACATCCCTGACAACTAAGTAAACTATCATGAAAAACAAACAAATTGTAAGTTATCAAACATTGGCCCAAAAACGTAAAGCCATATGAATCCTTCAAAGTGTTTATTTTGCGTGGATTATACTTTTCACTAAAAATGTGTCACAGTATATCTACATACATTATCCGAGTCAAAAGAATTGCAGCGGCGACCCAAGTATGTTACGTCTAAAGCAATGTTTAATAATATATAATAGTTCTATCAAGTAAATTCCGGATGACGCTGGTATTCGGATTACATTACGCTGATTAAGTAAGGTGTCAATTTCCGAATCTTGTTAGCAGAGAGTTTCAGGCAAAATAGGTGAGTTGTATTTTAAATATTGATGATTTGCTGTGATTACTACGCGATCTAAAATTACTTGTTTAAATAGACTCAGCACTGCGTTTTATCGCGCGTGGTGTTGTTATCAAGCACGATGAAGCTATGCTTCATTATCGACACATCTGTGTCAATACTCCAACATGACGTCCGATTTGAAATACGCCCTATGTCTTCGTAATACAGAAGTCATTCGCGGCATTACACTATTTCATAATACCATTTCATTATGTTTATATTATCCCGATGTTAACAGCGGTTTTGTTTTAACTCGTGACATAAAATTTTCCATTATCTCTACAATAAAAGATTCAGAGGCTCGTTCAGTGGGATACTGAATCGGTTCAGTTTGTTTCAAGGTGTTTTATTAAGTAAGGACCTTCGACTTATGAATTAATCGCAAAAAATTGGCGACCTTGCTAACCTTGATCTACATCAACATGTCTGTCTTTGGTCATTTTCCGTTGACACCTACATCATTTTCATGTCTTTGTAGTCGTCACGTTTTATTTTATATCGATAGCGTTGTAGTTTATCGTGCCGTGTCATGTGCTAAATATAATGAGTTTATGTCGGACAAATCGAGTAATACGTAGTGAGGCGGGGTCGCAGGTCATCACAAGCTAGATAACGACCATTGTATACAGTGACCGGAACATTATGCTCGTGGAAATAACTTTCAAATTATAAAGACGGCAATTAATTAAACCATAAGGACACGTACAATAAGTCACGTATACGAGAAAAAGATTGAGGAAATCGGGTGATAGATTTGCGAGCTAAAATGCTGTTAATACAGATAGAAACATCCAACATATAATATTATTGTTTACATCGGTGGTAAAAAAATGCTTTTGGAATTGTATGACTAAGTTTAGCACAAACTAGTCTAACAACCTGTATGGCAGAATAGACGCAAGTTCTTGAGAACTAGATGGTTTCATAAAAGCAGCATGCCGTGAATCAAGTATCTTATTAAAATTCCGGAATGAGAATAATTTGAATCATTTGACATTTTTTATAAACATTTCAATCGATGTAAATGAGTTGGAAGCTGGGTGGTTTTACTTCTTTTTGGTGACATTATTCTTGAAACCTAAAAATAAACTGAGTGGAAACTTTTCATATCATTAATTGAATAACAGATATGATTTTAATAATAATAAGGATAAAAAATGTATTGGCTCATATAACGAACTCTTGCTTTTATATAAAATTCATCTTATATTATTGTAATAAATTATAATATTTGGTACATAATAACTAAGTATTTAATAAAATTTAGAAAAACAAATACTTACATAAGTCAATATACAGAGTAATGTGTGTTTGCGCAAATTTACATAACCATTTAATTGTTTATTGTACTTTGAAAATCTTGGTTTTTATTCACTCATAAGCAGACTACTAACCCTGCCACCTCTCTCATTGGCATTTTGCCGCACGTACTTTAACCATTTTTCTCTTAAATAACCATAATATATGTCTACATTATATAGCTTAATGAGAGTCGCAAGTCTGAACAATAACGCTATTTAAAAAAATGATTTGAGATACTTAGAATTGATAGCAGAACACGTTCCAACCATTTCTAGAAATTTTGTCAGTTTATCTTTGTCTCTGTTTATCTATTTATTCAAACGCTCATAACGCAAAAATGGCCAATCGGATCATCATGATTTTTGGTACGTAGGCAGTATGAGGGCTTAGGAGTGTCATAGGTTACTTTTTATCCTGAAATAATGCGAGCGAAGCCGCGGGCGTCTACCAGTGTGAAATAAAATACTGTAACTCACCGTCAAACGTGTTCGTTTTCCAGGAGACTTTGGGCGGTACCAATGTTTCCAGTTCGTCCTGCACATCCTGGCTGCGATGACCGCCGGTATGCATATGCTGTCTCTCGTCACCGTCGCAGCGGTACCTGAACACAGGTAACAACTAACATAACATAAATGTACATAAGTACTAAAAACTGCCCTTTTAAAAAGTAATCAATGATTAACGACTGCTTAGTTAAACAGTGTTTACAAATCCAATCAAAATTCGTTTATTTTACAAAAATCCTTAGGCTATAATACTTACGTAGTTACATATAATTTAATAACAAAAGATTCAAGTAAGTCTTGTACTATTAGATTTCATTTCTAACAATTCAAAAATTTGATTAATTAATATAAATGTGAATAAAATAATTCAAGAGGAAAATGATTAGATACTAAGGCTTACTTTTTACCTGTTTGGACCCCAAACTAAGCAAACACCTGTATCTTGGATTTTAGATGATAACTTTGGAAAGATATCGAGTATTGTTTCGCTGCAACTCCACCATCTTACCAAAGTTACCCGTAACATCTAAGTGTTTTGTTTTTTTCTTTATTAATATTTAGTTTCGGCATTAATAATAGTTTCGGCAATGAATGAAAAATAAAGATCATCGTATACCTTGGATTAAATAAGCAGTTGATTAATTATTGATTAGCTTTTATAAGTAACCACCATGCTGTGGTAGTTATATTCCTAAACCCTAAATCAATAAGTGGATTTTATCATTAGATAAAGTTCTCTTTATGATTTATCACTGTTAATGTGTTAAAGAAACAAAAGATTTATCAACTAATCACTCGTTGATTCAGGTTTAGTTTCAGACGAAAATCTAATATATAAGAAGGCTGGATATAAGATAAGATAAGATCATAAAATAATTATATCAGCCACTAAGACAGAAAAGATTATGATACTTTGACACGAATTTAATGACATACAATTAAATATCACGGGGTATCCGTGATATTTATATATTTAAGACGAATGAAATAAATTTGTGTATAAAAATATTATTTCTAGAACAATACTGAGATAAAAAAAGTTGTATTTACATGTTTTACTAATTTCGTTGTTTCTCGATGAGCAATTGGTATATTAAGTTTGAAAGACGATTGATTTGCTGTAAACAATTTAAGTAGGTACTTATTTGATTCGTCTTAGAAATCATCCTGTGTATATTCGAAAGTAAGACTACTACGTTTTTTTATTCTTTATATAAGAAAATACTAGCATTAAAAAACTACATCCAAACATTTCTTCGTGGATGTAATTGCCCTCCTTTCATTAGATAAAGTTGCAAATAGTTTCACCAGACGATGTTTTCCAAATGTAGATGTCCTAAATTTACTAATGACATTTCTTCAGCATTCGCAATTGTATTTTTTAAATTGTAGGTCTAACTAACTGTAATCTACTTGTAGGTAAATTGTTGTCAGGAATGTTTCTGCCACCATAGCTGAAGAGAGCTACGTATTGCATGTTGCATGTTGGGGCTATACCGGTTCTTCCGCGTTTTCTTTCTATTTTTTCCGAATGTTTTCTTTTCTTATTGTTTATGTACCTATGTTTAAATAAGTATTCAATGATAATGTTTTTATACTATGCTAATCTAAGTATGTTTCCCTCCCTTACCCCAAAACTGGACTTTGTCTTTGCGTTCTTCTTCGCCGGGCGAGCTAAATACTCTTGTATTCCCTAAATTTGGTAAAACTCTTTGATGGGTCAGCGTTTAACACAACCCGCTTACGTTTATACAGAGTGTACAGTTTGGCTTACTCGGGTAAAGGGGAACACCTTGCCAGCTTGGTTTACATAACTACCCGCAAACTACGAGTGATATGACGACATCACTATATTGGCATACAACAGTAAGTATCATTATATTGTAACATATATTATTTATATAATAATATTATATTCTTTGGTGCTTGGGTGTATATTACCTGCCTCAATAGCTTTTTATAAATGTAAATATGTGTCCTTGTCTTCTGAAGTTACGTCGAGCTTGACGAATTTGTAACATTGTTTTAGGATATGGTAATTCATAATATTTAGTATTTTACTTCACTAAAACATTTAACAATTTTAACTGATAATGCAATGAAATATTTTATATTCTCTGAATGATAATAATGAATAATGTAACTCTTCACATGCCATGGACACATAATTACATGACATATACATATTTTATTTCAAATGGCTCTTAGAGCCTGACTAATACTGTTTACCATCTGAGTATTTTCTATAAATAAAAATAATATTGGTAAGGTGATGGTACCTAGTTGGTCTATATATGCTAACACAATGAATCGTGTAAAGACCACTGGATTTTATTTTCATTTTCACTAATGCATGATAAATCAATAACGGCATGTAAATCGCCCACATTATTTTTATACATAGATTCTATTAGTTCATAACATACAATATAAGTTCAAGAAACCCATTTTCACTTAGTACTTATTCTACTTATACTCACTGAATGATAAAACTTTGCACAATTTTGCACTAGCAATGCATTTATGTCTGCACCGCACCGCACTATATGTACTTCGTATTTGTTTGAAAAATAACAAGTAGTGTTTGGCCATTTCAGATGTTTCCTGGAAGGGATCGATAGCTTCAACTATACTGAAGCTTGGAACTCAACCCTGGTGCAGGAATCTATACCGCTGAACGACCATGGGAAGTTAGAGTCGTGTATAATGTATGGAGCCAATAAGACGTTGCAGGAATGCACGTCCTGGGTGTACGACACCCAGTACTACACGTCCTCGCGGGGCATCGAGTGGGACTTCGTGTGCGGCCGGCGCTGGATGGGCGCGGCCGCTCAGACCGCCTATATGTTCGGCGTGGTGGCTGGCTCGCTCCTCTTCGGAAGACTCTCTGACAAATTGGGAAGAAAAACCGCCTTTGTCTGGTCGGGAATATTCCAACTGATACTCGGCACGTCCGTAGCTTTCGCTCCCAACTACTATACGTTCATAGCGATCCGATTTATTTACGGAATATTCGGATCCGGTTCGTACATAGCCGGCTTCGTGCTCACTATGGAAATAGTCGGTCCCAGCAAGCGAACAATATGCGGCGTTACGTTTCAAATCATGTTCGCTATCGGTCTGATGTTACTGCCCGCTTGGGGATACTTGATAGAAAACAATCGATTCTTGTTACAAATCGTGTATGGGTTGCACGCAGCTGTGTTGCTGCCGCATTGGTTCTTAATGGACGAGTCCCCGAGGTGGCTGTGGGCCCAGGGACGAGCGCGCGAGTCCGTCGCTATCATAGAGAAGGCATTGAAAATGAACAAATCAGCTGAAACAGTTGATACTCCTCACCTGGTGTCTCACTGCAAAGCGACTTGCGCAAAGTATACCGACGAGCATTCTGCTGGAACCACAGACCTCTTCAAAACACCGAGAATGCTACGCAAGACATTAATTATATGCGTATGCTGGTTTACCAATTCAGTCGTGTATTACGGACTATCGCTTAACACAGGAAAATTAAATGGAAATCCTTACTTTATCATGTTCTTGATGGGCGTTGTCGAGCTTCCCAGTTACATTATCATCATGTATTTCCTCGACAAAGTCGGGCACAGAGCTCTCATGAGCACCATGATGTTGCTCGGAGGTATCTTCTGCCTGGTGATAGTCGGGTTACCTCACGGATCCCCCGCGGCGACTGGGATCGTCATGATCGGGAAATTATTCATATCTGGATCCTATTCTATTATTTACAAATATTCTGCGGAGCTGTTCCCGACTGTAGTACGCAGTTCAGGAGTAGGGCTCGGCAGCATGTGCGCGAGTGTCTCCGGCGCCCTCACGCCTTTGGTCAGTTTACTTGACACGTTCAACCCAAAAATTCCTACCGCTCTGTTTGGTTTCTTAGCTTTGCTAACTGGATTCTGTACATTTTTCTTGCCTGAAACGATTGGTCGCAACTTACCGCAGTCTCTGGAAGACGGCGAAGAGTTTGGAGTCGGAGACACTTGCTTCACTAACTGCAGCGGTAAACGGATGAGTGTATCATCTGCTGAACTCCCGGAAGTTATGGAGCCGCTGGACGCCTCTGAAAAGAAAGCACAAGAAAAATAAACAAAAACGAAATTAAGTCGAACTTGACTAGAATTTCGAACGTCCACTTTGGACGTGGCTGAGGTGAAACGATGCATCAGAGATAAAAAGTTTAGTAATCGATGCTCCGTAGGTAACCAGAAGTAGGAATAGAATTTAAAGCGCCTTACCTTGCCTTACCTTTGCCAGCAAGGCAAGGAAATAGAAACCTTTTTTTATGTATCCACTATTACAAAGGATGAAGGTAATTTATAAATTCTTGATGTTACGCTTCTATCAAATGATCTATCGCTACACCTACGATATATATAATACTACGCCGACAGTAGAAACATCAAATCGGAAGAAAATACCAGACAAAAATAATATCGATTGTGGATTTATATAATAGTTGATACCCAACCGTTTACTTGTTTAGATTTGTTAACCAATTTTTTAGAATCGCTTAAATTATCCCTAGTCAAATTAAAGATGAACATAAAAAAACGAATTACGGTATTTTTAAAACTTATAAGTTTGAATTGGATATTCGGGTTTTAAATAGTAGGTAGGTACCTACTACATTTTTTGCTTTAGCAAAATTGCCTCGGATTTAACGAAATCTCATCGAACAACAATTTCCTTGTGTATACATAAGCAAATCAATCAAAAATCATGTCTATAAAAATGGATAATATATAATAATAAAATAATAAATATTTCAGGACATATCACACAGCGCCATCTAGCCCCATACTAAGCTTACGCTTGTATCATGGGTACTAGATAAAAGCAGTCAGTACATAACAATGTCCATTGTCCACACAGATCAATTCTGAAGTCATCAAATTCTAGTCCACAATAAAGCACAGAATAATACGTATACCTACGTTTCAAACGTACCTTTACATAATAAACGTGAATACAATAAAATCAAATAGCACGAAAACCACGTTATTGATACAGTAGGTTTGCGGTTCTTGTCAGCACCCTAGTTATGTACCTACGTATGTAACGAGTATGTAAGGTAATCTGCATTAGTTTAGTAAAGTATAGATACAGCTTACCCCAAGTATCGGTATGCAGTACTTTGTGCGTCATACAGGTTAGCCGCGAATATAAATCAATTACTCTTTTCAATAACAAAAACCTTCATAACGTTAACATGTTAATATAATATTATATAGGCATTATAACTTAATAGCAACTGATATGAGACATAAATTACTTCTATTTATATTGGTCATATATTTTGCATAAGAACTTCATACATAATTACTTTGCTATGTACTTTTATATGGTCGTGTAGATCACGACCTACTTATAATAGAAGTCGTGCGCTGCTCTTCAGAAATAGGGTATAAATATTAAATTGCATTTACATCTAGTTTAGATCTGAACAGTTTAAATCACTAACAACCATATCCTTGAGAAATAAAAATAGTAACATGCTTTTTTTATACAGGTACTTTAATTTCATCGTCCTTCATAGAACTGTGCTGGCACAGATCTGAAACAAATACCTAATACTTAACTGTAAAAGCAAGTATTGACATACTTACTCGTAGCTAGCAATATAAGTATGTACATAAAGTACCTACATACTAAAAATTTAAGTACTTACCAGAAACAAGACACATACGAGTAGGTAGGTACCTAATTATCAAACTTTATTTAGTACCTAATGTCATCTGAACGAAGTCTTAAGTAAACTTATCTACGCAAGTTAATTTTAAGTTGCTGATCTAAGTAGGTAATCCTCTACGCTTTGAAATTACATGTTAAAAGTAGGTACATACGTAAAATTATATCAAATTTGAAAGATAAAGAATGCTCGTAACTTTAATTCTAAAATATTGCTCAAAGTAATCATTATAAATTACTTCATGTACCTAGGTATATATTTTTCATAATTCATGATATCAGATTTATGAAATTACCAAAATAGGTATATATTTTCCCTGTTTAGTTCAATTGGCTTTTATTTTGAACAATCTGTATCAAAGCTATTGGATTTATATTAGAATAGGAAGTATATAGGTGCTATAGAATAATACGTATACTTATTTGAATCAGACCTCTATCTCGAATTTTAACGTTGAATCTAATTCCGAATTATTAATACTTTAATTTTTATTTTAGAACCATGAACCTAGTCTGTAGTTGTATGGTCATTATGTTATTATTCTAAGATATAAAGACGGTGAAATCCATTTTACAGTTTTTAACAAACTTTAGTAGGTATATAAGTGTTTTTTAGTGCACATGGTGAAACAGCTGATTTTTATTAATAAAATTTGTGTCTAAAATTTTTGTTTTAATTACTTTAATAAACATTTGAATGCCCATAATAGATACCAACCAGTTACACAGTTTACACAAAGGTACTCGTATGATTACTCGCCTTCACATGCAGTTTTTCAAACTATAGGCACAGACTTTAGGTACGTATTCATTTCAGCGTATTAATTTTGAATATTAAGAATAAGTAAATATTGTTGTATTTTATTACAACTTACCAATATCTTGTTCGTTTCCAGGTGCTGGATAACGGAGCTTGACACCAACGACTCCATCACACCCTGGAACTCGACGCAACTGGCAGACTACATCCCTAAAACCCCAACAGGGGGGCTACACAACTGCCTCATGTACGCCGGCAACGAGACCGTGTCCTGCGACAGATATGTGTTCGACACCACGTACAGGACTTCCTCGCGGGCCATAGAGTGGAACCTGGTGTGCGACCGCAGGTGGATGGGCGCTGTGGCGCAGTCAGTGTACATGCTCGGAGTGTTCACCGGCGCGGTGGTGCTCGGAGGCATGGCCGACAAGTACGGCAGGAAAACAATCTTCTGTTGGTCTGGAGCGCTACAGTTAGTTTTCGGAGTGATGGTAGCTTTTATACCCGAATACTGGTCTTTCTTAGTGGTAAGATTTTTATACGGAATTTTTGGATCTGCCGGCTCTTATATCACCGGTTTTGTATTAACTATGGAACTCGTAGGTGCTAGCAAAAGAACCGCCTGTGGCGTGGCTTTCCAAGCGGCATTTGCCAGCGGGATCATGTTGGTCGCAGGGTGGGGCGCTCTCATTGATAACAGGCAAATCCTTCAGGTTGTTTACGGGCTTCACAGTCTGTTGCTTATACCCCACATTTGGATTATGGATGAATCGCCCAGGTGGTTATGGGCACAAGGTCAAACCAAAGAGTCTGTTGACATAGTACAAAAGGCATTAAAATGTAACGGTTCAGACGAAAGGTTAGACAGAGCAGATTTAGTTTCTAGCGGCAAAGCCGAAGCTTCAAAAGCAACGACTCCTCCGTCTGCTGGCACGCTCGATCTATTTAAAACTCCGAATCTTCGTAACAAAACATTGAATGTTTGCTTTTGTTGGTTCGCTAATTCCATAGCTTATTACGGCCTCACGCTCAGCACGGGTAAACTTGAAGGAAATCCTTATTTGATCACGGCCGTCTTAGGTTTTGTGGAGTGGCCAAGTTACGCAGCTGTAGTATATTTCTTGGATATCTGGGGTCGCAGACCGCTGATAAGCTCAATGATGTTGGTGGGCGGTTCCGCTTGCATTATCGCAACTTTTATTGCCGCCGGTAGTATTGTTTCCACTGGAATCGTCATTACAGGCAAGTTGTTTATAGCCGGCTCGTTTGCTATCATTTATAATTATTCCGCTGAATTGTTTCCGACTGTTGTGCGCAATTCCGCAATGGGCTTGGGTTCCATGTGCGCTAGGCTTTCTGGAGCCTTAACTCCTTTGATCACGTTGCTGGATTCTTTCAATCCGAAAATCCCGGCCATTACCTTCGGTCTGGTGGCGCTGGCGTCTGGTTTCCTTTGTTTCTTCTTGCCAGAGACGATGGACCAGCCCATGCCACAAACACTAGCAGACGGCGAGAGGTTCGGTGTAGGCGACACTTGTTTTACCAGCTGTATGGGGAAGAAAAAAGGAAAAGGTTATACAGACGAAGACAAGACTCCCGAAGCTATGGTGCCTTTGGGAAGTAATAATGCGTAAGATAATTTTAAGTGTTCGAAATTACTATCATAAGCGGCAGAACATAGGTACTAACTATTTCAAATGTCGGTAAAAAGACATTCAGAAGTGCCTAAATTAATTATGTGATTTAAAATTGTTAGGTAGGTATTGTTTGTTCATATAATTCGTTCGTAGGAACGATAAACTCGCGAATGAGATTTCTTTATTATAAATAAGTAATAAATGACGCATGGATGCTCAATTTTGCGCAATTATTAGGTGAGTGAGGCAAATACATTCTTTGAAAATTGTTGATACCACAGTTGTCTAGTGTGATGTGTCTAACTTACCTACATGATGTGATGAAAATAATGTACCTACACACGTTCATTCATAGTTTAAATTTAAATATAAGTACGTTGTATCATAATTTGTGCAGATATAGGATTAATCGCTAAGTTAGTCGAAATAAAAACGTTGTGTTAACATAAAGAAAAATGAGATGAATTCCTATAAGTAATTATTATTTGTTTAATTTTAACTAGGTATATTTTATATGATTGTTGCCTACTAGGTAAGTGTTGGCCTATGAAATTATTAATATTGTTTGTGCCTGTATAATTGAACTTAGCAAGTTATCTTTACAATTGTAATTCTACTTTTTGAGAATAATTTAGATATCTGCAAATATATGATCATTTTAAAATTATAACATAATTATTATTGTGCTACAATAGAAGTTCAAAATAAAATTAGAAGACAAATCACAAAATATTAAATATTGCACGTATGTATGTATGAACATTGCCATACAACGCATCACAAAATCAATGTCCTTATAATTTTATATTTCAAAATATAAATAAAGTCTATTTACAGATTTCTAGCTGCCCTATTTTATTATCATACCTACCAAATTCCTCGTCCTCAAATTGTCTGATAAGTTGGCTGTAGTCAATATTTAGGCGTACAATCAAAATAGGTGAAAAAGGAGCCTCGGGGATAACATATTACCACAAAACACTATTTTAAAACTCAATATTATATTGTAATATTTACACCAAACAATAATTTAAATCACAGTGAGATTTAAGACATTACTAGAATACACATCGATGTTACAGTGGACATTCAAAATTCAAGCATGGCCGGTAATACAATTATAGAATTAAACTATGACAAGTTGTGACCACGGACATTGGATGAGGGAACACCACACTTAGATATTCTGAACAGTAAAAATTGGCAATAATAATAGTACAACATCAAGAAATGTGATAAAATTTTAAAAAGACGCTCCTTTATAATAAACATCCAACCACTTAACATTGAATTAATCGCATTCTCACTTTATCATATGAACGTAAGTAATTAATAATAATGCATGTTTATTATTAAGGAGCGAACAACAATGGCTTATCTAACTACGACTATTCGTCAGTAATTAGATCCAAGTCAGTACTATCTAGTAACACTAAGTATAGTAAAGTGGCAATTATAGGATAAGAAGTAACAATAAAACTTGTAAACATGTTCCTTTTGATGTTAGGCCGGCAATTCAACTCGCAAAATAGTGTTGATATTCCATCAAATTTTATATTTATACATAGGTACATAAAATAGGAACAAATATAACTGTCATTACACAAATAAATCTTGTAAATATATGTATACTGCGAACTTATGTGACACTTTAAGTTTTATGTATACTTTATTATTAATCTGCAACTAAAAATACTTTTCAGCTAGTAGGAAGATTGTGTCCATCATTTACCCCATACCCCAAGTATAGCAAATAACACTCGAGTAAAATACAGTGGGATTCAAACTAGATCCCAAAGTCATCTATATCTCATATTTTTACTGGACAATGAGCACCTTCAGTGTAAACCCTCTCAACATATTGTATCCATGGTTGATATAAATAAATAAATAAATATTCCGGGACATTGCACACAGCGCCATCTAGCCCCACACTAAGCAAACGCTTGTGTCGTGGGTACTAGATAACAGATATAATACTTATATACTTTTCTTTTGTAAATACATACTTATTATACATACAAACGACCAGACTCAACACAAGTAATTATAAATTTTTAAAGTACATAAATACTTGTGTCATGCGGGAATCGAACCCGCGACATCTAGATTAGAAGGCAGAGCCACTACCAACTAAGCTATCAGGCCAGTCAAATCAGTATATAATCATCAGAGTGTGGTAACTGTAACAATTTGAATAATATATCATGGTTGTGACATTACATTCAATAACATTTTAATCCCCTGTTACCTTCCATGCAAGTATTTTAAACAAGAAAAATGTCTAACTCAAAACATTAGTAAGTGCAAAATTAACAAATTATAGAAACACAATAATGAGCAAGCCTGACTCAGAAATATATAAAATCATACATACATACTTAACCCTCAGGTAAAATTAAATTTGCAGATTAGGTAACTGAGATTTTTGAGTAAATGAATATTAGTATTCCAAAATAGGATACTAATTTAATTCTAATGTCATGTGACAATGTTGACTTACATACATTATTATCACAAAATTCTAAGTACATATCTAGTTTCACTAATTCTACTAACTACTTTGCAGTCGATCAAGCAAAGCTCCACAAATAAATAAAATAAATAACTTGGATATATGTTAGTATTATCTGATAAATCTGTAAGACCCTGTTTCACAACCACCGGGTAACAAGGTATGGTGTACAATACAACTGACTTCAATCAAAATAGCATATTGATTTTGAAAGTTTGAGATTAATATTAATCTGGTTTGAGATCATTTTCCTGATTGACATTTGGCTGATTGATTTCAACAGCAAGCTTTGTAATAGAATTCTTCTAATAATCTGAAAGCCAGGCTTCTAATAGACAGTCAAATAAAATGTATTCATAGTTGTATGGAGAGCATGGTTTGTTAGCCATATTTTGGTTTTACCTCGAATAGAAAAACCATTTTCTATTATTTACTTTAGTGAGTTACAAGATTATCTAACAGGTAATATATATAAATAGATGCTAAATAATTATGTGCTAAAGTTATAACAGTGCTAAAGAGAATTTGACTGTGAGTTTGGTCAAACATTTACAAATTGTGATACAGTAAGATAATCATCTTAGTTGTAGTATATAGTAATTAGCTTACCATATCATGATTTCAAATACATAAGACCATTATTTTTAACAAGTAGTTTGAATTAGATGAAGTCAACAAGATTTTTTACCAATTACTTAAGTAAATAGTTAGTGTGTGTGGCTTTACACAGAACACATAAAAGAATTTGCAAATGATTAATTCATTCAAAAATCCTACATAATTTGATATGTTCTCTACTATTGTCTTAGATTTCATGTGTCAAAAAATACCTATTTGATTTAGAAGAAACATAAAACACTTACAAAATTGTGTTTAACGAACTATGAGAATGTTTCTCTACAATGTCCAACAAGTGGCTTTCTATAACTCTGGTAAACTGTAGCACCAATTCAGTATTTACTATGAATGTCCAAAAGTTACCAATGAAATAAGCAATCCCAAAACTCAACTACTTTAGTTATGAAACCCTAATATAAGCCTTCTGTCACTGGACTCTTTTCTTCAGCCAAAACCAGCTGCAATCTCTTTGGCCTTAAACATTAATCACAAAAATAGGTGTGATTAAAAATAAGCATCTCTCTACTTGTCTAACTAGTTCATAAAGGCATTTAGATCAATGTTGTGGACAGCGAGTGTGCGGCAGGGCGGCGGGGCGCGGCAGCGGCGCGTCGCAGGGGATGGCCGTGTGCACCACGATGGCGGGCTGCGTGGGCGTGGGCGCGTGCAGCTCGTGGCTCTCGCCCGGGGACAGATTGGCCAGCGCCGCCAGCAGGTCGTGGTTCACCAGCGGCTCGCCCTCCTCGCGGGGCTCCCACCCCACCGGCGGGCTCGACGGCGGCGAGATCAGGAACTGCTTGAACGGCGCCGGCGGCTTCAGGTTCTTCAGGGAGACCGGGGTCACAGGTTGCGCAAAGTAACAGTTTATACATGAATCGTAGAACTGGTATTGATGAAGCTGCACGCGGGCGTTGGCCGCCGCCAAGGGACTGTCGTAGTTCACACGCAAGCGTCTAAAACTACGAAGCCATTGAAATGTTATGTTATTCGAAAATGTACGGAACAAGTCCTCCATTTCCTTCTTCAAGTTTTCGTCGGCGAATATGTTGCTATGAATATTAGTGACTATAACAGATTTCGGTAGGTCATCCAAATCGTCTACTTCATCTTGGTTATCGCTCTCGTGGTCAAAATTAGCAATATTAGGGTGAATGTTAGGCATGCCATCTTCAGCATTTATGTAAACATCGTCTTGAAATGAGTCTTCATCCTCCTTGTGCGCCATTGCTTTGCAACTTACTGTTTGGTGAACATAAACGTTTTATCTAACAAGTATTTTGTATTTAATACACACAATATTAATGAAAAACACTATGTATCGATCGAATTTTTATGGACTTCTCTCGAGGCAGAAAGAAACAGTCCAAGCAAAGCAAAACAGAAAAATTTGAATGACGTTTGAATCAGTGTTGCCAACTTTATTTTCTAGAGGATCGTACAATTCGTACAACACACTAGGAAAAATCGTACTTTGCCAAGAATTCTAGAAAAAAAATAGAACGTGTAAAAATTCAATATGACTACAGCAAATTATTTAAATAAGAAATGTAATTGTACTTTTTATTATAATGAAATACAAAGTATTTATCTATTATTATTAAATCACTAATTAGTATAGAATATCTACATTTGATCTAGGTGATTATTGCACAGCAGTGCCATGTATGGATATAAATAAAAATATCAACATCAGATGCACGAGTCGAAGAATTTATTCTTTTGTACATACTTAAATTTAATTTGCCCAACATGTCGCTGGATGGCTGGAAATCGATACATGATCCTGATTCCTTAACATGTTGTGCAGCCAACAAAGTTCCATTCACTGTATCTAACATTTGAATAGATCGTATATGATGCGTACGATTATGAATCTACGATCGTACATCGTACCAAAGCCAAAAAGGTCGTACAAATACGATTTAAATAGTACGGTTGGCAACACTGGTTTGAATTGACGTCATGGAACGTTAGTGACGTCAGACCCACAGATAAAAATTGATTATTTAAAAACCGATAAAGAAACGAACCAATCTAGTGACCTTATACCTCTCTGTCAAATGGCCAATCACTATTTACTATTAGCAGTAGCCTGTGGTTAATTTCATTCATTCAATCAATCATTTTTTTATGTTGATTGTTGAGTGTTTAATTACTCTGTGGTTGAGTTGACTGACTGACTCTCAAAGAAAAGAATACTATTATATTACCTTTTTAAAAAAGGGCCGACTCTGTTTCTTATCCAGAATTCGTAATTTTTTTCCTTTTAATTTAATAAACGAGCCTAATATATAGTATTTAAACACCGAACACCTAATAAACTACACAGCTCTTATTAGCGTAGAAAAATGGCAGGCCTAGAATCTATGGCTATGGTAGTGGAAGAGGTTAAGCCCACTGAGAAGCCGGTTGATAGAGAGAAGGTGAGACAAGCTTGTGTATTTTGATCATACTTTAATTGTTACTTACAGCTATCTATAGACTATCTATTGAGTATAGCGTTCACTGCAACTTATTTATCTTTACAGACATGCCCGCTTTTGCTTCGAGTGTTCTGTTCGACTGGACGCCACAATTCATCAGGAGATTATCTTAGAGGAAGTGTACCACAAAACGAGCTTCAAATATACACATGGATGGACGCCACCCTTCGAGAACTCACAGGCCTCGTGAAGGAAGTGAACCCTGAGACTAGGCGAAAGGGTACTTACTTTGATTTTGCTATTGTTTATCCTGATCTAAGGACTCCTACATACCGTATGAGAGAAATAGGTGTAACATGCTCAGGACAGCGTGGCGGCGATGATAATAAGACACTGTCACAGGTGAAGTTCCAGATTGGACATTATTTGGACATTTCTATCACTCCCCCAAACAGGATGCCCCCTCCAATGAGACGTCCTCAACCTTACATGAACAACAGACCATATTAACACACTCTTCTGCTCTATCTAGATCATGTCTGGTGCAAATGTTTGTTCAAAGACCAAATTATCTGAATTGTGTGTTTTGCGGTATTGGTATTAGATGTAAGAATGAAGATATTTCTATTTAGAATATGCTATTGAAGACAACCTATAATGAAGCATTTTCTTATAATGCTGACAAACTTTACTGATTGGTAGATATTTCAAATATTAATCTTATTATTCATATATGCCAGGACACTTAATTATAATGTACCATTTCATTAAAGTGAAATTCATTTGATTAAAGATGTTCCTCTCATTTTATAGTTCGATAATTTATTAAGTGTACATGTATATTTAGAATGAAATAAACATAATTTGAGGTAGTATTGAGTAAACCAACATACTGAAGGGAACATGTTGTACACACTTATCACCACACTGAAGATGGTTATTTAGTTGACGGTAATTTGAAAATTGTAAGTTTACTACCACACTTTCTACTAGTTATAGGTTGGTTAGTTGGGATGGTCTGCCATTTGTGACCTAAATAAATGTTTGAAGTAAATCAACCATACTTGAAAAACTGAGACTCCGAAAATCCTTTTATAAATATCAATTTTGAAATTGTATTTCCTAACCGATCAGCTGGTGTCATTCCCAAGTGAGATCTGAGTAAATTAATTAGGTCAATAACTTCCACCAGCTCTTGTGTATGGTACTGAGTGACTGTCACAGAGGAATGACACCAGCTGATCGGTTAGGATACAACTTCAAAATTGATATATAAAAAAAGTATTTCCTCAGCCTCAGTTTATTCAAATATGGTTTATTTACTTCAAACCCTAAAAATAGGCAATTATTATAAATATGCAACATGTAAAAAGATTAAATTACATTTGTTTTATCATTTCATTGAAAACCCATTCAGATATTGCCACAGTCTTCATAATTCAATGTTAAATTTACTCGTACTATAAGTGGATTAAATATTATTAATAAATAAAAGTAACAACTTAAAAGTTTTAGTCTTTTTATTTCACATCAATATGCATTTTAAGGCACAAGATGTGACCAACTGAAGTCAGCAAAATGTTACATCTTGGATAACACTAACATGACTACTATTACAATGTACTTATAAAATAGATTTTCCTAAAATAAATTATAATAAGTACTTAATCCTAGTGATTGGTAGGTGATCTAAATGGCCTCTTGGATTTTTTGCCCATGTTGGCGAGATCGATGGTGATGCCATTGGGTAGGACCGCCTTGTTCTCCTGGTAGTCGATGAAACCTTTCTCGTTGTGAGGCTCCTTGTTCTTGTCGCACAGGATGCCGGTCTCGTAGTTGTACTCCCGCTTGAGCCCGTCGGGGTCCACGTAGCCGTACTTGCCGCGCGTCACGCAGTCCACGCCGATGGTCTCCTCCTTGAAAGAACCGTCGTCGTTTTCGAAACCCCACGTGATGCTGCCGTCAGGGTTCTCGTCTCTGAATTTCCGGATGATTTGCGCCACTGGCTTCTTTTCTCTGTTGTGGGAAGGAACGTATTTCTGTTGAGGAGCCTTGACCGGGGCGCGGTTGATAGGCTCCTGTTGTGGTCGCGAGTATCGCACCGGCTGTATGTTGACCTCTTCTTCCTCTACGAAAGGTTTGGGCTCCGGTCGGAAGGAAGGTCGCTGGGGCCTGCTGGACAGAGGCTGCAGTCTCACGGGCTGTGGCTTGGGTTGTTCCACTTTGATCGGGGCGAAGGATTGCGGCGGCAGCGGCCTGTAGGACGTCGGTCTGATGGGCTCCGGCCTCGGGGCAGAGGGAGTAGACTGCGGGAAAGGAGACGAGTTGAAAACGCTCGGGGGCTTCGGCTGCGACGTGGTGGTGATGTCGAAGAAATCGTTCTGGGGCTCAGGGGTAGAGAAGAAGTTGGGAGAGAACGCTGTCGGCGTGTTGATTTCTACTTCATCTTCCGGCTCCTCTGTCACCGGCTTGGCGAGCTCGTCGAGCGACTGCAGGTTGGGGCGCGGCGCCGCGTCCACGGACTTGAAGGAGGGTCTGGCGAGGCCGGGCCGCCTGATGCGCGGGACTCCGCCACCGATGGGCACGCTCTGCAGCCTGCCTTGTCTGAACCCGCCCTGCCTGCCGCCGCCCACCTGGATGGCTCCGGGAATCTGCAGTCTCGGCGGCGCGGGGCCGTCACCGTATTGCGCGTAAACTGTGACTGCGCACAGCATACATATCTGAAAGTTAACAGAACACTACGTCAATTTTATGCAATAAACACATATGTAGCTGCAAATTCGAAGCTTGCATGCAAATTACTTAATAACCTGAAATATTACTTGTAAAATATTACTATCGAAATCCAGTTGTTTAAAGGTCGTAAAGTTAAGCTCAATTTGGTTGACGGAATGTCTGCGCTCGCGCAACGAGCGGGCTCGGCATACTTTCCAGTAGACCTTGCTCGCTAGTACCTACCTACGTCTGCATAACACCTGACTTATAATCGAGTTGATAGTATCGCGACACGCCTCACCCTCGCTCTATTGTCCCAGCATTGCTTCACGTACACAATTAAATGACAAGTGTTCAAGTTCTTGGCTCTACACAAGATGACAATGCGTAAGTGATAGAATTGAGGTGGCCTGTGAAATATATGAATAAGTAACCCGCCGGCGTTACTTGAAATGTGTTTTTACTTACTTACTCAAACCTAGATATATATATTGTTTTATAGATTCAATATATTAACTAAACGGTTTTCACTTACGTGTAAATCGCGTAAGTTGTTTACGCGTTTCGGATGTTATGACATCCATCTTCAGAACGTATGTTCTGGGACCGCGGCAGCACACAGACTCTGATCGCAGAGAGATGTCTGCGTGCTGCCGCGGTCCCAGAACATACGTTCTGAAGATGGATGTCATAACATCCGAAACGCGTAAACAACTTACGCGATTTACACGTGAGTGAAAACCGTTTAGTTAATATATTGATAAAATGTCTCACGAAAGTTTTAATGTTTTATAAATTGTTATCGTAAAAGGTTACATTACATATACAAAATATTTTACGTCAAATTTCGTAAAAATAAGCCGTTATCTGTGAAACGCCATACCTTGTATGATTCTTTCTTGAAACAAGCGTTACAATACAATGGTATTTCGTAAAGTGGTTACAAAACGCACCATTTATGCAAAAGTGGTTAATTGTTTAAATAGTAGCGAGGCATCTATTAAGATCTAGTTTAGCTTTTGCTTTCATCACTAGTGAGGAAACAGAGTGCTTAGAACAATTTTTGCTCTAATAGATATAAAAAACATCTAATTTACTATGAGATATGAACGTATTGATGTCAATGTTTGCTTTGACTGCTCTTTTTACCTATTTCTGTATACATTACTTATCTTGTACCTTTTAAATCTATAATGTACGTACACAATACATGAACAGAACAATACTAATGATTACTGGGTAAGACAATAAAGTAATTTGACAAATCCTTCCGTCTCAATTAGATACAGGATATAACATAATGATAATGATTGTTGGGTGCGTTTGTACATATGTATCCACCTATCTTAACTGCACGATCAAATTAAACGTTAACAGAAACTACCTAAACCAATTAATTAAGTAGATACATACATAAACTGAACACAAAATAGTACAGTAAAATAAAATAAAATTTCTATTTATTAAGTTCCTCCCAAGTGGGTGTCTTACTGACTACAATATAAATGTAAATATGGCCCTAGTTCATTGAATGTCACATCCTTTGCTCTAAATTGAGATCAAGTACAGTAATAGGTTACTACAAGGTATTATGCTACACACCTTTGCAATATAAATTTATTGTAAGTTTTTGACACAGAATATGAACTAGTTACTTGTAATTTGTACATTTATGATACCCACATGGAACATATTGTGGTGCTATTTTTATTGTGTTTGCCTTACGCCACAAGTTGTAAGGTATGAATAAACCTATAAGGTATTGATCAATTACACAAGTAACAGCCTACATTGACAATTGAGCAACAGTTCGGCTTATCGACACCGTAACTCTATGCAACTTTTGTCGCAATCATGCAAAACTTTGTAAATACTCACTCATAAATATAACATGTTGATTGGGCCGATCAATTTAGTTAGAACTGTCAAATTACCATCATTGGTTTGGTAAAATTATTATAAGAACTTAGACTACTGTATCTATACCTTAATAACCACTACTCCCGAAGATGTAAGGAACACACAACTCTTAAGGAATATGCAACAAAAAAATACTACTAAATAAATTCGTAAATCTGATACATAGCTTACCGGGAATCTAGAGGTAATAATTATGAGGAATGAGAGTGTTTCTATCGTATAGTGATAAGAGATATTACGTAACTCACAGACACACCACTACCAGTGCTTGGTCTCATTTCTTAAAGTGAATTTTACTTAGTACAACGACACTACTGGGCTCTCATGAGACACTTGCACCATTTTACAATGCCATTATATTTTGTTAAACTGCCATAACATTACCTAAGTTACGACTTTCCCAAATAACAGTAATTTAGTCGTAGTGTTGTAACATGTGGCCTTTGTTTTTGTTTATAAATGTGTAAAGGCAAGGACTTGGAAAGTTTATTGAACTTCTATTGTTGCGTGCATTTTGCCGTTGCATGTGAAGGACACAATGTTATCATGTAATTGCATCTATGAATCATGACGCACATTCTTGTGTGACTCTGCTATTTAGCGATATTGAGGGTCGAGTTTGATTGCTAACGAAATTGTTTGCGAGTGTTGCTAATTCTTGATTGCTTGTGAAACTGTTGCATGCGTGAGGCGCTAAACTACTCGATCGATACGCATAATTCCATTGACTTTGTAAGGGTTTAGGTATAATTGTGTAATAAATAATCATTCAAATCAAGTGACATATCCACTGCAAGTTAGTTATACCGTATCTGAACAGCACTAGTTACCAGTTCTTAAATACCAAAGGTTGAAAACCAAATACCAGATAAGTATTGAAACAGTTTAAACATTGTCTGCGTGAATATAAATAAAGCGTATTATTGTACTGGCACAAGAAGCATAAATTGCATCAGATGATGTGGAATGCCGGTGAGGTTAGGGCGGGTACAGATCTGAAAGTGCTAAGGCCGCCGGCATTTTGCTTCCGCAAGTCAAGGTTGAAGCGCCGACGAATCATAGACGCCGTATGTAACACTTACGGACCACCGTAAATAAATATGAGTATATTGTTGAAGCAATCACGGACTTGTATGTCAACTTTTAGCAAGGAAACGCCGAAATTATGTCGTCTTACGACTTATTGCCGTATTTGGAAGCTTGAAAACTACAAATATGTAGAAAAATAACTGTAATAATTGCTGATACCTAAAATTAATAATCTCTACTGCAACTAATTTTGTAATAATGTGATTTAGGTATAAAAACTATGATTGCTCTGTATCTGTACGTTAAGCATAATACATATTATGATCCCGGCACATGTTTGAATTCACAAGTGTGGTAAAACGGTTCATGGACGCCTGACTATGAAAATTAAGTTACAATAAAAAAACACTGTGATAAAGAATCCTATTTAGTAGTGACGACAAGTAATAATTATTACTAAGTATAACTCATTAATCATGTATTTCGTCAGCACAATTCGGAGCAATTAGCGCGATGCGTCGTCACGGCTGCGTCTCATCGTTATACATTATACGTAAACATGCGAGAGCAATTTACAACTTTAGCAACCCGTTTATATTATCTAATTGTTAACAGTGTTACCTGTTAGCTATTACTATGCAAACAACGCACGCGATTCGATAATAATCATCTTTTCATTTATGTTTATAAAGTAGAATGTATTTATGGTTCCACTTCATAGGACAATGAAACAGAAACAATTGCAAAATGGACAACAAAGGTAAGAAGAAGACAGATGTTTTATCTATCTTTGACTTTAATTTTAATTCCTAATCATCTGTAAATTGGTAATTTATATCAGGAAATTGTTTCTAGCATACGTTCTATGCTAGTTTACTTGAAATTATGGTTTAAACTATTCCCTAACTTTCACAATAATATGTATTATACAATTTACTGGATTTAATGCCTCAAGCGCCACTATCAATAATTTCGATCCCATACAAAAGATTTGAACGCGCTCAGCTATGGTATTTTAGGCTTAGGTATTTAAAATATTCGGTTTAAAATAACAAATATTTATATTGAATCTCCAAAAACTTTCTCATCTTTTGAAGCGCCCATGGTGTTACAAAAGTATAACGAAGCTGTATGTTAAATATCTTCCATAAAAAAAAACATAAACGCGTGGCGTAAACTGTTACTGTGGTAGTCCTTAAATTCTTGTACACTAATGATTTATATGGTTCATTATTAAACCCGATAAATTCATAATAATGACTATAAATTAAGTAATAAAGTAATTTCACATAGTTTTCCGCTAGGTATAATAAATTTCAAATGCTACGAGATCACGCTACGTGTTTCGTAGCATCTTCAATTTATCTGTTACTAAAAGACATCAACGCGAGCGCAGTAGCATTATTGCAGATATTTTTTATAGCTATACAATTAAATTAAGTTGTTTAAATTATTTTCTTTATAACTCAATTTTTATTGTGTAAGGTTTCTTACTCCAACCATGAGTTAGTTTTATTTTAAAGTTACTTTAGTTCTATTGAAAAGACATCAACGCGCGTTGTCGTAGCATAATATCTTATATTTGTGAAAATCATGTTATTTGCTTGCACGTAGTTATGGAAAAGATACTTTACTTGTTGCATATAATAAAGAGTGGTATTCTTGTTGTTTGCACCGTTTTCGTAGTTTATCTTGATCTACTTTTTACATTCAAAAGACTTTAACGCGCTCACTACTCAAATGAATGCATAATCTTTTTTTAATTTATCCATTTTTTCGACGTAATTACCTTTTAAATCTATACTAATATTATAAAGCTGAAGAGATTGTTTGTTTGTTTGAACGCGCTAATAAGGAAGGAACTAACAAGGAACAAAATTAAGGAACTAACTGGTGCGAATTGAAAAATTATTTTTGTGTTGAATAGACCATTTATCGAGGAAGGCTTTAGGCTATATAACATCACACTACAACTAATAGGAGCGAAGAAGCAATGGTAAATGTGGAAAAAACGGGGAAAATTATTCATCTTTGAGGGTTTCCGTTGCGTGCGCTGCGAAAACGGTTCAAATCATGGGTAACAGCTATAATTTATAAAGCAGAAGAGGTTGTTTGCAAAAATAAACATGTAGCCCAAAATAACTATTCCACGCGGACGAAGTCGCGAGCACAGCTAGTACTCTATAAATCTAGATCAAACTCCAAATGCTATTTGCTCATATCTACTGTTGCAATAAAATGGTAACTAGTGCTTATATTCTATAATATATTAGCATATTGTATTCTTATATTATATCTCTCTTTGCTAAGACATAATCGCGTTATAGGAGACTTACCTACACTATCCTATCTAAGTGCAAAGCAATTATTTATACTTAGTTAAGTATAAAGTAAGGTCCCAGTGCTTATGCTACACATTTCTGCGTAACAAGATAGAGATCTTAATTGTGAAACGTTAAAAGTAATGGCATTATTTAAGCACGTGCGTACGAAATTACATTTTGAAATATTTAAAGAACTTGATTTGAATATCGTTCATTCGGTTTGATTGAGGCTATTTCAGATTTGAATTACTGGTTCTAATTTTAAAATGGCTATAGCCTAATGAAATTGCGAAGTTTATTAGATTTTATTTTATTAAATCCTGCAATCTAGGCTAGGGCAATGATAATGTACTCGACTACTTAAAACTTCTATAAAAGCTAACATAGTCGTATCGTTTTTCTATATTACGCTTGTACACACTAAGCGTAAGAACTCACGGAGCGGTTTGTTCCCGCGCACGGTGGCGGCACCGCGTTTAATTTTCAAAACTCACGAAGCCGGAGATGTGCGGCGCCGCTGCCGCCGCGGCAGCGATTATCGCCCGCAAACCTGCGAACTTTGATCGCAGAGCCGCGGCAGCGGCGCCCGCCTGCGGGTGCCGCGAACAATCGCAACAGCCGCAGGAGTAAACCGCGTCGTGAAATGTGCTTGAGTGTTTTACATACATTTCTGTATTCTACAAAGGCTGCGGTGCCGCCACCGCGCGCGGGCGCGGGAAAAACCGCTCCGTGAGTTCTTAGCGTTAGTCTGTTGCAAAATTTAAGAATAAGAATAAAATAATTTATTGTCACATGAAACATAAAATAGACACACAAAAAAACAAGAGTACAAATAAATAAGAAGTTTCATGTCACAATCCGGCCAATTTCGAAATCTAATCGGTTATTCAGACTTGTACTAGACCTACTATTAACAAAACTGGACTTTGCAGTGGTACATATAATTTAGTGGTATACAGTGTTGAAACAGGACAAGTTATGCGTTGCTGTGGGTAATAGCTGCTGGCTCCAGTAACGTAACTTGTACACTGCGCTCGTAAGACTCGCGTGCTTTACGTAACTCTCCTATTAATATGACAGCCAGTTGTTTGCCGAAATGTTCGCAACTTTGTTCACAATCGGTTCCGCTTTGCTAATCATAAAGGGCGGTATCGTGTTGTAACTAACACCTATATTTATAAACACATATTGTAACGACCTGTCATCTCGTTCGCTTTCAAGGTTGCAATTGATATCGACATCGAATGTCATTTGTCTTATCGACCTGAATTCGATATTAGTTACTTTATTAAAGTTATTACCTCGAGTCATTGAAATGCAATACAAAGCCCGTCTGGCTCGACCAATACGTCCATTTATATTCATGTTCATACTTCATTTACGTATACTGACTTTCACGACACCGTGTCCTTAAAATATTTCATGTTCACTTTTTTGTGCAACTACATAGTTGGTATTTAAAGTGATCTTGTTAGAGATAAGTTTGATTTGTTAGCTTAATGTGTTTCTCGTGCAATTGGAATAGCAGTTGATTGAATATTGATGATTGCTATTTATTGCAAGCTTATTACAGCGTAAGGGGATAGTTATTGATTGTCAGTTATTATTTACATTAAAAGTAATATTTTAAAAATTCAAAGGTCAAAAATGAGGAAGCTCAAAAAAGCTATCACCCTTGAAGGGCTGTGTCGTCAGCGTACTCACCAGTAATGTACGCATGATGTCCTGTAACGCACGTCACTACTGTACCGCGTACCACCAAGAAATAAAGGAAACGCCTCCCGCGCAAGCTATATGAGGTCGCCCACTCTCGCCCTGCTGAGACGCGACTACCATACCTTATTGCAAGGTGACCAACTGTGAACGCTCGCTGCTCCCGCGCGGCCAGCTCGCGCCGCACCACCACGCAACTCGGCGCCTTGCCACCGCCGCCGGTACCGCTAAACGGGCTAATTAATAAAATTTGGCTGCTTAGGTTTACGTATTCAAATATCGAAGCTAATAATTCAGTTCTTTTTGGATGGTTATGGAGCACTGTATAATGAGAAACGGTAATAGAACGATAGATATGTACCGACGATACATTCTATTCTTTCAATCAATCTATCTATTCTTTAGACTTGAATGTACGAATGCAACTACACCCACGGTTTTTTTTTCATTTCGGAAGCCAATGACTATAAGATATGCAATGACATTCTTATAGTAGTCTAGGTTCTATTAGCATGAAATTAGCAGATTAATCATTATTAGTTACATGATTAAGTAAGGCTCACATTTGACTGCAGCTTCCCTAGTGTGAAATACCACTATAGTGTTACATGCACCGCGAATAGTAGGTATTTCTTTACAAACAGGGATTTAAGTAGTAATTGAAGATAAGAAACATTACAAAACAAGATAATTAAGTACCTTTGTGTCTATCTCGTTAGTGTTTAGCCAATCAAAGGCGCACATCAAATCTTGCAGACATCTACGAATCCATTTACCAAATCCAGCAGGTAGAAAGCACATGACATAATACTTAACAGTTGAGGATGACCCGTTGATAAATATCTAGTTGGCTACGAACATACGTAAGAATTAAAAGAAAAATAAATAGAAGTGTTAATTATGCGCTCTCAATAAATCAATCAAATGATGCGAATGCAATGCATTGCCGCATTGCTGTTAGATGCAGAAATTAGATTAGACGGGCATTTATTTTGTTTTTCCAATCGTCTGTAATAATAATAAATAATAAAAAATATTTCGGGACATTGCACACAGCGCCATCTAGCCCCACACTAAGCAAACGCTTCTGTCGTGGGTGCTAGATAACGGATATAATACTTATATACTTTTCTTTTGTAAATACATACTTATTATACATACAAACAACCAGACTCAACACAAGAAATTATAAATTTTTTTTAAAATGCATAAATACTTGTGTCAGGCGGGAATCGAACCCGCAACCCCTAGATTAGAAGGCAGAGCCACTACCAACTAAGCTAACAGGCCAGTCAAATTAATGGTGCCTGTGACCTAATGGTTTATTATCTGAATGTTCTCAAAAATCAAAATCAAAATCAAAAATATATTTATTTACCATACAAACATTAAATACATTGGTGCACTTATAAGTAAAATATAAAAGAATTATTTAGGTTATAGAATAGTTTTAGTTTCATTTAAGTAGCTGAGATTTAGGAAATAAGTATACATGCAATAGCATGCAGCGTTGATTACTTTAACCATAGCATTGAGACTATAAAGTTATGTTGAATTTACTATCACGCGCAGAGTGCAAATAATGGTGGACCCCAAACTAGGCTTAAGCCTGTATCTTGGGCATCCTTACAATTGTTTTTCTAATAACAGATGATCGCGCTTTCATGTACTACATGTTTTTTAACAATACATAATGTTAGTAGTATTTACAATTTAGTTTTATGGGAGGTAATGTAGAAATAATTGCAGTAGGTAGGTATATTACATACATTCATTAGTGCATTATGCAGAGTTTCAATAAGTATTACACAAATTACAGCTAACAGGTGGTCTTTGAGGTAATAGTTGTACTTACAGGTAAAAGAGCGGGATGCTTTAATGAAGTTAGGTTATGGTTATGGCTGTTTGGATTTTATGTTTTTGAGACGTGAATGATTGTATGACTGGTATAGTGCATGTGTTGATTGTAAGTGTGAGGTGTATATGAGTGATTATGTTGATGGTAGTTGCATGAATACTGGCAGACAGTAATCTGCAGTGACAATACACCACCATAAGTATCTCAGATAAGTATGCTTATGTGAGGTGGATAAGACTGTTTTAGTGTAGTTTTTGTAATTATGGGCAACAGGTCTTGTCTAGATTTTAAAAGAGGTCTTCTATTTGTATGTTACGTCCGGACTCTTTGCTATGTACTTTAACCATCTTTTCAACTTCTACATATGAGATGGTTTGAAGCCAGCGTTTAATTTTGGCCCGAGCTTTTCTGTGAGAGTCCACCTTTAAAGGGCATGTGTTTATAACTGAATTATAAACAAAAAGGTGAATATAAGGTGGTAGTCTAGATGCAAAAACTGTGCGAACTTCTGGCAGTTGCACCGGTTCCAAAGCAATGAGACTATTTGTGTGTGGAGTATCCATTAATATTTGACTTTTTGTGACTGCTTTCATAATAAATAATTTTCTCACTGACAGGACTTGGGCATCTTGGTAAAGATCTGCAGTTGGGTAGCGACGTGGTTTGCCGAGCAACACCTTTAGGACAGCTCTTTGGGCCCTTTCCAGTGAGATCATAAAGGTCTTTGCAGCACCACCCCACGCGCTTATGCAGTACTGCAATAGCGACTGGCACAAAGCAGTATATACCATTCTTTTTACTGCAATATTTTTGATAGGTCTTAGCGATTTCATCAGGTATATAAACTTGCGAACTTTCTTAGAAAGGCTTGAGATATGAGCTTCAAATGTAAGTTTTTCGTCTAACTCAACACCCAGGTAACGTATGCGAGCCACTCTATTAATTTGCTGGCAAGTGCATCTACGTAACACTGGAAAGGAAATAACTGGACAGGACTTAACGTGTATCTTGATCGCATCTATGTTAGACGCTGTGGCGTTTGTTATGTGAAAGCCTATGAACTTGGTTTTATTCACATTTAGAGTGAGTAAGTTCTCATCCAACCACTCCGATATACGCAGCATACCTCTCTCAGCAGCATGTGTAGCAGCTTCCCAGCTAGGTCCATGGAACAGGCCCAGGGTATCATCGGCGAAACAGATCAGCTCCCCGTTGGGGAACTTCAACCTCAGGATACCATCCATGTAGATAGTGAAAAGGGTAGGAGCGAGGATGCTACCCTGCGGTACACCAAAGGAAATTTCTTGTTCATCACTCATGTCATCCCCAATTTTCAGTCTCTGCCTTCTATGGCTCAGATAACTGATAAACCATGCGAGAGCGTTGCCTCGCACTCCATAGCTCTCCAGCTTCCGCAGGAGCATTACTCTTGATAGGCTGTCAAAAGCTCGGGCGAGATCTAGGAACACTCCCACACATTTGTTTCCCTGATCCATGTTCTTTGCCATTGAAGACGTCACCAGACCAACAGCGTCTTCTGTGCATCGACCTCTTCTGAAGCCGTACTGATGATCCGATAACAGGTTGAATTTATCTAGAAAGCTGACTAACCGGTTGTTGATAATTTTCTCCAGAATCTTTGATATAACCGGCAGTAGCGAAATTGGACGGTAATTTTCAATAGTGTTTTTTGGACCGCCTTTGTGAATTGGACATACTATTGCAGTCTTCCAACATTCTGGGAAAACGCCAGATTTTATACTGAGGTTAAAAATGTGGGTTAATGGAACCAGTATTGCAGGTTTGATGTGCTTTAGTAAGGCAGGAGTTAAGGCGTCTACACCTGGAGCGCTATCAGATTTTAGGTTAGCGATTAGCTGGTTAACCTCCAATAAATCAGTGGGGCATAAATAAAGGGAGCTAGTGGAATGAGACATTTCTTTAAGTTTCTTGCATAGGGAGTCTTCTGTCTCATCCAGTCTTTGCAGGATATCTGATGCGAGGTTGGCTCCTATTGTGGCTAAGTGAGAGTTACAACTATTGAGAACCGCTTTTGGGGATACGTGTCCAGCAAGGAGTTCCTGAGCCGCCATCTTAGGTTTTTTAATATCGCAAACCTCTCTTATGGTTTTCCATAGTTGTTTTGGGTCCTTATGTGTCTTGGTTATTTTCTCACTTTCATGCTCTTCTTTACGTTTCCGCAGAATCGTATTACAAAAGTTGCGATACCTAGTGTAGGTGAGTTTGAACGTTTCATTGTTAGGGTTTTGTTTCGCCTGAAGATGTAGTCTGTCTCTGTGACGCATGCAACGTAGCAAGCCTATCGTGATCCAAGGTTTCAGATTGCGTTCTGTTCTACTGGTTTTTACTTCACTTGTATGTGTATTCAAAAGGTTGGACACGATGCATGTAAACTTTTCAGCTGCAGCGTTAACATCTTCAGTATGCAAGATATCGCTCCAGTCTTTTTGCTTCAGGTCGTCTAAAATTTTATTAAAGTCCGTTTTTTTCTTTCTGGTAGCTTTTTGGGTCGTTTGCTTTAATTGAATAGTGTTTAGTCCAACCATCGTTAGATTATGATCTGTTACTGTTGAGTTACAGACAATGCCCAATGAGTTATCGAAGCTTTTCAAGAAAATATGATCCAGACAGGTATGCACACGAGTTGGCCGAGTAATGGCAGGTAAGAGACTATATTCTGTTAGAAGACACTGGTATCTGTCACTACTACCGTCTGCAGTATCATCGAGTAAATTTATATTTATGTCACCGGCCATAATGGGATTTTTAAAGTGTTTGGTGCTATCAAGTAATACATCTAGAGAGTTCATAAATTTGGTGGTGTCAACAAAGGGAGGTCTATATATGCCAAATACGTTGGCTTGATTTTCAATGGTAACTACTAGACAATTTGCATCGTCCAGGGTTGGTTCATGAGCCATTGCAGACCAACGATCTCTGACGTAGATAGCAACGCCGCTGCACTTGTTGATCACTTTAGTAGTGTGGAAGGCGCTATATCCAGATATTGTTGGTATATATGGTTTTGGTGTATTGAACCAGCACTCTGAGAATACAAGCACATCGAAAGAAACGTCAAGGCGTTTTAACATAACTTCTAGCTGACCTGAGAGTGCTTTATTGCTCAGGCTTCTTATGTTACAGGAGAGTACGTTGAAATTAAAGCCTAATAATTCGCGTTTACAATCCTCCAATTTATCAACAGAGTGACATTTTATACGCAAAGTTTCGTCTATGTCTCTATAAGTATCGGAATTATCCATGGTCATTAAAATAATAAAGTGAGCAGATGAAGGGGTCTGATGAATTTAGGGTCACTCTGTAATATGGGTTAATTGGGGCTTTAAGTAAATAAAGAAATATTGAAAATAAGCAAGTTAATGTAATATTGGTTGCCATAATATAATAGAAGGTGTGGGTAGAACCTGTGTTAGGGTGTATGAGATGAGTTATGAAGTAGTGTAAGGTGTAGAAAAAGGGAATAGTATGGGCTAAGGTTACGGATGGGAACAACAACACGAGCGATAACAGCATAAATATAATTTCACTGGTTAATTCACAACGAAGGGAGCATATCATTAGGCAAAACAAAAGAAAACCGGTATTGTAATCATAGTCAGGCGTTGTTTCTGAGGAGAGTCTACTAGAAGGAGCGTTTTTGTAGTTTCTCGAGGTCACCGGGGCAGTTGATGGGGAGCGCTGGAGTTCCTTCAGCACGTCGAACGAAAATTCTACCGTTGTTGGTCCAACAAAAGCGGTAGTCTTGTTCCTTGGCTCTGGATCTTGCATCCCGAAATAAAATTCGGTTTGCTTTAGTAAGATGTTCATTTATGTACAGCTTCCTCTGTGGACCCGGCAGATCAACATCTCCTGAAGATAGGTTGCGGCGAGTTTTGGCACTCCTCAGCAGGGCGTCTCGCATATTCCTTCTCGTCAGCCGTACAATTACAGGTCTTGGAGGAGTGGTGTTGACAGTATGTTTCAGCGAATTCGGACTAGATTTTGGTCCGACTCTGGTTATCCAGTCTATATCGGTTTCCTTTAAACTCATCCCCAATTTCGTGGCTATGACCATTGCAATGTGGTCCAGGTTTTCATTTGAAGATTCCTCAACCCCCAAAATCTCTATCTCATTTCTCATTGATATTTGTGATTGTTGGGTGAGTTGTTCTTGCAACTGGGCGATGGTGGCTTCCAGGGTAGGGATAATAGCGACTTTCTCTTCCACTACTTTAATCCTCTGGTCGAAAGAATCCAATCTTGCCATACAATTATCAATCTTGTCCGCTAACAAGTTTTGGTGATCTGTAGCTTCTTGGTATCTTCTACCTTAATATCTTCTCTACATCATCCTCCAAATACTTTGTATGGGTACTGGTAAAGTACACAGGAATTAATCTTATCAAATGTAAGTCACAAATATCCTTTATGGAGCCCATGAAATGATTAGGTATATATGTAATTACTTGATGTACACCAAACATTCATAAGAATAAAAGATATGATTCTTACATGAAGCAACATCCAGTGACTTTTAATCTTTCAATGGCAATGATCATTGATCAAACCGTGCAAAGCATGTAATAAACGTTGCAAACGTTTGCATACCTACTAACGTTGCGAACCCAGTTTCTACATACTAAGCCTACTATGAGTTTATGAAGGCTCTCATAAAGCAATATTTTTTACATCGCCAGCATTAACATTACAAATACTGCCAAAAAAAAAATTCAGTAAACCTGTACTACGTAATATGACAAATCTTTTTCGTTATTTATTGTCAGGTACTATAAAGTGGCCGTTGCAGCAAATTACAATAATCCAGCTTTTCGTAATTGCAATTGTTGTGATAAATCTGCGCTAAACTTTATGAGCCCTGAGAAAAAAAAAACGCACAAGATGTTGCATGACTTGCTTTGCTGAACCCGCGCAGTTTAAATTCGTCTCCAATGATGGCTCATAATTTACCACTTTGATGAACTTTTCTTTGACTTAATATATTGCAAATACTACATAACGAAACCATTAATTTGACCGAAAGCAATCCGAGAATGGAGTTTATCAGGTGTTAAGATATTTCTATTACCTAACTTTTATTGTAAAATGAGCGAAAATAGGTAATCACGATCAAAACAACCATACTTCAAATATAGACAAGGCCCATTTACAGCCGCTACAATAATATGTCCTAATTCTGAAATAATGTGAATAAGCTACCAATTCTAGTTTTAATTTTTACCATGTGTATGGCAATCTTAATTATGTAACATTATCTGTGAAGCGGGATGGCGCGGTAAATTTAAATTTAAAATTCTCGTTCCGCACTCTGTGACTAACTTTATGCAATTGTAACAAACTCAAACAAATTGTAGTTTTAATCTTGATAATTACTATCAATAAATCTTCTTCTCTAATATATATACTTAATAATATAGCACAAATAGTATATTTAAAAATGTAAAGTTGATTGTACCTAGAAGTAAGATAAAGACGAGTCTGTTTTGAAATTAAGTATTACTTGGTTATGTATAACTGTGATATATTATGACATTATGGACAATAAAGGAATTCTATTCTTCTATTCTATTCATAGTGAGAGTATAGCAAAATAACTCAATTCTGTGTCATGAACGTATCATAAGTCTCATTTGCAGATATGCTACTACAAAACTCCAACAAATAGACACATTTGTACAACTACAGCTATATCTATTGGTCACTTATATAAGTGAGAAAAACAACAGCTGCTTCACGTCAATGCACCATCAATTGTCAGAAACAAGTGACCCAACGATTTGGCCATTGTGGGATGTGGTATGTAACCGCCAGGATAATGCATTTGGCGGTTACATCATTCAAAGCACGTGAAAGCACACAGATTAAGTATCTTTATTGTTTGCCCCTAACCTACCCCAGGTACGTACCTAGTTGTATAGATAAGTCTAGTTGTCTCTTATGTAAGCGAGAAAAACAACAGCTGTCTCACGTCAATCGTCAGTGAGTTGGGAAAATATATGTCAATCGTCAATCCGCCTCTCTCTTGTCTCTTGAGTCGTATTTCCTCATGACTGAGGGTCGTGACTCCCCCGCAGAATTAATTCGTTAGGGGAGTTCTCTTGGGCAGATACATCGTGGTGGGCGCCAAGGTCCTTCCACGGAAGACACATGTCTTCAGATATTGTGGTCCTCAAACATGTCGGTTTCCTCACGATATATTCCTTCACCGGTAAGCAAGTGCAAATTCACACATTACTTGAAATACAAGTCATTGGTGTAGGATTCGAACCAGGGTGCGTCTGGATGAAAAGCAGACACTAAAACCGCTGAGCCACACTCGCTTTTTCAATCCGCCATCGACTGTCAAAAACAAGTGAGCCAACAATTTGGCCATTGTAGAATATGTTGGCATGTCACCGCCAGGATAATGCATTTGGCGGTTACATCACTCGGCCGCAGTCCGGTCACGAACACAGGAAAGTATAGCAGCATCACAACGAGTGAGAGTTACCTCAGACTTCTATACTAGGCCACATACCACCCAGACGCATCGTAATATCATTGTGTGAATCTACACATATCCTATCATTCTTATGAATCTAGCTGTCTTATATATTACTAGTTTTCTCCCCTTTCTAATCCTTCAGGTATTTCCTTCTGGAATCGTATTCTTCTTTACGTTACTATTCGCAGAATCACTCGTTGGGGCTCATTGTCTTGGTTTAGATTAAACTAGAGCGTCTATTGAGAGTTCAGTAAGACCTCAAACTAGAAAAATAACTTGCAGTTTCTTACGAGTCGAGTTTAAAAAAGAAAGCATATTCCGTCGTTGCTCGCAATATCTCATTGGTGCGGTTCATTCGCCGCTAACTCGGTTCGTTTTCCGACGCGTCCGGTTATTTATGAGCGAAATGATTTATTGGATACTGTATGTCACTAACACAAATCGGATGTGGTACTTACAACTTATTTATATAATTGCATTGCTTATGTTAATTTCCGAAAGGATATATCAAACACCTATACGTATGTACTCTACATTTAAAGTAAATACATAAATGCAGGCATTTATATAGCTTGAATTTAAATAGGTGTTAACAAAGAGGCTAGGTACTTTATTTTGAACTTGTGTAGAATATTAAATGTCGATACATAAGTATCGTGAGGAAATAAAATCGGAATAAGGCTTTTACGTTCCGTTCGATATACGTTCTTATAGTCTACTTACTGGGCATCGCAATTGTATAAAACTAATTTAATTTAAGATAATGATAATAAGTTAATAATATACAATGTGCCTTCCCATAAATGTTATAAATTGGTCAATAAAGAATCTGATTCTAAATCCATTTGTTAAATAACTTGATTATACCATAAACATAACCATAACCTTACAACCCTTAAATTCACAGAAAATAAACCTTTTGGCTTACTTAAAAGATAATATGTTGGGCTAAAGTAGAGTTCAACATCTGACTAGATGTAGTAAAAAAAGGCTTATCAATAAAAAACTCGATCAATCACGTCCATGCTATTTGCATCACTTTCACAATCCTAATCCTGCCCTCAAATTGCAATGCTTATACTATTTTGTGTAATAAATAATGTTTTCCCCATACCCATTGGTCAAATGGTCGTCTAGGTTGGTCCGTTACTTGCCCCGTATCGCCTTTTTCACCGTCTCGTTTCGGATTCGACACGTAGGCCGCGGGGCTACAATAGGACATGTTACCCGGTCATACTCAGCCTCAATATGCATTCGTGTCAGGAGTACCGGGTCAATGACCGGGAGTACACACTGCTGGTTGCGCAGGAATCGGTATCAGAAAACGCAATCATTTCCGCGCAGCCAATTTATGATCTACACTGTAATATTTGTTGAAAAGTTAATCTGCATGCATTTTCCCCAAATATGCAAACGTCGCATAAACTGAAACGATACGTACTTGAATATAATACGATCTTCAATATTACATTCTTTCATTTCTTTTATCATTGTGTGGATTATCTGAATTAAATTGAATGATGGTTCTGTCACTGGTATGAGCATGTCTGGTGCTTTACATCCGACATATTCTTCCTATCAATCAGACATTATGGGAAACTTACGGCGATCTATGATGAGATCCGCGTTAATACGTGCGTTAAGTTCCAAATGAGTTTGTCTAAGCTCAAATCTACTTTCAATTATAAATGTTACCAGAATAGGTTAAGCTAGTTGAGCGAAAAACTTTCAGAAAGATTGATAAACCCCTTTTTTCAATCTGGTTAAAAAGTAACAAATATTAGCAAACATGTTCAATAATGTCTGTATGATAAATGCCTATCAAATGCTGATAAATGAAAAGAAAATTTCATTCAAGTTTGTCGACCGCCAACAACAGCAATTGCGGCGATTCGCTGCAACCTGTCAGGAAAAATGTTACAACACAGTGCATTGTTTAGTGTGAAGCTGTTTATAATGACGGTATGATGTAGTATTATGTGAGTCACGTCTCAGCGGCGCGACGAACTCCGTTACACGTTTTGTAACTAAATATATAAATATAACAAGGGAATGCAACGCCCTAGACGAGGTTACCAGGCGACCGACGCGTCGCATACGACAACATAGTAGGTAGGTAGGTATTGTCTGTGCATTGTTGAAATTTGAGCCTCTGATTTGACACAGGTGTCTTCACATCGCGTGGGGATGTTACTAATATTTTATGGTCTAACGTATGGATTGTTAGACGCAATTGCAAACTGGGCCAATTATCATCAAAAAAACTAATTATTATTGTCACTGTGACCTAACCTACCTGTGTCAATTCCTAGATATACTTTTGTCTTATCATATAAATTAGGAAAAATACTCTGCGTTTGATTGAAAATATTCTGTCAAGGAATGCTAAGGAACCATTGATCTCCATCAGTACAAAAGGAACCCTATGATAAATTGACTACACAAATTTTTAAATCAGTTTAGCAGTATTTAATAACTAGATCAGCATTTTTAGTAACATATTAAGGAAGAAACAAATAAACTTCTAAACTGATGTTTCCTGAGTTGCTAATGAATAAAGGCATAACGGTTTAGTTAATACATAAATTTAGAAATCAAAATGTTCATACGTTGGCGTAACCACTAGAATTCATAATCACGCATTCAACGCTAGGTGTGAACAGAAACGCAGGCGCTTTACAAAATAATAATTAGTTTATTTCCAGTTAATTCGTTTACAAGTTCTGTTTATAAATTACTTAATTTACGAAACTATTTAACGCGAGTCGACGAAAGAATGCGATACAATACACTGCATATGAAGTTTGTATGTTTTCAAGTTGTTTAAAAAAATAAGTCTAATTGTTAAAATACAATATGTTTTCTGTTATAAATTCAATGATAATCAAATAACTTAACTATTAAAAAATATTGCTCCATATTTAATTAGCCATATGAAAATAAACCTTGATATACATATATCGCATTTTTCCATTTACTCGGTTTAAACGTATGTTTGCATCGCAGACTCACAGGTAAGTACTGAAGCCAATTTTCCGAAAATAACTCGAAATTATAGCTTACTGTTACAGCTATAGAATATTATTGCTACAAACTTAAACTAATATTTTTGTGGAGGTACTTATACAGATAAACATTAAATACTTAATTGTACTATTTTATTGGTAATTAACACAGGTACACATCTTATAAACTTTAAAATGTAAAGCTAAATTCTTTAATTATATCTACTGTACATACCTTATTGTTGCCTACATACTTTTAATTCAATATTACTCATGTAAATTAACATGAAACAGAATGGTAGGCATTGTAGCTTTAGTTAAGGCAAATTATAGTCATAAGTGAAAGAAAATACAAAGTATCTCTTTAAGCTTGTAATGAAACATGATGCGTTAGATACCTACTATGACTAAGTATAAATATACATTTTATAAATTTGTAATAAACGTTTTTAATTGACGGTGCGTAGCTATCAGCTCAGACGATTTATATCTAGGTTTTTGTTTAGTATGTAATCAGAGTGATTTTAAAACCAACATACATAAATATTGCACTTGGTACAATCTAAACGTCTAATCAAAATATTGAAAAATATATACCTATACCATTCATCTGCTCATAAGTAGGTTTAAAAAAAGACAGTAAGTTACAAGCGGCTTCGTGAGTGATCAATACACAAGCAACTTCATTTAAATTTAATTATTTTTGAATTATTTGTACCACCTTCTAGGCTAATAATCATTGTATTGGAATAGATTACAAACGCAGCGCACAAAACGTAAAAACGAAAATGAAATCATGCGAGTTGTAAAATATAAATACCAGGACAGAACCATGTTCTATGCACAGTATCTGTAATTTCTTAACTCTGAGATAAAACGATAATTTTAAAACTACATTAAACTTATACATTACAGCTATATAAAAATAAACTCACAACTTCACTGTACACAATAGTTTTTCAGATCCTTTTAGTTTTTATTAACACAAATTGTCTTCACACATTTTTCAACTCGAATCTCTGCCCCTAAATTCACTTCACTTTTGTCTCGAGTTTGTTACCAACACCACAAAGGGAGGTATATGTTTTCCACCATCTCCCGTCCACTGCAACTAGTGCCCTCTCTCGGTGGCGAGTGTAAACGTGCCGTTGCAGGGCGACGCGCTGTCTAAAGAAGGCCTGCAACATGAGAAAGGAAAATGATCTTATTACCTGTTGTTTGTGTAGTGTGAGTAGAAAAATATAGATGGCGTTACTAGTCTTTGTTATAAGTGGTTTGGTTAACTTCGACTAATATTGATATGGGTATTTTATTACTGGTTCGCGCCTAGGCGCAGTCATACCATACCATATGTAGGTAGCTGTTTTTTTTATGTATAAAACACGTTTGGTTAAGAGCTCTGGCAAATAATTATAAAGCAAATATAAAAGATATTGATTCCATTTAAAATTTAGATGAGATTAAGGTGTGTTATGTGTATATTACACGACTTTTACGACTAAACTGATTTTGATGAAATTTGGCATTGAGATCAAACCTATATTATTAAATGGGCTTTATGACTCTTATTAGGTATAACTGATGATGCATGCATGATATTCTTTTTTTTTTGCTCTGCTATCTCCATAAACCCTTGTCCCAATAAAACACAAAGTAGTCAAATGGCTTAAAAAATCTCTGTATTTAAGACTAGTGGATGCATGCGGCTGCGCTCGCATTATTCAGGAAAAAAGTAGCTTATGACATTTCTAAGACCTCATACTACCTACATACCAAAAACCATGATGATCCGTTCAGCCGTTTTTGCGTTATGAGCGTTTCAATAAATAGACAAAAATTCTAAATGCTGCTGATATGTGTTTTATTAGTGATTTAAAGTATAAGATAAGATATGTCTTAAATGTGCATTTAAGACATATCTTATATACATACCAAATACATATCTTATATACATACCAATTATATATATACCAAAGAAATTATAAAATGAAAGAAATTTTAAATCTAATTTAATGCACATTGGGCGGCCTTATCGCCTTAGGCGATTTTTCCATGCAACCTTTGGATGGACAGGATTTAGAATTTTAAATAGGCGGTGTACAAGAATACGTAAAATAAATAAATAAGTGAAAGAACACATACAAACTCAGATAATACACTAATAAATAATAATAAACAATACAATACATAATACTATATGGATGATAAGTAATGATGATACACTAGCTTTTGGAATATGCTTACGGACTTAGCTTAGTATACCCAAATTCTTGTGTCCAATATCTTCTATGTTCAGATTTCTGACCCTCTTCAGCTTCAATATATGTATAGATAGATAGATGTAAAGCATAAAAGTAGTACATACATTTTCCCCTGAGTGCCAGGTCGGTTGTCCTCCTGCTTGCTTGTCTCGGGCAGCGCCAGGATGATGGCTCCTCCCACGAACGCCAGCGCAGCAATCGTCACCATCGGCAGGTGGTCGTTGAATGTTGTCTATAAATATTTAAATGATTATTTAAATAAAGCAAAAATGCGGTGAATTATGTCAATGTTATCTAAACATATTTTAACAGCAGCTCACACAAATAATAATTAATAAGAAGAGTTGATAAAACTGTTTCCTAGTTTTGCTGCTCTTTAATTAGCGGTTGCCACCACCACCCATGAATTAAAATTTTGAGTTAACAATCCTAACAATAGTATTCCTAATTTATAATTCTGAATAATCTAGCAATAGCAGACTCTGGTTACAGATCGTTAACTTGTCGTAATTACTGTTCTATAATACTAACTCCTTGGAAAAACCAAAATACCAATTTCAACATAAAACAATCGCTAATATGTTTCTTTGTGCTCCAATGAACACAAACTTAATTAACTTTTGTAGACACTTAGTCGTCTTACATGTAAACGTGCCCAAGCAAGCTATTAATAGCTACATATTAATATTAATTACTTCGTGAGAAAAAATGGTTGCAAAAACTTACCAATTTCCATAAGTACGGTATGCAAATGAGCGCTAATCCGGCCGATATCTGACTGGCTCCGACGCCCAGGTTCCGCACCACTGTAGGATACAGCTCCACGGTGAATATTGGCATCATCATGTTCGTACACCCGATAGCAAATTTGCCGACCATCAAGCAAGCTATCATGATCCAAGTCTCGGCGAAGGCTATAGAGAACAGCTCGCTGGCGATACAAGCCAAGCCACACGCCAGCATGCTGATGAATATCGGGAACCGTCTGCCCGCTTTTAAAAGTATCGGTATACTCATGGCTATCGCGGGGATTTCTACCACAGCGAGAATTATTGACGTTACGTGGAGATTTCCAATATTGAAGTTGCCAATGTTCAGTAACAGGCCGTAGTACGCGATGGTCATACAGAACCAAGCTAAGAACAAGCAAATGGTTCGTTTTCTCAAGATGCCGTTGAAAAGCATCATGACGCTCGGACCTTCCTCTTGCGTGTCAGATCTGGAGAGCATCAGGAGCTTGTCGATGTCAGCCGGCATCTCGCGTTTGTTGAACTTGACAACTTTCTCGAGGATTACTTTGGCTTCCTGCGTCTTGCCCATACTGAGGAGCCATCTCGGAGACTCGGGTAGCACGAACCTGGAAACGTTATGAGTCAAGAATTAATAAACATTAAGATCGTGCATTGTTGTAAACATTAGTGAGACATGTTTAAGATTTGCCATTGAAGATGGTTAGTAAACATTTTGCAAAAATTAACATTGCTCATGTGCTAGTGGTAATTTATCATCTTTTTACCATCTAGTACTGCCTTTCCAAATAAATTGTATCAAACGTCAATAGCTGTTATATGTTCTTTGAAGTAAAAAATAACTTACCATAAACCCAGAAGCAAGCAGCCAGGTATCGACAGAGACAGTTGCAAGTCCCTCCAATTAGGCATGACCAACGAGAGTAGCGATACGATCAAATACGCCAGCGGCAGTGGGAAGAAGTTACACACTCCTGCTATGGTGACCCACTTCCCTCCGACTAGTTCCACAGATAGTACGAAGGCTGCGTACACTACGGAGACAGACACGAAGCCCATAATAAGACGTACGATCACATATTGTATATAGGACCGAACTAGCAGGGATAGGATGGCAAGAGCGCTCTGCGCTACCATCATTGCCATCAAGATGCGTTTGCGACCGAATCTGAAATGAGATGAAATATGTTTTAGGTTCTAATCGAAAGGGAAAAAGAATTCTCATAGTATAGTCTACAAAACTCCTACCATATTCATCAAATAAACCATTAACTTAAGGTTCTATAATAAATCAGGTGGTTATACGTAATTAACAATTGTTCTGAAACACTATAAAGATCCTAATTTGTCTTTTGGATTAATTTTCTTGGCAAATCTAGTACAAGTAAGGTAGGACGTTATATTAAGGATGTATTTAATTTAATTAGTACCTATTGGGTTATGTACCTAATCGATTTTATCGATATTATAATCATAATTTTATCGTCAAGCCAAACCTAATTTGTGCTAACGTTAATTTTATTATTTGGGGTAATAAAGATATAATAGAACCTCAAGCTGCTTTGATTATAAGTTCAAGTTAAAACTAAAAAGTTAAATTCTGAATCATTTAAATAACAGGAAATAGATTGGCACTACCGATATTACGTGTCTTATTATTCTAATTCAATGAAATATGCAAGACGGATTGTAAATAAATAAATTATGTGGTTGCTAGCAAGCTGTGGTTGGATAATTATAACTAGCAAGATTTTTTTCTGATAGTATTTTTCTTGTTTTCCTTCTGGAAAACATGAAAATCTGTGTTAATTATGCTGTGGGTAGGTAAATATCCTGTAGTATAAGCAATTATCATCTTGCTTGGTTGCGTCCAGCGGATTTATTCAATTAAGTTTTAATTTTGGACGTTTATGTCTATGATTAGATGCGTTTATGTGGTTACATTATCGTCATTTTTGCGAAAAGGTCGGTCAACTGGGACACATTGCACACATATTAATCTTGACTTATGATTTTAGGGCTAATGACCAAAGATTAGCATGTTCAACATCGACTAAAATTGTATGTTTATTTATTCGTATACGCCACTGTAACGCAGCGAATCAGTTGATTTTTGTTATGAGATGCAGAAGAGCCTTAGACTTATTTTTGTAAAGTCACAGACCCAGTAAATATGTAAACGAAACTCACTTGTCTGAGATCCATCCTCCTACCACGCCGCCCACTCCAACCCCGATCAAGAAGACCACCTCAGCCAAGTTTGTGAGGTTCGCCTTATCACAGACCAGGTTCCACTCGGAAATGATGGTGTTGCCAACCTCGGACCGGTCGTACTCCCATTCCTTGCATTCTTGGAAGGAGTCCAGGAGCGGTGCTGTGAGGTTCAGAATACTTTCCACCGTGACTCCGGCTGGTATAGCTCGTATAGAGCAGGCGTCTGTAGGTTGACTGTAGTTGATCCAACTGTCCACAGGCAAGCTGGAGAAGTTGTCTGGCCTTCGACACCAGAATTTTGTTTGTTTTGCCTGAAAGGTAAGAACGATAAAGTTAGGTTATTTTCTACAGTCACTGTTTTATGACTGGATCTGTATAATATATTGAATGTATTAGTGGAGTTTCTTTTGAGTGGGTGCATTACATTAGACATCCAAAAGTAAACATAGTACAGTAAAAGTAGGAGATGTGGAAAGTGCACGGTAGTGAGAACAGTGACAGCAGGAACGTCATCAACAGCTGTCAGCGGCCGTAGTTGCCGCTGATGTTATGATTATAAACAAGCATACACACTCACAATTTTTTACCCTTTTGTTAGTGTGATTCAGGAGTATTTTGAGCATATGCGTTTAGAATTAAAGCCAATCTCCACAGAGAAATAAACAAGTACTCACAGTAAAAGTAGGCAGGTAGATGTGGAAGGTGCACGGCAGTGAGAACAGTGACAGCAGGAATGTCATCAGCAGCTGCCAGCGGCCGTATTTGCCGATGATGACTGACACCACGTCGGGCTCTTCCTCGGGGGAGGGCACGCGACTCTTCTCTTTCGTAGGCTGACTTGGGATGACTGGAATTTAAAGAAGAAGATATCAGTGTTAATGTCTTCGAAATACGTGGCTGTATTATAATTTAATACATGTTCTTTTTTGTGGTGGTTTGTGTGGATAATATAAAAGTTTTAATAAAAATTAACAAAACAGCCCGTATTTTGATAAAATCTTTCAAAAATTAGCCGTACTTAAAAAAGTACGACTACATCAAAATCTAATAGCATCTAAATAAAAAATTTGATACTATTCTGTGACGTATGTGCTGACGTGCTATTCTTATGTTCTATCAACAGTAAACATAATCCGTTTCAATTGTTCCTTATTTAGTTCTGCTTATAATCACAAAGTAATTAGCGAGTAACGTCTCGCATGCGCTCGCGCAGAGCACTCGTCTTGCTGCGTCTATTGCAGCAGACAGACACATAGCTTTCATAAAAAAATATTTACAAAACACGAAAAATTCTACTTCAAAATTTTGTAAAATGAACGTATGTGTGTTGATTTACATGTGTGTATGTATATGTATGTGACAGCTGTAAAAATATAATAATACTAAACAACGCGTAAACCTCACGATGAAAGACACGTGTAAATTTTGGTAGGTTTACTTATACTCCTATACATAGACAAGTCATATTACAATATTAATAAGAATTTGTTTTTATTACAACTAATAAAAAACATTAAAATTGATAATAATGGAATTGAATAATCACTCAATAATATATAAACAGTAAATATGAATTTTAAAAACTTAACAATTTAGTTACGATGCCGACGAAATCGATTAGGAAACCGTTTAAAAAGTTAAATAGATTTGTAAATATCGTTTACTTTTCTTTTTCTCTGTATATTTTCCACGTTTTTGCATTTATTTGTTCAAATCAATTCTGCGTAAGATATGTAACTGACTTTAAAAGTAGAAGTGGGCACGTGTTGTGACATTTCTCGGGCGCCTACAATAAAATTATTGAGCAGCATAATGTTCATATGTTCTGTGTAACGATTGCCTTGACAGTGATCTAGGTACGGCCCTGTACTTACTGTTTTATATGGCTGTCTGCATACTTATGTATGAGAAAACTTCGTGACACCTATGTAAGCGCATGTATTTTCTTGGGCATAGACGGAGTTTTTAGACCAAATTACTGTGTAAAAATTGGTTAAGATAGAGAGATAGATAACACTAACATACAAGAATAAAAACAAAGCACCACACAAAACTTAAAAAAAGTTTCCTAATTGGCAATCAAAGCGATCTATTCCAGGTAAACAATCTGACAAGGATCAGGGTGCAAGTAAAATTAAAGACGAGGATTTTAATAAAATTATGGTTAAATGCCAGTCGGACGTCCCAAATATCGCTGGAAGGACCAGATAGAGGAGGATCTGCAACAACTCCATGCTACCGAGTGGCAGGAGATGGCGCAGAACCGAGAGGAGTGGCGTCTCTTTGTGTCTGAGGCCAGGATCTTTGGGTCGCAGCGCCACATTAGTAAGTAAGTATGGTTAAATGTGTTTTGGAGTTTTTGAGCCAGCGTGCTTGGCTGGTAAAAATAATTAAAGAAAGAGTTAATATGTACGTGCGAACTTTTTCTAAGTTTATTTTACAGTAATTTGATACCTTGCTCGCGTATACATATATGGTAAAAACCACTCGAATGGATTGGGAACCATGTTTTTTTGAGTCAAGTTAAGATTTTTCGATATATCTAGCAAAAACTGGCTGGTACTTAGATTACGAAGATTATTTTATTTTAATTTGTATCAAGGGTGATCTGCTCTCACTTTATGGCCTTGGCCAATAAACCTGAGAGTTAGTAATCAAGATATTTAAGTTGTTATCTTCTTTGGTATTTACATCGGTATATTAAATTTGTTGTGCCTTTTTTGAAGTAAGCAAGATATTTTGATGTGATTTACCTACACTATTAGAAAGATATTCATTAGGGAGAGGAATATGAGGTAGCATGTTATATATGCATCTTTTTTGTAGCGAATAAAAATCAAAGCTGGTTCATAAGATTATTACAAAAAAGATTAAGTACAATTATGATTTCGAGGACTAAAAATTTTTATTGCAGTAGACCGTAATAAGGAAGACTTAACTAACATGAAGGATAACATTTTTCTTCATGTGTAAATTATAAAAATTCAATGTTGTGTACACATGGTATACTTTTTCCTTCCATAATGACGTACTTAAACATTGTGTACAAGAAAAAAATGTTAACAAAAACGTTGCAAATATTGTTAATGAATCTCGGTGACATTCAATTAGTTCCGTTATTAATAATTATTCTGAAAGGCACGTGTAGTGTGTCTTGGATTGTGAATGACTTTAGGTCAGGAATACGTATGCAAGTCCCATATTTATAACACTTACAACATCATTATGATTGCGTCTTTAAATAGAGTCGGCGCCATGTATGACTGAAACCCGCACCTCCCTGCATTTTGTACGTTATTGTACTTTTCATGAATAAGTTTTTATGAACAGTGAAGAACAGAACACATTCTTTTTATATCAATAACAGATTAAAAATTACGCTCCTATGATCTAAAGACCGAAGAGAGTAGTTAAAAAAAAACTTAACACTTTGAGTTAGTGTAGTGGTACACTGCACTACTAGGTCCAAGCCTCATAAATCAAAATATTTACTAAGAAGAGGTTTAAAAATAGCTGTAGATACAATCTTCAATCCAAGAGATAAGGAACAGGTACCACAGCTATCCAAACAGTTACCAGTAAACGAAGTACCTATCTAACAGCAAAGTAATTGTCAATTTCCGCGCGATAATTCCTGCCCGTGAAAATGTTCATTTAATTACCAAAACCAATCGAACCGACAAAAACCCAATCAGACTATTGTTTCGATGAAAAACAAGACAGGAGAAATGAGTCGAGGTTTACTCATGCATGCAACGTGGATGAATCGGTCACTCCCACACTTTATTAGCGAGGCCTAAACGGATACAGCAATTCCAGGTCTTGTTACGCGTGTAGTAAACAAACAAACGAGAGGCGTCATGCTATAAATGCTATCATGCTACCCGCATAATTCTTCATCTTGCAGACAGCGGTGCATTTGGGGCCAAGGTCCAGAGGCAGATCGATTTCGCACTTCGCGATTTACGCTACACTTGCTACGATACAACAATCACTTGCATTTGCATTCTAAGTCGAGTGTTGGATTGATCGGTATCGATGGCTCGGTAAATCAAGAATGTGGATAACGCTTAGAGTTAAACCAGACGGTGATTAAACTTTAGTGGCAATATGAAATGTGGTCTGATGTTATCTGTAATTTGCTGACTTTATTAGTACCAAAGATATGTCTTACAAGTATACCAATGCATAGAGCAATATCATATACCAGGCTCCAATGCCTCAATGATATATTATATAGATTTATTTTACACGAATTGCTCTGACCAATATCATCATATGTTTGCATGAATATTAATTTTGATAAACAAGATATTGCAAATTACTATGCCTTTAACTCATCAGAACATTGAAGGCTGTTTAGTCCATTACCTAATAAATCTGGTCTACATTACTTGCGTGTGCTATTATTTTTTAACCACTAGAGCATTAACTAAACCGAACGTTTACCTTGTGTTCGATTGGGAACCCACATGAGGTGAAGATGGTACAGAAATTCGAGTATAATATACAAATCTGCCATTGTCGCCATTGCAATATTTCAATATGAAACACATTTTTCGCGACGTTGGCTCGAGTATCGCTCGCGATAACAAATTCGATACAAAACCTATTCCAAAATATTTGTTGTTACGTATTAGAGCTTTTTTTACGTGGGATAGGTTTACGTTTGACTATAGTCTGCCTGATGTTAAGCATTGCTGCAGCTTAGGATATAACACGCTTACCTAGAAGATACCTATGAACTCTAGATGTGAAGACCCCTGGATTGATATTTGCTAAAACCATTTACTAAAAAAAAAGTAAAATATGATAAAATAAGTACTAAGCTTTTCTGTGAAAAGCGGTTCACAATATTTATAGACTTCAATATTTAAACAAACATTAATATTGACTGGAGATCATGACCTACTTTCTAAGACTATTATTTTTCTTAATCTTGCGCCATCGATCTTGCAATATACGTAAACTGCTTGGCTATCTATATTAATTTAGCCGATGCAAATTAACAATTGCCAAACATAAAGCCTGAAGGCAGGATATTAAGATTCGATTAGAGTGGTAAAAAGAGTAATTGATGTAACGTACTCGTACTACATTGTTCGTCTTTTCTATACGGTTTACTTTTTCTGTCCTTTAATCGGCAATATTACTTCCCGAGTAAAAAAAGTTTGCGTCGCATCAGCAGTGATTCAATGAAAATGTCATAGACCTGCTCGCTGACCCGTGTAATGATGTTTTTATACAAGTAGTTTCAACATCGATCGAGTTGAAACAGTTAATAGACTGTGCATAATGGTAGAAGGTTTAATTAAACCTTTATCTTAATTTTGAAAATAAAAAATGTACTGGAAAGCTGGTTTTTCGCTTATAAAATTTATATTTTGTATCTCGTGACCCGATATCAGTTCTACGAGTATATTCATTATTGAATATGAGGAAACTTTTATATATGTACCTAATCATTTCATAAATAGTAATTTGGTAGGTACTTACAATACACGTTACATATGACAAACAACGTGATACATAATAGTGTTATTAACTTTATCATGAGTTGGTGAGTAAGGTAAAAGAGATTTATATATAAATGAATGATGGTGGCAGTTACAATGTTTGTCACTAGTTAGTAATAGTTGTGGTAATAGTAACTACTCTCACTCGTGGTTAACCACAAGTATTTACAAGCCGCTGTCCTGAGTAGGTAAAACGGATTGTTTACAGCTAATTAAATCATTCATAACTTGTTACAAGCAAATTCCTATCCAATTTTATTTTCTAAAAAGGTTAAGTATTGGATAATTTGGACACCAAAAGAGCTATAAAGAAGTATGTTAAAATTGTAAAACCACAGCCTTGGGATATTTTTATCAAAAATATTGATAGAGGAAGTTATTTGCATAACTTATTTTTGGAAATATTGACTATGGCAGTTGACACGTTGGTAATATATGGAAAATACAATGAACATCCGAAGATGGTGGAGCAATGATTTAGTCGTGACAAGGTTGAAAATACGCCACATGTAAAGTCAAAGGTGCATATTGATATTATTGTAGGAACATTAACAATAAATATACAATTTTTCATACCAGAAGCTTGTCGAATTACCTACTTTTTACTTTCATTTATTCAATAATAATAAACAATATATACACATATATACACTAAACTAAAAAAGAGTATGTACATTTAACCTAAATTTTAAACATCGATCGATCGATCGATCGATCGATCTCAATATAAAGTCTGAGACGAGACGAGAGTTTATTCAACTTTCAATAAACATTTAATTACACGTGACTTTACAGACATTAACTCCAAAAATAAAAATGTGTTTTGCATTGTAAATGATCTTCTGTTCGTTGATTTTTTCAAATAGGATTTAAACTAAGTATATTCAGTTTCACACATGCTATTAAAAATAAATTTACCTACACACATCAAATTTTCTAGTTTGTATCTTATAACATCACGTTGTAGTGAAGTCTGCCCACTTACTAGTAAGCACAATAAACCGCTTGACAATATCATTAGTTTAGCTATGTACGAGTACTGATCTACTTCGTACTTAGTAAAGAGCGTTGCCAATTTTCTTCCTAAATTTCAACCAGTGTCGTCGCGATAAATAGTGTGAAATTATGCAAAACCGCGTGTCGATTCAGTACGTACAATATACATAGCAGCCGAGAGGATAGTCTGCATTAGGGGACGTGTCCGGAAGCCGGCGAACACTGATCGGCACCTCACACCCGACACCTTATTGCCTTGTGATAAGGTCGCTTTCCGCGTGAAAGTGGACATGCCACTCTCAATGGCACTGATTCGCGTCGATCCCGCTCGGTCACTGTTCTGGTTACTCATATCAAACGTTATAAATTACATTGCGAATTATTTCCTAGCTCCTCGAGTGACGTGCTTTTATCAAGTGAGATGCGATGTATCAGAAATGCAAGTCTCGATTTATTGTCAGTTGGTTGTATTACAACAACAAAACGTAAGTACTAAGAAATCAATAAAAGTTAGAATGGTAAGGATGGATGAAATATGTTTTATCAATATAATTTGACTTTTCATTTTTAATTAGTGTCGCCAGTTAAAGGTTAAGCAAGATAACATGCCCTTAACCGACAATTGAATAGTCGTAAATAAACCTTTCGACCCTACGCCGGTTAGCATTGAACTGGTGACGTCGATCCTGCTCGCCTACAATTGTTTTATGTAACGCATATACTTCCGTCTTAAGAGAAATATGTATATACCTATTTGAATAATGTGCTTAAAATAATTTGTTAAATTCAAAAACCACTTCAATTGGCTTATAAGCGTTCCGGAGGAGAGAATAGTTGGTAGAAATTTTACAACAATAATTCATTTCTATCTACTCTCTCTCCTTTTGAGTCGTATTTCCTCATGACTGAAGGTCGTGACTCCCCGCAGAATTAGTTCGTTAGGGGAGTTCTCTTGGGCAGATACATCAGGGTGGGCGCCCAGGTCCTTCTGCGGAAGACACATGTCCTCGAATATTGTGGTCCTCAAACATGTTTGTTTCCATAAGATGTTTTTCTTCACCGCTAAGCAAGTGCAAATCCACACTTAACTTGAAAATACAAGTAAGTCATTGGTGTAGGGCCGGATTCTAACCAGGGTGCGTCTGGATGAAAAGCGTACACTGGAACCGCTGAGCCACACTCCCTAGAATAACAGATACCTAACGATTTAAATTTTATAATAGCTCACAGAACAAAAAAATTAAGTGATCACAAAATTATATTAATCCTTCGTGCGTTGTTCATGAATATACTTTGATAACTCTCTAAAAATATCACATCGAATATAATTAATGCGGTTTGTATCATAGACGACATAATTTACGCAAAGTGATTTTACTGAGTAGCAATCAAATGCCTAGGGGACCAACCACTCACTTCATACAATAATTTAAGAAAATTGTCGTTATATCCAATTCCTTTGTTGAAGGCACACAACTTATTTTGAATGGTGACATTTAATAAAATTGCCGCGAGATTGTTCAAACCATTGTTACTGGAAGTACAATTATTAACTTTTAGGTCTACAATTTTGTCTTCGAACTAAAACAAACAAAACATTAGTATGCACCACAGATCTACCCAACACTACAAATTATATTATATCATTCATCGAATCTGTTGTTTTTAAACTATACTCCAAAAATTTTTAAAGGGGCTTTTATTATTTGATGTTATATTTTATTTAGATATTTATCAATTCTATGCTGCATTTTTTTGTAATGTTACCTATCGTATAAATTTATGTAATTCAGGTATAAAGCCTTTTTAAATTAAAATGTTGTTTACTTATGTTGTTATAAAATCTGAAACCAAACAGCGTATGCAAATGAGATCAAAGAGGTGAAGGTCTCATAATATCATCTTCTTAAAAAGGCTCATAAGATAAGTGGCGTGAGTTAATACAATAAGATGTATGCTTCCGCCCTCCAATTTGAACGGAGGGCCCGCACACAGTATGCTGCAAGGAATGCTAAATGACGAGCCCTGTGGGCTAACAAATGCTGTTTCTTTGTCTCTCCATGTGCATTGCTTTCTTTGAGTGAATTGATCTAAAACTATCAGTACAATTACAGGAATTATTAGTCATACAGAAGAAAATTAAATCACGTACTTTGTACAGTTTGCGCCTGGAAAACAGCGCCGTAAATTAAACTGGAGAAAAAATAATTCCAGTAAGTAATTAAAACATACTTCTTGAATTGTAATGGTGAATGTTGAAGTAATGTGGTTTCAAAGATATGTGCTTCCTGGTCAACATGAGAGTGACGTGAAATATCAAGGCACTGTGAAAGTATGCTAAATACCACTCTTATAGGTCCTATGACCTATAAGAGTGGTATTTAGCATACTTTCACAGTGCCTTGATATTTCACTAAACTAACTATTTCAATCAATTATTATTTTCAAATGTCAAACATATTTGCACGAGAACATAAAAAATAATCGACATCAAAAGTATTAGCAATGCATAAATAAAAAGGATAACAACTTTGTGCTGCCGATAACTCAAAGAGCCTTAACAGGTTGACCTCAAATAATATAAAAACAAACAATTATAATCATATTTCGTATCTATACAGATTGATTACTGTTATAGCTATTAATAAATCACATATAAGGCGATGCAGAGGTTACATCGTATAAATGTAGTAGATGACATTCAATTTAACAAAAATGGTGCGGCCACAAATTTTAAGAATAGGAAAACTTCATATTTGTCTAATCCGCGCAAGGTGAAGGTCGAGACATTTATTACATTGCCTTCATACATTTCGGAAAAGACCCATAAAGGGAAAACGAATGTTAGTCCGAGGCATTAAATTTCACAAAGAGGGATTCATATTCATAAATAGTAAATAAGGCCCCTCACAGTAAAGATTCTGAAAATGTGAGCTCACATTTCCATAAACCACTTCAAAGTTTCAGAGGTCTTTGCTCTTGAAGCCTGAACGTTAGTCACAGAGAAAGTTAAAGCGAGCGTCGCTTAATTTCGCGATACTGCTGGCGTCAGTAAAACGACTTGTTATAAACACGTGAAGGGCACGCTGAAGCCTCTCTGAATACATGAGTAGACGCTGAAAGAGTCCGTCGAGCGACTCTGTTATTTATTCAAGCCCTCGCCTTCTGGAGAAATGTCGCATACACGTGCTGAATAAACCTACACGAAATTTTCACAAGTCACGTTTGTTTTAGATCGTTTAACGTTGATCTTTGAGGCCACAAAAACGTCGCGTAATTCGATTAAAAACAGCGCTGAGCTGAATATACAACAAACACGATACTGAGAATCCTTTATGACGTAAACGAAATTGCTTATCCGCTAACATTTTGTATATATATAATTTTAGGATAGATATAATATAAAAACAAAATAAATATGTGTGGTTTATGTAGTTACATTTTAATTGTTACGACACGAAACAAATGTGATTAATTACATCCTACAACTATATCAGTGTAATATTAGTGTCTAGGCTACCGAAAGTTGCTGATTATATATAGGTATATTATATTATTTAATGTATATCTTATCAGTGCAATGTAACAAAAAATCACAAGCAAATCTTCATATTCTTAATCTTAAGATCTTCCGATGTTCATTTGTACCTATTATATGATTGAGTGTTGCAAGGCAGGGTCCGTTCTCCAGCGCGGATGGTCGCGCGGTGCAACCTGCAATCTGAGCGCCCTTCACTTGGACATACCTCATGCAACTTATAATAATACCACTTATGCAAAATTATACCCTAATATATCCTATAAAACCTTGAAATTTAAATGCATTGTTGAAGAAAATGATGCTCTTTTCTAGTAACGAGCAACAATTTGTAAAATCACGTCAGCACTACACGAGTATGTAATATAATTTCGTTAGAATTGTTGTTAGTACCAAAATGTATTGTTTTGTTCACACTTAATATTTTTTGTTCGAAAGCAAAATTTTGCGTTTTCAACAGGAAAAGTTGGTATATATACCTACTTGGGCTGCATATAAAAACCCTGAAATTTACTGCTTTGTGGTTTGCAACTGTGCCGTGAACCCAGTTTGTGGCCACGTATAATTCTACCGCAAAAACTGACTTGAATATCTTAATTTTTATTCGTGATTATTCAAAACAATAGTTAAAACTAATTTGATTACTAAAAACTGATAATAAGTGTCTGAAACAAATGTACCGTTTATCTCCATTTATTTCATAGTAAATATAAAAAGATAAGCAAAGCACATTACTCTTATTTCAACTGTTTTAATCTAAAGATAAGACGAAACAATGTCAATTGTGCTCAACACGATAATTAATCGACTTCAAACCCATCTACCTACAATTTATAATCACACATAGTATATCGGTATATACATGTTCTTATAAAGTAATTGCTCTAGATTAATTTTGGTCAAAAATCCGACCTTGACTTAGAAATACGTCTTCGGAAGTGTGGTCCGGAAGTGGCTGCTTCCGCAGGTGACCGCTGCTCTGAGACCAGAACCGGTTACTCTCTCGGTGCCATTGACGTGTCTGCTCTGATATATCACCCTACGTGCCTTGAACTTGTGGAATGGCTGCAGGCTACAGTTAAGGCTGTTGCTGTTGTGCTTTACAAACATACAGATATGTTTGCGGAAAATGAGAACCATAGACCTATTAATTATAAGATTATAGACAAGGTATGCGTAATAGATACTCTTGTCTGTAATATTTTGAAATCTTTGCTAGAAATCGATTGCTTGTTATGTTTTAACGACGTACTATGAATTTCCTTCGTTTGTGTTCGAGATTTACTAGGCATTTTCGTAATGTTGTCGTATAAGCGATCTGAGTGAACGTAAGTTGCGAAACTGAAATTTCCGTTCATTACTGCAGTTTACGAGGAGACTGGCAATTAAAACGTGATGATTAGGATTTGTAACATATTTTACAAACAATGTGTAAACTTGAGTTCGTCATAGCACCCGCTACTGTTCTTTGTAATTATGCATGTAACTTCACAGATTAGGAGTTAAAATAGTTTTCCGTATGCTGGCACAAAAACAATGATTTATACTATATAAGCTGAGATAGATAACGCGCACAAATGATAATGTTTTGTAACAATTAAACTCAATTAGTTTATATCTTGCACACGTAATAAATGGTTATATTTAGCAACGCAGAACAATAAAACGTTTTATTTGAATACAACTCTTAAATCAGACTAAGCAGCTATTAGCATTTATTATGTGAAGTACTAAAACTATTGTGGACACCAAAAATGCATACTCATACATATTATATTGTTATATTATGATACTCATCATCATCATCATCGTGCCATCTTCATATAGAAGTTTGGAGGTAAATTGGCAAAATTATAATAACTAAATAATAACTATTTTATGGTAAATAAACCTAGACAAATCGTACCTGACTGGCAAAATATCTCTGTACATATATATTAACTGTTATTATTGATTGAAACTATGTACATATATAACCAAAATTGGTAACTTAGTTAAGTTACTAATTTCGAGAGTTCTCGATAAAAGTATTTGATACACAATTCACGTTACAATAAACGAGGTTTTGTTTACGACGGAATATGGTTACACAAAACTTTATACTTTATTGTTTTTGAGTAAATATATTTTAAAGAGTTTTATACAATTATGGTTCTAAACTGTCATTCAATTAGTAATTAGTTACATTAGTACGTTGTTTTTGACACAAAGCTAATTAACATTTCCGCTAGTTGAAGTGTGAACATTTTGTTGTTGACAGTTTTTGAGATTAGTTATAGTTTAGATCACTTTTTATCCAGATTGCAAACGCAATCTCAAAATTTTATGCAAAAGTAAGATGTATTTACATCTATTATTATTATTATGTATTACATACATTTCCGAGGATAAATATGCAATATATCTAAAATTCTAAAATACCTATTTCTATAAAAATATTTTTTATGTATGTGTTCCTCGGCTAAAATATAAAGAATAGTTCTGCACGACTATATTCTTAAAATACGTATTTGTAAATTCATAAAAAATATGGCCGTATTTTGTCTACATGAGCCAGTTATGACTATAGTTTTATTTTATTTATCATGCAGTAAATTCACAATTGTAAGTTCTTGAAATAGGCATTTTACTTTGCACCCCAAATTTTTATAATTACATATTCATATGTAATAATTTTAAATTGTCGTACCTATATCGTTTCTTCAAAGGTCTAATAGCTATATTATCGACCCCACACATGAATTTACTTTTTATTTCAATTTAAAAACAAATAAACAATGACGCATGTACAATTTTACAATAAAACGCTAAATTTTAAGAAATAGTTCTATCCAAATTCCTACTCATATAAACTTACTTTTTATTTCAACATGAAAAACAATCATGAAACGTGTAGCATGTAGTGTTGTACAATAGAAGGCTACATTGTAGACCTGCGGCGAAGCATGCAAGGCTCTGATTGCAGCTGGCTGGCTGTGATCAGCCTGCCCACTCGACCGACCAGATTGGACATGCGCTGCCATACTAGCTTGCCTATACTACACACTATTTTCTACTGAAAATCGAAGTTTAAAACCAACAAATCACCCAATATCTTCTCAATCATATCATCAATATCCCAATGTCATATATTATATTATTTTTATATCTGGCACAAGGCGGCTATCGACCGAGATTTGTGGAGGACGTTAGGGGAGACCTTTGTCCAGGAGAGGGACAGCATAGGTTGATAAAAAAAACGGATTAAGTTTTGGTACGTAGATAGATTAGACCCGGTTAATTAATAATAGTATCCCGTATGAACACAACTAAAAGTTTTTAATTTTTCATGTCTATAGTTTCTAAGATAGATCACCTTTACGCATTTTCATATTAGACGATTACTATAAAACCGAGTCCAATCGCAAGTTATAAAGAAATATGTATGGTACATCATTCACTTCAAAATTCAAATATTTCAAATATTCAGAAATTGTTGATTTACTAATTTATATTATTGATTTAAACATTTATTCTTAATTACTACCTAACATACTGGGTGAGGGCACACCCGTGCTATATATCATTGTAGAAAAGTAAGATTAGGTCTCTGTCACAAAACTATTTAACATTTCCGTAGACAATTTTTTTTCTTTTAAAAGGATAATGGATCCTTATCATCAATTTCATTGAATTCTACTGACCAGGCTCGATTGTATATTCGCATATTTACATTTTCTTCACAGTAATTTATTTTCTAAATGGCTTTATATGTTATTAAATAATAATATATGTATTGTTTGTCCAAGGCACGCACGTTTGAATTTGATACTAAAGAAGCATAAAAATAATACAACAGTTTTTTTATGGGTCATCCAACAGGCCATGGGTCAGGGGTCATGGGTCCGACCATATACAATAATCTACCGGACAAAGTCACAGCAGCCACTAGTGTACATGGTCTTCAAACATAAATGAAAAGTATGGCTCATAGAACAGGCTTTTTATAAATTTGAAGAGTTCTACAAAGTAGACAAATAAATGGAACGTAAATATATTGTATAAAAAAATATCATTTTTATAGTAATTTACATTTTATTATTATTATTTGTATAAAATTTGACATTTATAACTAATTATTTTATTAATTAATAATGTACTTATTTATATTGTAAATGAATGTATGAAAGTTAACATAATATATAATTTTTATGAATAAATTAACATTCAACGTATGTAACATCTATCCTTCCTATCCTACAATGCAAATAAAACGATTACCAACCACCATACTGTTAGATTAAAGCTAAAATATGGTTTGTGGTTGTTTATTCTTCATTCCCTCTGCAAAAGAGAGACCGATCGTCCTGATTTTATATCATGGTAGAATTGGTAGAATTAACTTCTTTTATGTTGTAACGACGTGGGCAAAACCTCGGGCATGCACTAATTGAAAATGACAACAACAAACTACAATTTCGATACAATTTGGTAAAAACGAACAACAATGGTAAGAACTAAGAACATTTCCAGCGGCTTTACATTCTATATAATAATATAATATAGACGTAGTTAGGTATAAAGTCCCAACACTTATCAGACGCGTGTAAAAATAGTAAAAGTATTAGTAAATCATTATTTAATATAGACTCGATGATGTAGGCTCTACTCTAATCTCAGAATAATTAAACGAAGATTTTCATGAAAATACAGATTTATTTCTTATTTTCCACTTTTTTGATATCACAGTACAATTCTTTTTCCAGTCCAACATTTCCATGGTAACGATAATAACTATCTAAAACAGTCAATATTGCAACTGTCATTGGTTTTACTTTTTAAAGTGTTTCGTCACCACAGAGTTTTACATTTTTGTAGGTTTATATAAAATATACATTAATAAGGTTTGCTAACAATATATACACGCAACATGTATATGTATCACCACGTTAACCTACTTTACATTTCTTAGGCCTGTTCTATCATCGAGGCTGACACAAGTGTCATTGAGGCTGTCTTATCGTTCACATACCACACTTGGGCACTACGCTAGATTCTACTGAAATCTACAATCATTCCTCAAAGCAAAAATGCCTTAAATTTTTGGTTTGTTGTTATGCTTGTTTCTCTTTTCAGGCCAATTTGATTGTCATTGTTGGTGTTATGCTAATTTATTGTCCCAAATATGACACAGGCTACTTTTTATTTAAAAAAAGGAGCAAAACCACGGACTTCTACTAGTTATATATGTTTGTGGAGTGTGAGAAATGTATCACGATAGATTTCTCGTTGCAGAGTAACATTCTTTTATGTCAAAATTAAAATATCTTACTTTCTAGGCTGGGTTGCCCAGATTAACATGATAAAATAATACCATGGGATGCAAATGCAACGTTTCATTGACAATGGCAGGACCCGTTTCCGGGAGCTAAATTCTGGAGGTAACTATTTTTATTTATAAAACTATTATACAAAAGGATATTGAGAAATAAATTGTAGTGAGTATGAATCTATTTAGTCACATATATGTTATGATATACAATACCTTGGCTAAGAGTGCCGTTTAATACCAATCAGGTTTGGACAAGATTTTTAGCTAGTTTCCGAGTATCTTGTGAATAGATTTTACTTCATCTGTCACCAGGACATGACAGACTTACACTACTCATTGTTTTAAACACTATTCATTAATAAGACAATGAAGAAGTGACAATGTACATTTTGGCATATAGTAATTAAATTTAGCGTACACGTGAAAATTTTATATTTTAAGGAGTTACTTTTATGTATCGTGCGAGCACACGTAGTTAATTGATATAACTCTGGTAATATAATTTAATCTTTACTCTGAACAATCTTCTAATTGACCTAAATAGTATTAGTAATTAACGGTAATTGCTGATTAATATAATGGTGATTAGAATAATATCGATAACTAAGTTGTTCAATTGTTTAACCTGTTTAATTTAAGTGACAGAAATATGAAAATACAAATGTAGTTCTTAGATATTTAGGAGGAAAGAAATCATATTTATTATTAAAACTTTGATGAAACTCACCCTTGAAAAGGCCCATTTTGAAGCACTTTCTCATTATGTCGCCGAACGAAAGTTTATTAATCTCTCCCATTAATGTAAGCACACACTTTTCAGTTCAACGGATACCATGAAATGTTTCAACTTTTTTAAATTGTATTTAATTAAGTTATGTAGGCATGATGATGTGATTTAGGTTTGACACACTGAAAGTCTAAGAGGCGAGTTCCCAAATGTCCGTAGTGGCGATATATTTATGTGTTGTTGCGGATTGTTCGTAGAGGCGTAGACAGCTCTACGCGGGCTCTTAACCGACTGGCAACGCGCGCGGGCGACGCGACGCGACCGGCGCGCGCGCACATATACCGAACTCATTGCCACGCATCATGCTAATCATTCGCCTGGGATAGTGCTAGGCCTGATTGAACCATTGCGCTATTTGCATCCTGGTTTCACTGATAGACCATTGTTCGAAATAATGCACAATCTATATAATGCAAACGCAATATAACTAATTCTTTTCCTTCTCAAATTGGATACATATATCAAATCATGTCGTAAATTGTGTAACCAATACTACGGTTATAATGTCGCAATACCGTTATTGTATCAATTCAATTCTCTGTACTTTTAAACAATAATATGATGTAATTTAAACGTATATTTATTTTGTACGCCAATTGTATATATACGTCATATTCGAGTGAACTGAATTTTTTTTCACCAGTGGATTTTACGTGTATTTATAGTGTTATTTTAGATACATTTTACTATTCCGGTCGATCTTGGATATTTTCAGAAACCTTAATGCAAGTCCAACAAAAAAATAACTATAATTGTACTTCTTCGGCAAAAAATATTATTGCCCCTCGCTGTTATGTGAGCAAATATACAAAAGAAAGAACAGTAACATTTAAAACCTACAAAATGAAAGACGTAAAGATGACAAGCCGAACTAACAAACTGATTTGTTTTATATCGGTTTATTATTCTTAGCACTAAACTTAGCATGCTGCACTTCGAATCGGAAGCAATTCAAATCATTTTGAATTAACATAAGCGGGATAAAGATTATTTCTAACAACCACAGAAGGTTGCGTAGAAACTTTGTCAAGGTAACCGTCATAATATTATAGTAGTCTAAAACCTGACCTACGACAATGTCTCCTACGAGTGGAGATATAAGAATTATACGGAGTTTGAAAACTAGACTACACATATTACTTTTAATTATTCTATCTATACATATAATAAAGCTGCAGAGGGTCGAAAGTTTGAACAAAGAAGATATAAAAAGAAATGTTTGGAAAAAATACTTGTCTTCTGTGGAGATACTTCGACTTGATAGCAGAACACGTTGCATCAATTTCTCGTAATTTTGTCTGTTTCTCTTTGTCTTTTTTTCTCTGTTTTTCTGTTTATTTAAACGCTCATCACGCATAAACGGCTGAACGGATCATCATGATTTTTGGTACGTAGGTAGTATGAGGTATTAGGAGTGTCATAGGCTTTTTATCCTGAAATAATGCGAGCGAAGCCGCGGGCGTCCACTAGTTCTTTATCTTCATGTGATTATTTCAAGACTTATTTTATTAACCAAGGAAAGGAGCACAAGTATTTAAAATAATGAGCGATTTTGTTATAGAATGAGTATCGTCACGCAGAAAGTATAAAGGCATGGTGAGTCTGTAGAGAATACTATAATATCAAAGACGTATTGTAATAAGTTGTAGACTCTATATAAATACCATTGACATTAACGCTCATTGGACAGATTAGATCCTATATTAACACAGGTAACATCATGTAACACTGCTAGTCACTTTATATGCAGGGTTGCTGGTTACTTACGCGGCTTTAGTATTATGAAAGTCACCAACCTCCTTTTCTACGACCTCTGGATTAAAAAAATAATAAGCTGATTCAGATATAACAGCTCTAAAGCCAAAAAAGAAAAAAACTAATGTTTATCGCGTCAAACATCTGAAAATAATCATTTTGGGCTCATCTTTTATTTTTTTGAATAAAATACGTAAATAATAGGTTGAATTACTTATTGCTGACATACTTTTAAAATCTATTTATCAAATAATACTACTAAACTCAAAACATATTAAAATCCTAACAACGTATCACCTTCAGACGTGGGTAAGTTTCACAATTTTTGCCATAGTATACAATATGATATTCTGTTTTATCTACCTTCTTTATATTTACTTATCTCATATAACAATTAACATGTGAAGGCAAATCTTTATTCAAGCTTAACCCTTGTCTGTGTCTTATCTTTAATCATCATAAAACTGAACTAGTCTAGCTCACAATGCACTAATTACTTGAGTATATAATTCTCAGATTATAACTAATGAAGAAATAATTCAATAGTAAATATTCCGGGACATTGCTTACAGCGCCATCTAGCTCCACATTAAGCAAATGCTTGTGTAGTGGGATAACGGATATACATGTATATGACATAGCTTACGAATGCCGTACTATTACAAATATCTTCTGTATATCTATACATATAATAAAGCAGAAGAAGGTCATAAATCTGAACATAGAAGTTATTAAAAAAATATGTTTGGGTATACTTTAAATCAATAATAAATAAATTTATACAATTTTTCTCTGTTTATCTATGTCTCTGTTTGTCCGTTTATTTCAACACTCATCACGCAAAAACGGCTAAGCGGATCATCATGATTTCTGGTATGTAGGTAGTATGAGGTCTTAGGAGTGTCATAGGCTTTTTATATATAATTTATTATTCATAGGACAAACCGAACTAAAAACACCATTGACTCAGCTAGTGGAGGTATTCGTACGCAATATTAAGCGAAGCAACTGTCAAAAGTTCAACCATAATAAATTATACAATGTAGAAGTAGGTACTAGAGTACTCGATTGCATTATCTTATATATAAAAATGAATCGCAAAATGTGTTGGTAAGCGCATAACTCAACAATGCCTCAACCGATTTGGCCAATTCTTTTTTTTTTATATTCGTTGAAGTTCAAGGATGGTTTTTACGGCGAGAAAAATTCGAAAAAATACCGGAAATCTCTAAAAACCGCCCTTTTATTTTTCCCATACAAACGTTTTCTAACTAACTAAAGAGCAAAAGAGTCAACAGACAGGACGAAGTCTGTCGGGTCCGCTAGTAGGTAATAAAAACATTATATAAGTATCAAAAGTTTTGTCAGATACTAGAAATCGATATTTCTTCCTAAAAAATATAGCGACACAATTTTTAGGAAGTTCTCAGATTTGTTTGTGCATCTGGACCTAGATGAAAGTTTGAGATCAAGTTTCTTGAAATTGTATCTATATTTATTATGATACCAGTGGATGCCCAAGGGCTTACTCGCGCTGTATTAGGACTAAAAGTAGTCTATATACACTCTCGGAACCGTATCCTATAATATCACCAAACCAAAACACACGGTGATCCGTCGCGTTTTCAGTCTGACACACAAACAGACTGAAAACACACTTTTGCTTTGTATATTACAAAAGTTATTGATATTTTTATTACAGCGCCTCATGTAAAATGTATAGCAAACCATTCGGCAAAATTTAATATTTTATTATTATCAGGCTCTAAAAAGCCGTGCCGTGCACGTACTCTGTATTCTGTGGCCGTACGTAGTACGCCATGAGTGTTTGATTTTTATTCATGTCATTTTTTTATCAAATTATTAAAAATATTTATATTTTTGGACCCCGCGTCCAATACTGTTGGTAAGTATATTTGAATATTAAGTCATAGTCATAGTCATATCGTTTATTTGCAAATTGTAAAGATAATATATGATTCTTTGCAAATCTTTTCCGCAATAATCACAATCAATGGATCATAGCCCTAAATAATCACTAACCGATTGGTGACAAAGCCGTAACGCCTTCACAAATATTAGAGCAACACACATCTCCCGTAACGCCTTTACAAATTTAAATTTTTTCTCCATCCCACCTGGATAAATCGTAAGGCGTCTCGCTCACACGAACCACCACCAAAAGCACAGAATAAATAATTCGCGAGGGATTGATGAATTAGCTACCTGCGGGCACAAACTTATTTTTTTCTAGGAAAATTTATTATTGTTATACTTCGTTGGATAGCTGATAATTTGTAGATATTTTTAAGCATATCTGCAGAACAGACGCCATATTTATTTTTCTGAGAATCCTTGAAAGAAAAATGAACTTTCTAAATTTGGATTATTTCTTTCATGTTTTAAATGTCCACAACTAATTATTTATTCATATTATGTACAATATTGATTATTGAGATTATAAAGCGTTTTATTGTAGGTACATAAAAAATCTATAATAGTAGTAATAAGAAATGTAAACTACACGCCATTAACGGGAATAGGTCGACTTAACCAGTAACCCTGTATATTAACAGTTTCCTTAATTTTCCTAAGAATATATCACTTTCACTCATTGATACTCATGTGCAGTGATAACAATAAGAAACTGAGATAGATGTGGCAAAAAAAACAATATATTTGTAAACAAAAGATTACACGTTAATTAAATACATATATCACAATTGTACGTAACTTATATAAATAATAGTTGTTGACTTATATTAGATACAATATAAAATTACATACATAAGTTATAACAATAATTTACTAGATCTCTACCATTAATGTTTATGTAGCTATTGTATAAAAACACATAGCAAATTGATTACTTGTAGTTAAGATATTATGTCAGGCGTTAGGTACATTGCGGAAAATTGCGCCCAGGTCCTTCCACGGGAAATACGTGTCCTCGTATATAGTGGTCCTGAAACATGTCGGTTTCCACACGAATTTTTCGTTCACCGCTAAGCGAGTGCAAATCTACACTTAACTTGAAAATACAAGTCATTCGTGTAGGGCCGGATACGAACCAGGGTGCGTCTGGATGAAAAGCAGACTCTGGAACCGCTGAGCCACACTCGCTATGGTATTCCTAGTGTATAGGAAACCATAGTGCCCGAACCAGATTTACCTTTTCCAGCTATTCGATCTCTAAGTTGTGAGATAGTGTGCAAACATTATGTAGCTATGAATGTAAGGAAATATTTCCAGTAAAACTATTTTACTGCAAAACACAGTGCAAAGGTGATTTGTAAACGATAGGTCCCAAACACGAAGTATTTATTTTTAGACTTAAATTTTCTAATCACCAAATGATTAATCATATTCAAAGTTGACCTACGTAAGTACCAAAAGCCAATTTAATTAAATTATTGGTCAATCGCGACCTAGGTCAACCTATCCCATTGTGTCTGAGGTCATTTGTGACCATTCATAATTGAATTTCGGTCCAGTCTTGATAATTATCACGTTACTATTATAATTGTACCGGTTTAATTAATTAGTCCTTGTCATGATTTCACAGCTTTTCTTAGAACAAATAATTTATAATATATATAACGCATAATTTATTAGTAGACCGTTGTATATATAGAAGATATTGATTACAAAATGGAGGAATGTTAAATGTGACAAATTTTAATAAGTTTTTAATTGCAATGTAACCTAAGGTGGACTTCCCCGGGCTTCTCGTGGTGGTCATTATGAAGTATTTTTTTAATAATTGAAAAGTTTATGTTCGTATGACAATATCACATTTGAAATTAGATGGATCTTTCAATAATGTCACACTATGTCATAAAACAACTACAGCAGATTATTTTTACTTGAGAACTGGCACAATACAAAACAGTAATGGCCAAAAAAAAACAGCAGATTATAATTTTCATACAAAAGACATCAACGTCATCACAACTTTCATTCTTTTCGAATCTCATATAAATTGGTGACTGCAAATCGATTGTGTTTTCATTATCTTAAGAAATCATACTCATTGCTTACTTTGAAAAAAGTCAGGATGTTACGTGTTAGTATTAATCGGGTTAAATAATATGTATAACAATTCAAAAAGCTGTAAGCTGTTGCATTATTTGTACGCAAGATTATCGTTTTTAAACCACCTTATTAGAATAACAATAGTTTTGCACATTAGAGATCAGACAGTTTCTGTTACAAAGTTTGCCAACATTAAGATAATCAAATAAATTTACATCATTGGCGCCACATTGCGAATATTTGTCCATTTTGTAATAATGTGATAATTTATTTTATCTGATCTGATCTTTATAATTTCCATTAACATATTCATATCAAATGCCATCGTGTTATGAACACATAATTCAAACAAAATTCATATTTATTCGCGCGTATAATCTAACATTGTAATGTTAAAAATAGTCCAAAAGTGTGCAATTGTGTGGGAATCAGAACAAGTTTCATTGCCGCGGCCACTGATCACCGTGCCGAATTATCTTCAACAACACAAAAACACCAAATTCATGTCCAAAGTCAAACAATGAGGGGAAGGTTACTCTAAAATGAGTAAGTGTACATTACATTTGTATGACCGAGTATAGAGAATACTATATAAATGATAAAGATGATGAGGATGTTGTACGTTTGTTCCTCATTCACGTAATGACGGATTTTCATGATTTTCGGAATTAAGGTATAGTGACATATCTACTTTTTATCAGCATTCGCTGAATGGTAAAAGCCGGTATGAAAAGATTTTTTGACCCTTTCTTTTTTTTAATGTTCATCGGCTGTAATTTGACTTAGTAGCTAAATAGTCAATAATTTGACCAAATAGGCGGTATCTTACATTGCATGTGTTCCTGATGCACTAAAACGCCCAGAAGTATTATGGAAACAACATTTATTTAAAGGTCACCCATATAAGAAATGAGTAAACTTTGGTAGTCGCGAATGTTTACCGCCACAATCCAATATGCCATGGACGCTATAAGTACGTAAATAATTGCGTATATTAGTTACTTTCATTGGTCAGAGAAAGATAAAACACTAAATATGTACTAGAACCTCTTAACAAGACCATTAACCACCCACGGAGCCATGATTGTGGGATTGTCAAACTTAGGAATTTGCTTCGTGTATATATTTAACTAGCGTTTTGACTCAAATAGATTATGAGTAATATGTCAAGTAAACAGTGGTGGTCTTAGAAAAGACATCAAACAAGTACAGTAGGTTTCCGCTACGCAAAACGCGGACAAATCATAGTACGTACACAACACATTGCTTGACCATGATTGGTGGGCTGACCGTGCAAAAATGTTCTATAGTTTATTATAAGAAATGACATCCATGTAACGTTAGGAGTTTCGAGCATTCAATACCTATAGGTATTATATTGGTACAGTGCTCGTAGATTAACAAGCGTGCGTGAATACATCAGCCATAGATCACATTAATGATAGTACCACAACTCTGACCGAAAGGACAGCAGTGCCATAACATAAGACAGTCTTGCACATCAAGTTTAACATCTAAATTCTAAATCTGCGTAAATTCAATGTCACGTGCGTGATGGCAATTCTAAGACGCACATTGCGCAAGAGATGGAGCATGTAACTGGTACAGATGTTTGTGCCACATAAACCTGTCCGTTCATTCACAAGCACGATGCGAAGATCGCCGCTTCTGATTATAAAGTAACAACTCTGTTTACCTTCATATTAGACACATTCCATAAGGCATAATTTTGACAATGATCGTGTTTACCGCGTCAAGATTCTGGTGAAGTGCTTTTAAATTTTCTCCATGTGTAATAAGATCATTCTGGTGAAGTACTTTGTATATTTCCTCGGAATGTAATAAGATTTAAATATTTTAGATTTGAATACAACATTTCTGGATAAACCAGAATAGTCATTGATTGGTGCTTTGAACCTAGTCACGGTAACGAATCCAGGCCACCAGCACTAAGATGATTTACAAGTTTATAACTATCCGCTCCTCTAGTACAACTGCATCACAGAGGAAGTACTACATAGAAACAAAGATATCTGCGCTGGCATAACTCGCCATCATAACCTGTCTTGTTTACAACATTTTTAATGATTACTTTAGTCACATCATTAGAGTTTAATCGATACAATTAACCAGTGCACAGCGCCCACTTGGTACCAATAACCACAACATTATTCAGGGCTACCTAGCCTATACCAGGGCTAGGTAGCTAAATCACACATTTGTTTTTGGAAATTCGAGAGAAAACGAACTTACTTTTCGTCGAAGGGCGAAAAACTTTTGTATGGAATCACAGTTTTCATTTTGTAAATTTCCATCAATACTTTTATATGATTATGGCTGCCTAATTTTGCGAAGTTGCTTGTGTTTTTAGGAAACCCTGTTTATTTCGTGACTATAAGCTGTGCTTAGCTACATTATGCTTTTAATCCATTAACACAACACTAGTCTAGCAAATCATTTCATTTTAATGTTTATTTATTGTAACTTCTGAATGAGAGTTATTTTGCATGTACAAAGAAATATGTATTTATTTGTGACAAAACAGTAATAAAGTACATAATTAATGGGAACTAAATGATAAATAAAATCGTTAGGTTTACAATGTTTCTTGCAAATCAATGTTTTTTATAATAGTATGTTGTTTGACGTTTTAAATACACAAAATGCGTTTTACTCAGAGAAAGTAAATCAAAGTTACAAAATGTTATGCAGTTGATACATTGTGAAAAAAACCATCGTGGAATATTTTTTATTAACTTGCAAAGCCACTTATCACATTGTCCATATTTTTTTTATTTTAGTAGGTCCCAACAATCAAGCAAGGATCAAACCCAAGAATGCAAAAACATTACACTTTAAAAGACTGTGAGTGACTTAACAACAAACATCACGTCGCTATTTGGTCAAAAAAACATATCTAATACCTACATTATTATTTAGTACAATTAGACACAAGGCAAAATCTATAAACATACCTAAAGCTAATTAAGAAGTATTTCGAATCAATAATATTATGCACATTTGTATGAGCATTCCTTTGTAAACATGGTTCAGTTGTCAATTTAAAACTTAAAGCTGTAGCATAGAGATTGCAACTTAGGTACTCCTAATTTGATTTAAAATTCATCCCTGCAGTTCAGAGTCAAATACAGACAAAATTACTGACATGACTCTGTTGGTGTCAAATTGTATTGATGTGTTTGAATACGTATAAATAAACAAAGGTAGGTAGTTTTAATTTTGTATAGTATATAAGTAATATATTATAGTTGGTTTATTACTTACTGCGTTAGCATGTAATGTAAGCCTGTTACAGTACAGTGATAGTCTGTTTAGTGTTTATTTCGTTCGTAAATACACACATATGCACCAGGGCCGATCGCATCATGCAGGCGTTTTAAATCACGACGTTGTTTTGATAGCTGAGGTCGGGCATGATTTGCATGATCAATCCAATAGGTACCAACACTTTTATGTATTAAGAATAATACCAAGAGTATGTATTAATCAAGCGATTTAAATGTGCATTTGAGCCCGTTTTATTTGTTGTTGTTTTAGTGCCTTTGCTTCATATGAAATGTCGTTTTTGATATTCTTAATCAAAGATTTTTAATTTTAAGATAATTGGCGGTGATTATCTTAGCTAAAGTTCTTTAAAATTTGAAACATTGTTCTGGAATTATTGTGTGTTGAATTTATTTGATAATTATAATGCCAGTTAAAGATCAATATGCACAATGTAAAATCGGAATTCGTATCCGAGGTGAGCAGGCAACCGTTGCGAAAACTACGAAGTTATGTTTTATTAAAATCTAGATAACAAATAAATGTAGGAAACAGCTTTGCTTTGCAGTACTGGTGGCCATTCACCTGCTATGGACCGACAAAAAGGACTTCCGAAATAATTAAACTTGTGAAAGCTCTACGGCCCTGAAAACGATCTGAAAGTAACTAAATGGTTTTGACTAAAAGTAAACAAAGGTGACCTTAGCTCCCGCAAAGTCTTAGATAAATATATTTTAATTACTGTTGTTTGTGAGCTAAGATATTATCACTGCGATTCTCGTAGACTTTTAATCGTAGATTGCAAAACACTTGGTTTTTAGCAAAATGAGGCCGCTGGAGCAGACTGTTAATTAGGCGCTAGGCGACAGTTTTTACATTAGACGTAAATAAAACCTTTTTCCTGGAATCAACTGCATCAAAACATTCATAGAATTATTTGGAAAAGAAAATTTTACGGCTTCGCCTTAAATTTTAATGAAATGCGTCGAAAGGATTTTACGATCTCTGACCACTTTTAATTGAAGTAGGTACCTAATGATCGAATATCAAAGCATGAATGTATTTTTGTCGGCTTATTTTTTAGCGATAAGTACTGTTTTTTTTTCTTTTTACTTTAGATACTGTTTATGTAAAAAATATGTAAATTCATTGCTCTGCGTCGATTCAGAAGAATATGTTAAGTAAGTGACGTTATTTAGAAACCAAATCATGTTTTTATAATACTTCTATTCTTTAAACATACTTAAAACAAACATAAAAAAATTAAAAATCTATGGTAAACTATTTGCCTTACTATAAACATTGAGTGGAGGTCAGCTTGGCACGACTCTTGTCCGTGAAACTTCAAATTTTAATATTTACATAGCTAAGTGATGTACAAGTTATAATAAGTTCCGGCTAAATGCCGTTGTAATGTTACACAAAGTTGACACAGTTACCGAAGACAAGGTCATAATTAGATCAGTTTATTTTCAATATACAGAGTTAGTGTCTTAATGATAACTTTTTTTTAAACTAAAACCGATTTACACTTGACCACAATTTGCCTGATGGTAAGCAATTTGTATGGTCTAAGATGGATCGTGCTTACCCAGTAAGTAGCGGTTCACTCTCGCTTTAAAGAACTTACGCAAACTTTCTACAACATATAAAAATTTACTAGTTTATGCCCGCGGATTCGCACGCGTTATTATACACCTTTGTCTTAAATCACTCTATCTATTTAAAAAAAACTGCATCCAAATCCGTTGTGTAGTTTTAAGGATATACGAGTAAGCTTACCTACTTATGTACATGCATACATAGGGACAGACGCGGGAAGCGACTGTTTTATACTACATAAGTATGTAAGTAGGAGTGATAATAAAAAATCACAATACTACGAGATACATTTTGTCACAGATTCCCGGAATATTCATAAGCTTTTTGTTATATTTCCAAATGTTTTGAAATCACATTTAAAGGGATATTAATAATACAATCAAAGTATTTTGTTGATTTTCTGGTTATTATTGGTTCCCATAATGATGTTCCACTTTCGCGCCACTACGAAACGGCGTCATGGGTTTTTTCCCATGACCAAAACTCTATTTTGGTCATTTTAAGAACCTCCCGAAATTTCGTACAAATGCAGTTAACAATATGTAACTATTACGGTTTTCACTCACGTGTAATTTTGCGTATGTTAGATAATATACCTACGCGAAGTTATACATAAGTGAAAAGCGTAATATAATAACCGTAACCGTAAGAGACTTTGGGGCCGTGGGGTCCGGGAGCCCATACTATTTTCCAAAACCTCTCGGAGTGCTTGGTTGACGCAACGCATGACCAAAATGCTGGCTTTTTTCTGGCTCAACGTATCAGCATTGCCATCCAGCGTGGTAATGCGGCCAGTATGCTGGGCACGCTGCCCTCTGGTAGTGGGCTGGAACACTTAGATTATCTTTAGGCTTTTCTAAAGATTTTCTAAGTGCCCCTTTTTTGTAGTAGTTTAGAAGTAGGTAGTATGTTTATTTTTTCTTCCCTTGTTTATATATTTTATTATTGTAAACCGTAATAGTTACACATTGATAAGAATATCTCACGAAAGTTTTAATAATAAAATGCAGTTAAATCTAGAATAGTATCGAATGTAGGGTGACATTTAGTTTTTTATTGCTATTATAATTAATAGATTAAAGTAATTGTGTTGTAAAATTTAGCGCAGCTACACATTATCCATTAGCATGCCAACGTGTAATAAAATCAAATTACTTTATTTGGCAAATCATCCCAGATCTAGTTTCGCTATTAAATTAAAATTGCAGTGTGCGTAGGTAGGTGAGTTTAACATTACGCTATCTGAATAATTTATCTATTCAAATTATAGGAATTAAGCTACATTGCGGTCCTGCTTTCCCTTATTAACGACTAGATAGTATTTGGCGCACTTTCTTTTTTTTGTCGAATAATCATGGATTTTAACAACTGCAAGGAAATTTTTGTACAACGCCATTAATTACATGTCCTCATCTGTTAGCATTGCTCATTATTGAAAGTCGTGAATCACTTGCATAATTAATCAATATGGGAAGTTTTCTTGGCCAAGTACGTCGTGGTAGGCGCCCAAAACCTTCCACAAAAAACACATGGTCACGAAAAATTTTGTGGTCCGGTTGCCACACAAAAAAAAAGAATTAACTTATCAAATTTATTACCTTAATCAATAAATATGCGTAAATATGATTAGCACCTAATTAATTCTGACTTTTTAGTACATTTATCCTTTTGATTAAAAGGGCCTTATTAAATTATTAGTTTATTGTAACCGTGAACTATCAACTCACACAATTAAATCAGAGGTTCAAAAAGTTAGAGCATAAGAAAAAATAACCTTCGAATACGTTAAATTATGTACATTCTACCTTATAATTAGAACATTTTCGTCATCGACATTTTTGCCACAGAAACTAGAATTTTACAGCTTATTTGTTTACAGACAATAAGACTTTAGCTCAGTAACCTCAAACGTACAATGTCTGAGTCAATCCATGTGGAAGTCTCTTTTCAAAGCAAATGTTGTAAGTAAGAGAATGAACCTTTGTTGCGACCGACGACGTAGTGTCCTGCGTAATACATCTCAACCACATAATAACTATACACTTAATTAAAATGATGATAATTTTAATCTTAGCCTGTAACCTATTTTCTTTTTCAATATCGGCCTGAAAACGTGGGAAAAAGCAAATTGCGCCTAAAGTAATAATAACGCCTTTACGCGGATAACAGAAAACTAGGTCTCATAATAAGTTCGCATGTTCCAACTAGCTCAAATTCATAAACTTTGTACGTATAAAAAAAGGATATCTTGTTTTTTGACAATACCCGATACGTTTTATTCTAAGCGTTAAAAACTGTTAAAAATACTTAAAATACCTACAGAATAAAAAGTAATTAACTTTTTGCGAAATCATACAAACCTGTACCTAAGTGTTTTTTTAACATTTAGCAATTAATATTCTGCTGCGACTACTTCTGAAATAGAACGGGCGCCGACCCCAAGAACTGAAAACAGGGCTCTGAACTACTTGTAGGGCAACAACAATTCCCGGCAAATGTTTAGCTACGTTATGTTTAATGTATATGAAACGATTTCACGTCAATTTTTTACAGTCTTGCTCGATTTGTAACTGTTCAGCGGAGATCTGTCGGTGGCACGTGAATATACATGCTATATAATATAGTAGGCCTATGTTATTGCCTTGACACTTATCCCATACTTTTAGCTAAAAGCTCTTCAATAAGCTTTGTCAACATGCCAAACTTTATAGAAAGCTTTTAGAATTTAATTTAATTTTATGAGCTTATCAATTTGGACATCAAGGTTCAAGGAACAAGAAGGTGAAAATTGTTTTCTCCCTATTTATTCGAAAGTGATACTACTTTGGCTTTACTCAACTACTATTCTCATCTATGTCTTATTAATCATGTTATGCGAGTGATTTAAATAGTTTTACGAGTAATTTTACTTAAAAGGTATTTAATGTAATTACCAACGTATATAATCTCATTTAAAGGCTAATTTTCTAGTGCGTAATTAATTTTTCAATACGATACCACCTTAAATGGAAAATAAAATAGAATCACAAATTTTCTAAAGACTAAACTTGTTGTTTAATCATCTCTTATGCTAAAATTCTACGAATCGACGGGTCACCTCATATTACAAGGAGCTTTTAATCCAAATTATGTACTATTATACATCGTAAAGCATCTAACAGTCACGCCTAAGTATATTGTTCTTATTTTTAAGGATACTCATTAGCAAGAAACGATAATTTTAAGTGTAGTATTACGAGCGAATCACTATTATTATCAAAATCGAAAATTGAGTGTAATAATCAGCTTTTAAACTATATTCAGCTGTAAAAAATGACTGTTTTTATACTTAGGTAAATAAAGTTAAAACGTTTACCTACACCGATATTTTTCAATTTGAGGGTGCGTTCATGCGTTGTATATAAGACTGATCTGAATGAAGACTGATTTATTAAGTCTTACAACTTTGGTGCTGAAATTGTTTGCTTTGAGCTTTATGCGGAACCATCGACGCTTGTTTTATACACACTAGACTAGCTTTATTAATTCGAACTTTAATGTCCAAAAAAACGATGTCGCATTTAATATAGATGAGCGCAATAAATATTTTAATCGTGCGATTGAAAATTTAAACACTGGCTATAACATCCTTATGATAGAAATATCTGTTTTAGTATGCAGCAAATTTGAGTCATATCAAGGTATTTCGATATCATATGATCATAGCAGCACGATGAATTTAGTCACATAAATAGGGGTTTTACCAATGATTGTAATGAGTACCACTCATTCTGGTCAATTTGATCTTCGTCCATTGCTGAACTTGTTTGTGAAATTCCATACAATTCCTACGTAAATATGTACCATAATAATATGAGAAATTCATATTTCCGAAATATAAATACTATGTTAGTGAAAAAAACAATGCCGTAGCATAGTATTTACTGAGTAGCAATATAACCATGTTCCATGTTATGGCTAAAAACAGGTTATCATTATAATTACTTGCTAAAGTGGAGTCTGGACAGTGTTGTGTCGCACACGCCTACGCAGCTTGTTGTGCATTCTGCATTCCTGCACTTTTGCTTTTATTTACGCACAAAACACGGGATTACCCTCCGCGGCTTGACGACCTCGAAACCAACAGGTGAGTGATGGCTCTCCTCACAGACCTCTCGAACTAAACCCACGTAACTGCGGTGCGACAACCGAACAATAAGCGACATACTCGTATTATACGTCGATAACGTAAAACGTCTATTTTCATACTAATCTGCATCTCGGCTGTTAATTTGAATTTTAGCTCAAAATGAGTAATTGTTATGCGCGATTTACGTTGTACGTCCATTCACCAGAACTAATGTTATTGAGACGTCACTCTTCCCGTGAAAAGGTGACCGAAAGCTACTAGCTAAGGTGAGTAAATCGCACGTACTTGTCGCGCGCCTGGTTCTGTCGGCGAGGCGCGGGAGGCTGGCCGGCTTCTGCAGCAGCTCCTGGAGCTCGGGCTGCGGCGCCGGCGGCGGGCCGCGGGGCTTCATGGCTCAGGCGGGCACTGCACTGTGTCGTGTGGTGGAGTCACCCGGCGGACTGAGGCATCGTCCTGGTGTGACAGCGGCGGCGGTGCGCACGAGGGTTCCAGCAGGCTGCCGCGCGCGGACTGAGCGCCGCGAGGGTACTCCGCTGGCCAGCGCCGCCCGCCGGACCTGCGTCGCACCTTGTGAGCGCCTTCGCTCAGCGCCGCTACTTAATTACCGTATTGTCCGATAAACATTAATGATTTACTAACTATTGTTTCATGTCACGGTCGCGGTGAGTTACTGAAACTTCCAGATGAATGTTCTGTCAATCTCAAATGTGGATTCTGAATCAAATATATTAATTACCCTAAGTATCAGAGACAGACTAATTTACGTTTTCATTTATGATAGTGAATTGTAACATTTTAAAAACTTTTCCTTGTTTAGTGAATTGTATTTACACTCCGAAAAATGCGGAACAACTATGTCACCGGCTATTTTGGGTAGGTACTATACCGGACCTAAATGGTCGGCACTTGGTATAAAAACGATACCGTCATTTTATTAAGCCAGTAAAATACTTAGAACATGATAATAAACATCTCATTTCAATAACACTTCTGATGATATTCTAATCTTAGCAGTTTAAGCTTAGTATTTTGCATTTAATGGTGATACACTGCATAGTAACTTCAATTTGGTCGTTTCTATGTATAATAAGTATGTATTTACAAAAGAAAAGTATATATGTACTATATCCTTTATCTAGTACCCATGATACAAGCGTAAGCTTAGTATGAGGCTAGATGGCGCTGTGTGATATGTCATGAAATATTTATTTTTATTTATTTAAATGATGGCCATTGACCACCAATAGCCATGAAATAAACTGTACCTAATATAAAAATACAGAAGCTAAATTATAATAGTGTAACAAATTTTACCGATTAATTTCATAATCCATGCACTGAAGCTAACTATGCTCTTTATTATGGTGAATTAACTATGGATTTTTAAAATAAATATACACAGTATACTTTGTTTAAGACCTGCTACAAAATCATCAACGATGGGTTTGATCAATATTTTAAAAAATATTGATTTTGTATCGGTGTATTAACCTCTCAACGCAGTTTTAATGTCCGTAAGCTTTATTATACGCATCGTTATCCTCCTAATCAGAACCAATCCTTCGCCATGTTACCTTGAATGTCCAGTCGCCATAAATCAATTTCATTGGGGTCCCAACATACACATGTACTCGTATTATATACCATACAATGGCTAGAGGTCATTATTTCTAACAATCTGACCAAGCACATATAATATGATAAACTGCCTTATGTAAATCATTACAACACATAAACAAAGTACATAATCATAATACCATAATTGATTAATGGATCAATATAAACTATGAATATGGTAATATTTTAAAAGCTAAGTTCTTATGTACGTAGCTTACATATAAGTATATTATATGTAAGGTCCACTAATACTAGATACACAAACGTTTCTTTTTGTACAGATAAGCAGATTGATGACTGCAAATCATTTATAACATGAGTATTCAATAATGAGCTGTTAATTGAAAACATAAACATATTTTGCAGTACCTTACAGTGCGTAAGTACATACAGATCACTTACATATGTCCACAACTACGCACTTTACCCACAAGAACTAGATAAGTATTCAAATATTGATGTTTGTGTCTGTGGAAGCACTTACATCTTTAAAATATTCACTGTAGATGGACAAATTTGCTGTACGACTATGTAGTTTCGAATGAAATTCAAATGTCGTGTCGATCTATTTACCTAGCCTTCCTTGCCAAGCCAATATCGGATTACCATAGTTTTCAAACTTTTCAAACTCTAGGAAATGTAAAATATAGAACTTATATTTAGTAATTTTACTTCTTAATAAAACTTTGTCAGAGAATGATAAACTTTTTGTGTATTTTGTATGATATTGTGAGTAGCTAACTCTGCTCTATGAGTTATGCGAGTTTATTGTTGTCTTTCAGGTAGCAAGATTATCATACACAACTTAATCTTAATATCACACTTAAACTGCTTGAATCGATAACCTCGTTTTTAAAGTCGGTTAATAAAATCACAACATTCAAGATCACATGTTTCGAATAACTGCAAATTGACTTTAAAACATTGTAGTGACGTGCAAGGAAGGGGTTAATGGCATGCAGCGAATATGCAATGATATCAAGTCTCTGTGACAGATCTATTAGATCCCGCCGCAATTTACTACGTAATGATAGCCTGATAAATCAATGGCTGTCACCACTTGTGGAATCTTTTAACGCTAACTATAATCTAATTTATTTTTCTCTCAATGAAGGAGTAACATCTACTCATTTTTTTTTTAAATTGCTAATGTAACTCTTACGAGTACTATCATTTTTCTTTTTCTCTGTCTGTTTCGGACGTCTATTTTTCGTAAACCGAATAGGTATCGGATAGCAAAAAAACAAATACGACATTCTTTGAATTTTCTTCGCTACGAATAGAGATAATTAAAGTCTCAATATATAAGTATAAGTAAAAAAAAAAAATATATAAGTTAATAAGTAACATATAAGTATAATAAGTAAATATAATTAATGAGCAGTCCGGTCCGGCATTAAATCAAGACAAAAGAACTTGGTTGTCCTATACGCTGTTGTTTTGGACCGGTATATTTTATACAAAAAAATCAAAAGTCTTTAAAATATTTTAGTAACCTTGATTTTGGCGCAGCATAAATCAAAAATAATAATATGTCTTCTCTAAAATATTCGAATAAAAAACGCATTATATATTCAGAAGGCGCAAAGCTCGAAGGATCGTAAATTCTTGATCAAATATTTTCTTAAAACAAATCACACCTCGTCGTTTAATGAGAATACTTAGAGGATTGTAAGTTTCAATAATTTGATAGATTCTTTACTTCCAATTCTGAATTTGAAGTCGCAAAAATGAAAATAAATTATTTAATAACTTTTTAGTAACAATTGACATCGGTTTTTGATTTTTTTGAAATAAATTTTATTTTCTACTTTTTAGTTTCATTTTGTATACATACCTACTCTAAGGTACAGGTGGACAGTGTTTATCTGGATTGAAAAATTTAAACTTGAAGCAATTGTAAGAGTTTTCATATACTCGTAACTATGCGTGAGTGAAGTGAGCTCAATATGTTTGTATGACTGGATATTTGCTGGTGGCCCATCACAATCGGTAAAACAACGGAAATGTCTAGTAATCTGATTAAAAATAAAAGGAACATAGAATATAAGAGGTCTAGCGGAGCGAGGCTTGCGCGAGCGAAGCGAGCGCGAAAATTTTTATGACTTAATATTCTAGATCAATAATAAAAACAATGTTGAATGTTGCATCCATATTACTTGAGTAGGAACAGCAAGAGTGGGGGAGTGAAGCGAGCAAGGCGCGTGCGAAGCGAGCGCGAAAATTTTTATGACCTTCAATATTCTAAACCCGATTTACAACAAAGTCAATGTTGAAAGTAGCATCCATATTAGTTTAACAGTCCTAGCAAGAGTGGGCGAGCCAAGCGAGCCAGGCGCGAGCGAAGCGAGTGCGAATTTTTTAATGTTTTTTTATATTCTAAGGTTTCATACTACCCCGATCACTAACAAACTCAATGTTGAAATCAGCATCAGAATCGGTCTAGCACTTTAGTTTTAGGCGCTAACAAATGTATTTATGAAGCGCCCTCTAGTGAGTAATCAACGAATCACATAAATAAATTCATTTACTAAACAAATCTAAACCTATTAGAGAAAACCGCATCAAAATCGGGCTGATAATTCAGAAGATATAATGTATACAGCAGCGCCCGCTGGTGAGTTGTCACCGTAGTACATAGCTTAAGAGATGCACAAATTAAACCTCAACGCATCACAGAAAACTGTATCAAAATCTGACTACTCGTTTTGGAAATATAGGTAAAATTAGTTTGCGTAAACCTTATTTGTTGGTTTATTGGATTTTTCTCAGAAAGTACTAGACCGAATGAAAAAAAATATATGGGACCATTATAAAAACTATCCACGTTGAATAAAAAAAGAATTTTTGAAATCTGTTCATAAATAATCGCGTAACATACCCACAAACTTTCAAAAGACTTGATAACTTGAAGTCGGTTAAAAATAAGTAAGTATAATGTCGTTTTATCTGCATATGTCTTGTTTCAAATACAGTCGGGGAATTTTATCCATGTTATAGGTATGAATTAATATCCTCCTCAGCGTCTTATTATTCACACTGTGACGTCAAACCAGAACCACAAGTTAACTAAAATAGGATACTTTTATATTCGGGTCTTTTGTCATTATCATCATCCACAGCCCTTGAGATCCCACTGCTGGGTATAGGCCTCCCTTTGTATGTGCCATCTGCGTCGATCTTGTGCAGACCTCATCCAGGTTGGACCCTCGACTTTGACGATGTCGTCGACCCATCTCGCGACCGGACAACCCACTCCTCGCCTGCCAGTTCTAGGCCACCACTCTGTAACTGCTTTACTCCATTTGTTATCAGTTCTCTTAACTTGGGATCTTTGTCTACTGTATACTACCTACATCTCGTAATTCATCTACGTGTTGAAAAAAAAATGTGGCATGTTAGTATATACTAGGTACAACTTAGATATTGTTACGGGATAGGGGGCTGTTTTTCAGGAAAAACACAATGCCTTAATTTATTGCCTTTAATTCGACGATATCGTCACACACACCTACGTAGAGACTACGTAAAACACTAAACACACACGTTACTTCACAGTACTTCACTATGAACTTTCACACACGTACTATCACTTTAGTATCGCTTGACTGTTCGCCTCGATCGCTTGATTGAAAACTGTCCTCTGACCCGAGCTGCGCCTGTTTATATATCGGCAAGAAACTTCTCGAATGCTTTTGTATTACTTGTATCAAAACAGAACCATAAATCTTTTGTCATGCAAATTAGGTAGGTGAGCGCTTGATGTAAACAAGGTAATAAAATCATTGTTATGCAAATTAGGTTCTTTTGTGTTACGCTTAACCCTTCGACTCGATTGACGCCTGTCAAACTCTACACCCGTAAGCTCGCGCGAGTAATGGCGGCTTGCGCGCTGTCATAGCAGACGTTTAGAAAAATGATGATTATTCAAAAACTATCAAATTTTAGTAATTGGTGTAAAAAACAGTCGATTATATGATAACGCTGTTACATGTTTTCTTCAAACTCAACATGATTTAACATCTCAAACAATACTAATTTATAGTTAAAAATGGAGACATTGTAAAAAAAAGGTGTCTCGGTCGAATTTAATTTTTATTACTTAAATCACAGGTAACTTTTACAAACGATTTGATGTTTTTTGTAATCTTTAGTATATTGTTATACTCCTGCAAAAATAAGTTTTTGTATATCAATCGATAAAACTGTGATAATATCGTAACAATATGTCAGCTCTTCTGCGGCTGTCGCCGTATCGAATATAAATTTCTATACTCAATTAGTAAATAATCTTTTGCCAAAATTTACATATTATTAATTATATCAAAAGGATATACATTAATGTTATGATTACATGCATTGTTTTGCAAAAATATACAACGGTACATGATGTTCTAGGTATTTCCCGGGATTGCTATCAATTTCGTGTTTGATATCTTATTTGCTATGTACTCCTAATGAGAAGGATATTTTGATAAAATAAAACATAGAAATTATAGCTGAATATGTATATTTATTTCTTTTTTATTAATTTATGGCAAATTCCTAACAAAAAATAAAAGAAAAGTGTAACCAAAACCACAGTAAATTTCTATGAAAAAGCCAAAGCCCAATAGTGATGTACCATGCTATCGATAAATTTCGCAGATGATATGAAAAAATAGTACCACATACAAATGTCGAAATATTTGTTATTATTATGTGTATAAAGGTGCTACAGCAAAATATCGATAAAATGGAATTAGTTTTTTTGGTGAAAATATTACGAAGAAAAAAACAATGGAAACCACACCAGACACAAATTGCTTACACAACAACCGAAGTAAAGTAATCAGCACTCGTAACTAAAAAAAGCGTTATTCATACTTTTGATAAGTGGATAGATATACCTAAACCATAGAATATACTAAATTACAAATTATACAAAACCAAAACCATTAACAAAAAATAACATTTATAATCATAACGAAAATCAATTAATGACTTACAAATATATGTACTTGCTGTAATATTTACCTGTAAACGATAAAATAATAGATATTTATTATTATGCTTCTGAGGTCTCGCTGGCAAAAACTTTCACTACCTAAATTTCACTCTCTTACTGCCACATAAATAACATCGTGTCAAACGGACAAAGAAAAAAAGAAAAAAAATTATGGGACGGTATGGAATTGTTCAAAATAAAAGTCCAAAAAGAGAGGCACTTTACATTGTGGACATTCAAAAGCCGTTCTGCTTTGTTTACGGCCATTAGCCGTGCACCATACGCATTGTCGCCGTCCAAGGTTAGTACGGTGCCGAACTACAGCGCGCATCTCGTCGGTGATTGGAATTGTCCGTCATCGGGATTCCACATCTAAAACACGAAAAATAAAAAATTAGAATAAGATCCTAAAAAACTGAAAACATCCTCATGGGTTAACATAATAAACAAATTTATAAAAAAAAAACTTATTTATTCCAAAAAGCTATCGATATTTTTATCGATAAAGGCCATATTGATCTATATCCAGCACTACGGCCAAACAAATAAAAATGGCGGACAGAAAACAGATATTTTGCATATTGACAAAAGGAAATGGTATTTTTAGCTTTTTTAGATATTTCTAACCGGAAATATAACCAATAATACATTATATGATGATTATTTTCTAAATTTCTTGGACATCAAATCATGCACTAATACATTTTGACTTCGAAATCACCCGTCAAAATACTCGGAACACAGAACTATTTCGTCGCGTCCTCATTTGTAAACGAAAAACTAACTTCATATTGTATTCAATGCTTTATTATTATACTGCAAACGTCTACACATATGCTATGATCAAAACTATAACAAGTTTTACTTACCTTTTTCACGAAAACTATTTTTAAACACGCACAAATACTTTGCTTCACTTCAACCAAACTGATGATTTTCAAAATGGCCATGCTAAGGAACAATAACAAAAAACCATCGTTATTATAACACCAAAAGAAAGAGGGTGTATTCTTCTCTTTTGTTTCTATACAAACCATTCACCTACAGATTAAAAAAGATACGTTTCGAAGACCTTTTTAAATTAGTAGTGTGTTCGTATACATGTATACGCGTTCCGAGTTTACCGTTGCCAAGTGTCACGAGTATACATGTATACGCATTCCGAGTCGAAAGGTTAAAATGAAGGGTCGAACTCTCTGGAACGCAATTAAAATGTGGTAAACAACTTGTTTATGTGTACGCGTAGGTAGGCCGGTGGTAACGTGAACCTTCGAGAATCGTCGCGGCGCAACACTACCCCCTCCTTAGACGTGCTCGTCCCGAGCACCATTGTCTCCATGGTATCTCGCCAGCCGGTCCACGTGAACGATCTTAGGTCCGCCTCGCTGGCCCTTCTGTATCCGGAATGTGATGTCGTTGATCTTTGTCACCACACGATACGGTCCATCCCATTTAGCTTGTAATTTCGGTGACTTGCCCTTGCTGCGGACGGGATTGTGTAGCCACACCAAGGACCCTTCAGAAAATCCGGGGTTGTTCAGCTTTCGGTCGTATCGAGTTTTCATTTTCTCGGACGATTGTCGGCCAGAGTGTCGAATGTGTTCATAGATGTCATTCATCTTGCTCCGAAGGTCACTCGCATACTCTGTCATGGTACGTGGAGAGTCCGGCGGGATACCAGTTATCAAATCCGCCGGCACTCGTAATTCTCGCCCAAAATTCGCGAAAGCTGGAGTCACATTTGTGCTTTCGTGAACTGCACTCCGATATGACAGTAAGAATGGTTGAATGTGTTTGTCCCAATCTCGTTGCTTGCTGTCAACCACTTTAGCCAAATATCTCTCCAGTGTCTGATTAAACCGCTCCACCATGCCATCAGACTGCGGGTGGTAAGATGTGGTCCTAGTTTTGTGAGTACCCATTACTTTACACGTCTCTTGGAAGAGTTGAGACTCGAAGTTTCTACCTTGGTCGCTGTGAATCTCTAGGGGTACTCCGAAACGACAAAACACTTCATGGACCAGCTTATCGGCTATTGTGGCGGCTTCTTGGTTTGGGATAGCGAAGACTTCAGGCCACTTAGTGAAGTAATCCATGACAACCAGGAAGTACTTGTTTCCACTCTCAGAGACAGGGAAAGGTCCTGCGACATCCAGCGCTATACGTTCCCATGGCGCTCCTACGTTGTAAAGCTTCAATGCTCCTCTACTCCGAGTATGTGGGCCTTTCACTGACGCGCAACTGGTACATTTCTTAACCCAATCTTCCACGTCGTCCCTGCAGTTTATCCAGTAAAATCGCTCCCGTATTTTCAACAGGGTTCTTTTTACCCCAAGATGTCCTCCTGAGTATCCTTCATGGTAAAGTCGCAAGACATCAGGCACCTTCACTTTAGGAACAATCATTTGAAGATGGCAGTGATTTCCACGAGCGTTCTCCCATCTTCGGCACAATACGTCTTCATGGAGCACGAGACTGTCCCATTGCGCCCATAAACTCTTGGTCACTACGCTCATCCCTGCGACGTCGCTCCAAATCGGCTTAGTGTTTCCGGATTCCATCCAGTCCAGAATTGGTTTGATGTCGACGTCCTCTTGCTGAGCTGCCTGCAGGGTCTCCTTCCAATCGTCGCTGAGGTCTGTCCTTAGCATCCTAAGTGGTACGGTTTCCTTTGACTCATGTCTCAGACAGTGTTTGCAATCATCATCACATGGCCTCCTAGACAGGGCGTCCGCATTTCCATGTGATTTACCACTTCGATGCTCCGTCGTGAAGTCATACTCTTGCAACTGCTCAATCCACCTTGCCACTTGACCTTCAGGATTCTTGAATTGTAGTAGCCATTTTAGGGCTGCATGATCGGTTCTTAGATGAAATTTCCGGCCAAGTAGGTATTTGCTGAAATGTTGCAAGGTCTTAACTACTGCAAGAAGCTCCTTTCTTGTAACGCAGTAGTTCTTCTCCGATTTTGACAAGGATTTACTGAAGTAAGCAATGACTACTTCTTGGTCTCCTTTCCGTTGAGACAGCACGCCACCGATTCCAGTATTGCTCGCGTCCGTGTCTACAATAAAATCATTTTCTGTGTCTGGGTATCCAAGAATTGGTGTTTCACAAAGTCTTTTCTTTAGTTCTTGAAATGCAGCATCACAGTCGTCGTTCCATAAGAAGACACGTTTTTCTTCCGTCAATTTGTGCAGTGGCTTTGCAATGTCAGCAAAACTTTTGACGAATCTTCGGTAGTAAGAACACAGGCCCAGAAATGCTCTAACTTCAGTTTTGTCCTTTGGAATCGGCCAGTTCTTAATGGTGATGGTTTTCTCAGGATCCGTCTGCACACCCGCTTCCGATATAACATGACCCAGGAAGCTTACTTGTTGTTTGAAGAATGAACACTTTTTCGGATTCAGCTGAAGGTTTGCTGCCCGAATTTTAGTCAGAACTCGTTCCAAATTTTCCAGATGGTTTTCGAAAGTCTTCCCGACAATTATGATGTCATCCAAATATACCAGGCAAGCATCTCCAATTAGTCCCGTGAGGACTAGTTCCATTAATCTTTCAAAAGTGGCTGGTGCGTTGCATAATCCAAATGGCATAACCTTGAATTGCCACAGGCCTTTCCCCGTGGAGAAAGCAGTCTTTTCCTTATCCTTGGGATCTATTTCCACTTGCCAGTATCCACTCTTCAAGTCCAAGGTCGAAAACCACTTCATTCCCGATAATGTGTCCAACGTGTCGTCAATCCTGGGGAGAGGATAACTGTCCTTCTTTGTCACATCATTAAGTCGTCGATAGTCCACACAAAACCGCATACTGCCGTCTTTCTTCTTCACCAGAACCACAGGAGAACACCATGGGCTAGACGATGGTTCTATGACCCCATTTTTCATCATATCCTCTATCATGGTCTCCACCTCCTTCTCTCGGGCGACTGGTATCCTTCTTGGACGTTGACGTATCGGTGGTTCAACTCCCGTATTTATCGTGTGTTTCACTAAGCCAGTTCTTCCGATAACACCTTCACTCGAAGCAAAGACATCAGCGAAGTGCAGTAACATCTTCTTAGCCATCTCCAGATCTTTGTGAGAAAGGTCTTTGCGACAACCTTCTAGAAGGACTGATACGTCGAAATTTGGTCGACATCTGTTATCAGTTGGTTTTTCTTGACATTTACGCATCCAGTCCACATTGTCGCAAGTGCCCATCAAAGTTCCTCCTTTGATTGTCTGTTCCTTGTCAGTTGGATTCAACACACGTACTGCTGCGGTACTGCTGTTCATCACCAGAGTCCGTGCCATCATCCAAGGGTTCTCGTAATTGATTGGTTCCAGGAGAACGCATCGGCTGTGATTTCCAATACCCCGAGGTAATTTCACTGGTACGATGGTTTCCGATCTCGGTGGTAGATTGATCCTTCTTGTACAGTAGACATTTCCTGTAGTGGCACCTTCCATGAAGATTTCTTCAGAACCACATCTCAATACTCCTTGGTTCAAATCAATTTCACAATAATGTTCTCGCAAGAAATCCAGTCCCAAAATGCAATCATCTACGATGTCAGCCACTACGACTTCATGTTTGTAAACTTTTTCACCTAACTTTAATTCAACCAGCTGCTCTCCTCGTACGGGTATGTGCTGGCCGGTTGCCGTCACTAGTTTAATCGTCTTAAAATTCCTGAAGTTTCGAAATAGCCGTTTAGCAAGTCGGGAGTTGATCACAGTACGCGAAGCTCCAGTATCCAGTGTCAGCGTGCAGATTATTCCATTAATTTCTCCCTTGATGATCAGACTGTTTCCATCCTTGGCTTGCGAGATCGATATAATCGAAACTTTCGGGGCCTTATAAAAACCGGCCAGCACCTGCCCCTCGGTCCTGGCGCTTACTCGTTTCCCTGTTGCTGGTCCATATTACGCTCTATCCGTGCTTCTGGAGGCCTGTTCAATTTGGGGCAGTTACGACTTAAATGCCCCCTCTCGTGGCAATTGTAGCACCTGGGAGCACCTCTATTGTAGTACGTCGGTGTAGTTGTTTCTTTCATTTCCCTGATGCGTACAGAGCGATGGTCCTTACGAACGGCTTCGACCTCCAGAGCATGTGCCAGGGCGTTTTTCAGGGTCTGGTGGTGCCCAAGGGCCACTGCGGATTTCACCTCTGGGTCACGAATACCACTAATGAACTCCTGCACCAGAACTGTATCGACCTGCTGTGGTGCGGACTGGTAGGCCTTGCGTACCATCTTCTCAACCTCCAGAGCCCACTCCTGCAAGGTCTCTTCGCGCCGTTGTACGCGATCCTTCAGTTGAGCACGGTATACGTGTTCCAGGTGCGCATCACCATAACGACGTTCCAGCGCCTCTAGAAGAGTGTCATAGGTGACGTCTTTGCCCAGAGCTTCCAGAACTGACAAGGCCTGGTCACGAAGACCCACTGTAAGGGCAGTCATTGCTTGTTCTTTGTTCCAACCGTTGGCTCTCACTATGGCGTCGAATTGTATCTTGTAAGCGGCCCAAGACGACATCCCGTCGAATGGTGTGATCTTGAAGCCGCTGGACGCTGTGACTGGAGCAGCAGCAATGATTGATCCCTTTTCAGTCTTAATTACCTGAAGGGACCGTTGAACGTTAGCAATCTGCAGCTCTGTCTCGTTCAACCTCTCTTCGTGTTGGTCCAACTTCAGGTTTATCTTTTTCAGGTCCTTTCCCAGCAGCTCCTGTATTTCTTCTAAGCGTCTCGCTTGTTCTTCTTGACGTTTCGCTTGTTCTTCTTGACGTCTTGTTTGTTCTTCTTGCTGCTGAGCTTGTTCCGCCCGAATCGACTGCAGCATACTCTCTTGGCGTTTCGCTTGTTCTTCTTGGCGTTTTGCTTGCTCTTCTTGGCGTTTTGCTTGCTCGCCCAGCATGTTCATCAGTAGGGACAAGTCCATGGGAGCAGATGCAGCAGGACAGGCGGCCGGAGTATCAGTCACGCTCTCTGACGGAGGCTCTCCCATCTCTTCGGCAGGCAGTTCACGCCTACTGTCCATACTTTCGCGGCGGCGTGCTTGCTCCTCCGTCCGACGAGCTTCTTCCCGGCGTTGGTTCCTGGTGCGTACCGAGTCGTCATCCAAAGGCAAGAGAGGCATTTTGCTTCCTAATCCCACTTCTGACACCAAATGTTACGGGATAGGGGGCTGTTTTTCAGGAAAAACACAATGCCTTAATTTATTGCCTTTAATTCGACGATATCGTCACACACACCTACGTAGAGACTACGTAAAACACTAAACACACACGTTACTTCACAGTACTTCACTATGAACTTTCACACACGTACTATCACTTTAGTATCGCTTGACTGTTCGCCTCGATCGCTTGATTGAAAACTGTCCTCTGACCCGAGCTGCGCCTGTTTATATATCGGCAAGAAACTTCTCGAATGCTTTTGTATTACTTGTATCAAAACAGAACCATAAATCTTTTGTCATGCAAATTAGGTAGGTGAGCGCTTGATGTAAACAAGGTAATAAAATCATTGTTATGCAAATTAGGTTCTTTTGTGTTACGCTTAAAATGAAGGGTCGAACTCTCTGGAACGCAATTAAAATGTGGTAAACAACTTGTTTATGTGTACGCGTAGGTAGGCCGGTGGTAACGTGAACCTTCGAGAATCGTCGCGGCGCAACAATATCAAAACTACTAGTTCTTTTAGAGTCCAACAAAATATAATAATCCAAATCGGTTCAATAATAACGCAAAGAAAGAGAACGAACAAAACGAACGAGAGGGAACAAAATATGTGAAAATGTAACCAAATTGCTGAACAACAGATTTTTTGTTTATCAATAAGTGAGTTAAAAGAACTCATGCCTAATAGGTTTTGTTAGACTAGAACGGAAACGGACATTTCAATATTAGTTCGTCAAAAAGTGACAGAATTGATTTTGCAATCAGTCAAATAATATATTTTTATCTACACTAATGTTGTAACATTCTACTTATGTTTCCAATACTTGACTTATAATTACTACTGTTATAGCGCAGACAACAAAACACTCAATTTAAGCAATTTCACATGATGGTATAATATCCACATCGATATCGTAATAGCTCATTATAACATCGATAAAACGCGACCAACCTGATTGCAGGGCCAAAATCAGGTTGGTCGCGTTTTAATCAATAAAACGCGACCAACCTGATTGGCGTGCAGCTGCGCTCTCATTGGTTAGATTTTAATGGCGGCAAAATCACTGTGACAATACACGTACGCGTGAATTTAATTTAATAAATTAAAAGTTAAAATGTTACAACATTAGTGAAGATAAAGTAGTGTATGCAACTGCATATAACACGGGTATTAAAATTAAACACTCGTTACTATTATGAAACGAGCGCAGCGAGTTTCATAAACTCACACTCGTGTTTTAATACCCTTCATTATATATGACAGTTGCATAAACTACTATAATTGCATCTTTAACCAGTGAACAAAATTTAGTATATATCATATGAACATTTGAGAGAGTTTTAAATAGAAATGAAATATTTAAGAGCCACAAAACTTCCTCTAAATTAAATATATTTTAAGTAAAATATATAAACAATAGATTCTTGCATTCTAAAAAAACGAGTATTTTGGTAGTTTAGAGCATTATCTGCCTAAATAGCCTGGCTATGCATACGAAATTATTTGCAATTTCCTTTACAAATAATTAAGATACTATTATCAAATTTAATTGTATGAGAAAACGTTCCATAAAATAAATAAAAAACGATCACATATGTAGAAGAATAATTATATTTTTATTTTAAAAACGAATCTAAATAAATCGATGTAGATAAAATAATAATAAACATAATATATTAGTTACTACAAAACATTCAAAAATAGAGACTACGTAATTATATGACTTTCGGTAAAGAAAATTGTTACCATCACATATTGTTTCTTACATGGGCCACCCATCCAAGAATGTGCCACAACGGCAGTAGCTTAATCATGTCAAACGACGAAGCACCGGACGTTTCAGTTGTTATGCTACTATCATATAAACAAAATTATGTACCAGTAGGTATTCTATGACGAAAATGATCCATTAAGAATCTACATAAACGGTTTTCCCAGAAGCAGAAACCTGACAAGCCTGCACAAAATGACGACGATGTACTTTCCAATAGATAAAAACCGTTCCTATAACGTATACATTTTAACTTACCTAATGCAAATGAAAAAGGTAAAATACCTACATATCGATTGTTTACCTGCGACCAGATCTATTCTAATAAGATTGCCGCATTCTGATTGTAATTTCTCGGAAAACTTTTTCGTTTCGGGGACAAACAAAGGTTTGTTTTATAATTATATGATGTTTTTTTACAAATAAAATTAAATGGATTGGGCCTTATTACAAAACGTGGTTAAAGTATAAGTCTAGACCAAGTCCGTTTTAGTTGTTCGAAAATTGTCTGTCTATTGTCTTAATTATCAAACTGTCAAAATGTACCAATGTTTAATCAAAGTTCAATTTGAAGTTGATATTTTGATTGCTGTCTGATAAAAAGAACCCACTTTTTATTTTCAAAGTCCTGGACTAATATTTAAACCGCGTTTTGAAATAAGGCGGCCTGTGTATATTCTCTATAAAATAAATTCGTTAAACCGGGCCAGGTGAAATCTTTCCTCATAAGGAAAATAATACAATCACCTCATTATTCTCATTATTGTCATTGTCAATAGGAGTGAAATTATTTGTTCATTAACGCATTCGCTGCCCTCTTATTTTGTATGTCTATTTATACATGCCCCCTTTTTGAATTTCAATTTACGAAGCGTATTGAAAACACATTCTTGCGTTCCGGGCAACGCAGACACGCTATGAGCAGTCGAAGCGTTAAAATATAATCTAACTTTATAGTGATCGTAACGTCCAGGAATATGTATTGATTATTTATTTATTTTAATGACAGTAATTACCTATTTAAAAAAAACCAAATGTTCTATTATATAATAGTAAAACTAATACTGTGCAAAAAAAATGTATTAATTTCATTTCAATATTGGTATCAACATACCTTTAAAGCATATAATTTGGAAAGGGCAATCTATTTATATTTAAGGTCAAATTATTTTAATTTCCTAGGAACTACGTAAGTACTCAGAGTTACTAAGTGTAACATTACCCTATTGTTTGTAAACACTTACCTACTTGAGCAGTAGTTCGAGAGTTCAAAGACCTCAGAACTTGTTTCAACTTAGTGTGAGTTTCGGCAGCCAATGTCATTCATAAAAGGGAAGGTACCTGCATGGAGTGATATTGTTACACCTTACCAAAGACTTTAAATAAAAAGTAACAGATCCGCATAAACTGTCTTTCAAAGTTTAAGGTTCGGGTTTCAAAGGTTAAGTTTTTCCGGACAAGTGCGAGTCGGACTCACGCACGAAGGGTTCCGTACTATCATCTATCATAGAAAATCACGTTTCTGGATACTACAAAGTTTAGTTCTATTTATAACATATTACATAACGAGAAATCAACGAGCAACCGCCTCGCACTCGCGCCACCACCACACCGCGGCGCCGCATAGCTAGTATATTTCTAAATGTATTTACTTAAAAATATTCAAGTTTCTGTTTATAGGATCGAGTAAAAATTGCTTAAAAATTATGGTTGTTGTATGGGAGCCCCCCATTAATATTTACTTTATTCTTATTTAATTATTTATTTTGAAAGGTAATACAAGTAAATATTTTGTGAAAATTTGAAGCGTCTACCTGTTACCGTTTTTAATATTGAGCAAAAAATAGGTAAAAGAACACGTAATATTTTTTTAATTGTTAGTATTTGTTGTTAACGCGGGGTGCTATGTGAAGTATATAAAATAGAAGTATATAAGATAGGCTAATTTTTTTTTCAGTTTATATAATTTTGGTTCAGTGTTAAGACAATAAAAAACGCCAAAACACGATTACGTAGGTATACTTTGCTCGTTATTTTATTATTTTATGAAAAATAGTTGTTTTGAAATATACATGTAGGTATATGTTTTTTACATTTTTTTCCAAAAGTAGTACAGAAATTTAAACCAATTTAATTATATCTAAAAGATAATGTTATTATTTAGAGGAGTAAAAAGCTATAAATAGAATATTCTGAATTGCTAAATTTTATATGAATTTATTTCGTCGAAAACGTTTGCAAAACTGCTCAAATTGTGCATTGCGTGTGGACAAGACTCGTCGGCCGTAGCTATGCGCGCGATGCTCGCCCTTGCCCTCATGTTAATGCGGCGGGGAATTGCATGCGAAAAAGCAACTGTAGGCATTTTTCCAAGCGCAAAGCGTTTACGGGTGAAATATCGTGGCCTTAAAGCGGCAACGGAAATACATCATTTGTGAAAATTTCAGCTTTCTAGCTATCACGGTTTATGAGATACAGCCTGGAGACTCAGACAGACAGCGGAGGCTTAGTATAATAGGGTCCCGTTTTACCTTTTGGATACGAAACCCTAAAAAAGTGGCAGAATCCCTCATATACCGGTCTTTCATACATAAGCCGGGGGTTTTACACACAGCGGCACAAACTTCTCTGGGAGGATAAGTAGTGCTTTTTCCTCAAGACGATGATACATAACAAACTGCAATACCAGATTGAGAGGCAAAAGTGGTTTGAGTTGCATCTGAAAAGTAGATGCACCTATACCTGTGTATGAATTAAACTTGAAATATCACTTACAACTAAGTATAATGTGAGGCATGGAAGGATCGCTTTTAACAATAAGACCGCCGCTTCTGGCGCTAGTGGTATGTTCGTTTTTGTGTCGACGATAAAAGACTTGGTCTATATAGTATTATTTTTTATTTACACGCAAAAAATAAACAGCTCCATCCTAGACCGTAATGATTGCTTACCATCAGGCGAATTATGGTCAAGAGCAAACCCATTCCTTGTAAAAAAAAAGTTTCGTTTCAACGGATGTCGCTCCAGGTTCCCGGTAACGAAATGCTTGGCTGTCATTTGTTAAAAATGACTTCAAAAATTAAACAAAGTATAGTACGGTTCCAGCTAGATTGTCTACAAGACGAATTCAAGTAGGGAACTACCGCTAGTACCTATAAATAGACTGGTATACCAACCCAAGAAGCAGTACTTACTACATTAAAATCCAAGAATAAAATCTCCGCGATGACAAGGGCATGATAACAACATTAGGCGAGTACAGGTAAAGCTTATTTTAATACAAATCGTTAATTAACACTCACCCAGGAAGCGGCGGCGGTAAGGTCTCGACTGACAATAATTGGAGTAACTTGATGGTCATCAGTGGACATTTTCCGTTCAATTATTCTTCCGCTATTTAGGTACTTAGCCCGTAATTGGACATAATAGGTAAGTACTTAATTAATAACATTTTGAAATTTAAGAAAATTTACTTGTCTTGTAAAAAGTCCCCTCTAGAAATTGTGGATAGCCATTATTTAAAATTAGTTTCTGACCATTTGTAGTAGGGAAGAGACCCTTAAAAAAATCGAGAATTATCATTTAAATGAATCATATTCAATATATTTTTTATGTTATTATAGTTATTCAATTGAATAGGCAATGGCACAGCACGTCAATAGATATTGCTATGAAGAATTCTATTTATTTGGCACAATATTTGCAACCTATGTAATTCAATTTCTAATTTATTAAATAAATGTAAATACAATTCCAAAATAGCATGTACTCAAATGTTGCATTTGAAATCTATGTTCAAAGCATTATCAAGTATTAGATTGAAAAGATACTCACCTTGAAATCCAGTTCTAAGTTCTAATAGACATTTCCTGCCCACAAACTCGATAAAAAAATAAAATACACAAGATATCTGTGAAAACATTTATTCTGCAGCTACATTTTTCACTCGTCCCGCTTTCTTCTGTATCTTTTTCTGTCGTAGCATCTTTTTCTTTTCCTCTGGTGTTTTCTTGAGTCCCTTCATCTTGCGTGTCTGCAGCCGGTCGATCATCTGCTTGCCGATGTGAATGCGACCAAGTTTGGAACCGAAGGCGTCGCGAGAAATGTTCTTCTTCTTGATTGGTTTTAGTTCCTTGGGGATCTTGCAAGCCTCCTTGTACAAGTCGTCTGATGCTAGCTTGGTACGCCTCAGCTTGAAGTCTATTGAAGGCCCTGAAACCGATGAACAATACATTTATTAATGAAAGTAAGAATATGATTTATTTTGCAATCAGAAATACTCGGCAATATTTATAAAAAATCTACATAATTAAAGCTTTGTTCGCGAAATCCATCATCTGTTCAGGAACTGACTTTAAGTCAAATTTGTTTTTAGTAGGAGAATAAAAATGTGATGTACAAATAGAATTTTTTGTTTTGGTATTATTCTGTCAATGTATTTTCTTTATGTGGCATTCAATGAATAATCTAAGTTTTTTCATACAACCAATATTTGTTAAAGCCACAGAGCACATACTAAGCTAAGACTGTATAGAGAAAAATACTAAGTTATTATTAATTTATTCTTTAGGTATTATTATTTCCCAAGGCTATATTTACAAAGAACCAACCTATTTCTTCCAGTTCGACCCGGGGTGTGCGCTGGCCACTCTTTTTGAGCATTATCCTGTAAGAGCGTAGATACACCATCCCTTCATCAGTGGCCGTGAAACTCAGCACATGCTCCAAGCCTTGCAGTCTGATGGTTTCCACCTGGAAATCAAAGACAGTAAGTCAGTGATGCGTCTAATCACTACATATAAACATAATACATAAAATGATTATCCAATTTCATCAGAATACAGAATTTATATAAACAGCAGAAAATAAATATGATATTTATCCTATCAGAATACAAGAAATATTTTTCTTATGTAAAATAGTTTTATGTTAGACTGCAGTCTATCAAGAAACACAGCTTTCACTACATCATATAAAAAATATCAGAACATAACTTTAACATAAGTTATAGTAGTACCTATCAGTAATCAAATGCACATTGTATTTATACCATTTACGAATTTGAATATATCAGGTCTTTACCTATGAAATTGCCGATTTGTATGATGAAATTGAGAAAAATGATATTTCCATACAAACATTTTTAATGTTTGTATGGAAATGTCTGAACAGATTTAGATGCAATTGATAACTAAAGTTAGATGGAAAAAAAGCGATGCACTGCGTATATCAATTTCTCAAAAACAGAGTATATGATAAAAATATACCTAGTTAAAGTAGTGAAACCGACGACACATTGAAAGAGGTGTTTTCAATGACTTCCCTATAAGTAATATGCACTAGTAATACATATTTTTTTTATCTAAATGGTACATAATTCAACAATTGATACAATAAAAATTGTATTTGGAAAAAATATAGCTGTATGTAAAATTTACAAACAGATTAAAATGTAAGAAAAAAACGGCAATTTCATGGGTAAAGACCTATTATTTCAAATGTTAGTCAAAAAACACAATGTGAGTAGACATAAAAATGGACTGTTATTAAAGGTATAAAAATAAATAAAACAAGATAAATTATCTTACAGTATTTCAACGTAGCATAGCATGTATGTTAGTATAAGTTGTGTGATGTGCCACAGGTAAAATGGTTGTGTGTAGTTGGTAAGGGAATGTTCACTCCAAGTGATAAGGCTCTCTGTCCTCTGTCCCAAGCTTATTTATTTATTTGATTAATGGGTGAACAGCAAATTGCTGATGTGCCCATATCACACTGTGTCAACATTGTTTTGTATAGTACACACAAAGTTCAAAATTATACAGTCCACTGGTGCAATGATCACAAGTTAACAAGAGATTTTTTGGTTTTCTGTAACCAGTCATCAAGCCAGTATTTTCTTATTTTCCTTAAACTTGTGTTCTAATGTAATTGGTGTACAATAAACTATTTTGATTTGATTTGAATGATAAAGCTTAGTCAAAAGATTCACCCACCTTTTCTCTCTGAAAGAAATCTGTGAACAGAGACTTCAGTCTTTTCAATTCCTGGTTCAACTCCCACGCGGGGCCATTGAACAGCAGGCAGGGCTTCATAGCCGGCATTATTTTCATGTTTTGGAAGTCTGACATGGCTTTGTAGTCGTCTGCACCTAACTCTACCATGTCCAAGATGCCATAGTTGAATGTTCGGCCGAGAATCACGTTGTGAGGCCGCTTTTTACTGTGTGACCCAACACTGAATAATGCTGCTTCCTTCTTGGTGCATAACCTGAAAGTATTTAATAAGACACTTTGTAAAATGTATACATTTATTATCAGCATGCAATCTGTCATCTATTCAGTATGTTGAATAGATATTTTTTTAGACACGCATGTTTGTTCTGAACAACTTACTTCTCAATGAGTGTTGCATCTTCAAACGGTACAATATCGTTCTTTCGAGTAAGATAAGCTGCATCGGGCTTCTTTAAATCGTAAATATCTTTCATGAGAGCCCGCGTCCGCTCTGAAGGATTGCGTCCCTGCATGAATATGCATTGCTTTGGACCTTCTACAGGTTTGGGTTCTTTAGCCTGAAGCGCCTTTTTACCTTTTCGCGTCGTGGGCTTTCTGTAAACAATAAACATATTGGTTAAATAGCGAATATTGCATATTTTATATGCCAGCAGTAGAAGATTCATTGTTTACTCACTTTATCCTATGCATAACCGACATTTTATATTTATTATTTATGCAAAAAGTAGATTATTTAAAAACACGTGGAGAAATTCAGTGCGTGCGGTAAGGTAATCACAATTCACAGAGTTTTTTTTTTTTTTATTAATGGACTCTGCGGCACCGCCGCAATTTCGTCAATGTCACGTTAAGGTTCGAGCACATTATGCCGGGCCGCAGCGGGGCGGAGCGGGCCGCAGCGCAGCGCAAAATGTTTACCTAGCACATTAGTGACGGGCCGGGTCACAGTGCATTGACGGATTTTGAGTTCAGTGTACTGCCAGAATTTGCATGCAACTGTACGTTATGGATAGCTCTGACGAAGAACTTTCTTTTTTTTTTGCCTGCTTTACTTTAACTTTTTTTTTTTTTTTAGCGGGGCGGGGCGGGCCGCATCGCACGGACGAGAATCCGCCTCGCATTAATGCGAGCCGCTGCGGCCCGGCACAGTGTGCGATAATTCATACAAATTGTATTAAAGCGATTTGAGCGGATTTTTGCGCTCCGCCCCGACACGCTGCGGCCCGGCATAATGTGCTCGAACCTTTACAAGGCAGGCAAGGGGAACACGTGAGCTTTTTTTGAAGGTGTCTGTACGAATTCATGACGTTGACGTGCCTGACAGCTGACAGTGACATTTATTTCAGTCACGAATTTGGCCAAAGTTAATTTTTTTCTCATCAAAATAATTGTCATTTAGCCAACTTGAACATAAAATATGTGTGATTTCAATGATATAAAAGAGTGCAGTTAGACGTGATACAACGATAAACCATTAATCAATATTTTAAATATCTGTTTCAACAAAAAAATCCCGATATTACAAAAAAAAAATACGGGCTGAATAACTTAGATGTCTAAGTCTAGATAATAGCCGGGTAAAAGTTTAAAAGTTTTACAACTTTCCTTTATTTTATTTATTATATTAGAAAAAATGTACCAATTTAGTCAAAGTACTTGCACTAATTTGTTGCTAAAACGTTGCAAAAATTTTAGCTATAAATGACAACTTTATTTATGACTAGCCCAGTATTTTAGTGGGGGCCGTAGCCAACACCGAGAAGCCATTTACAATTTGATACTTAACAATGAGTAAAAAATACATTTAGTGGGTGTACGGAATACTACCATGGGATTGCCACCAAGGAGAAAAATACAAGTAGTACTTACCTAATTTATGGTGATCCAACAGCCGTCATGCTATATTTTGATGAATTGAATAAACTTTTATGTTTTGAATTGTGTAGGTACGTATGGACTAAAGGTCTGAAATAATTGATATTTATTTATTTTTATTTATTTTATGTATATTTAACAGGTTACGTACCTACCTATATAATATTTTGGAAAATAATATATGATAATTTAATAATGTTATATAGTTATGTACCCGTGAGGCATGATTAAATTTAGTTGTAATAACCGGCTAATGTGTCTGGACGAGGCGGCCAACCGGGACGCTCTTGCTGACTCGTCCTCCTGATGATGGAAACCTCAGTTTTCCGAAACTTCTCGAGTTAATTTTCGACATAATTATTGACGTATGTGCTAGCCGGTTATTACAACTAAATTTAAAAATGTATTTGGATAAGACTAACATAACATTACAATAGACAACCATCTCCACCAATATTACGTGGACCTGGCAGCCACGCCACTCATATCGGTTTGAAATCTCTAATTCCTCATTACTGACAGTAATCTTCAGAATTACTACGTTAGGGATGTTCTCTTTAGTGCCACTACCACGGAAGTTGTCAGATTATGTGTGCCTCCCAAGTACCTACTACGAGTATCTAGCTAAAACAAAAACAAAACGACATGCAAAAGACTAGACATATAGTTATGTATGTATATCTGTAGGTCAGAGGGAAGTGCTGTGTATGCTGTAGGTATAATACGTTGGTCGGCTATATCTACTAATACTACAGTAGGCTTTATGGTCACACGTCAAGTCTATAAGGACCTTTGAAATGGTTCAATATATTGTTTGGCTTTCTAGCTTTCACCCCAAAAGTTATTATGAATGTTTATTGATATTTGTCTCAATTTTTCCGTCACATATTACACAAACAAGCATCATCTGATGCTTGTTTTGAGGAAAACCAGTAAAAATAGTAAATAAATTACTTACGCAAGCATTTACGCCCAGGTATTTTGCAAAAATCTGTTTGAGATACAATTATCAACTTGCCTAACAAATTAAACGGGTTTATTAACATAATTATAACGAGTAGTTACCTAGACGTATACAAGGAAAACCCCCGCGTTGTGTAAAAATCTGAGACGTTAACAGAAATTAGTGAACAGCTGTAACATATACGAGTACATATATATTTTTGTACCTTGAGGAGAATGCACTCTCCTAACAGCACGAGATCTCTCTCAGTGTAGGAGATGCGTGCCACATAAATAAAATGTATTAAATTTGTAAAATATTATAATTGTATTCCTATATTAACATGGCTTCAAATATTTAGTTTTAAGTTATATTTGTTTAGAATTAAGTTATATATGGCAAAGCACTTTGTTACATTTCTTGTGCCGAAATAAATGAAATTTGAAATTTTGAATTAGAAACAAGCGTTCGAATAAGATTTTATTCGCGCGGCTCTTGAGTCTATATTGGTTTGCAGCTCGACCGGTATCAAATTTAACTCGAGCGCGATATCGAAGAGATTGGAGCGCTTCGGTGTTGCAATAAGGTTGAGTTTGTATCGAGCGTAGAGGTTTTATTGCGTACGAGCTTTCGGTAGTTTTTCCTCGCGCGGTGTCGTCACAGAGGAGTGTCCAAGTCTCCTTCATATACCGGCCGCCGGCGCCGGCTCGGCACATCGTGGTGGAGCGCAGCGGTAGTCGCTGTGGCACACGTCCCGAAATATTCGCAATTTTGCAAGTTCTAGCGCTTTTGTGTGAACACGTGACTTTCTTGAACAGCTGGGATTTAAACACACAAAAGTAAGTTTAGTTGTATAAGAAATTAGATTTTTAATATCATTGTATTGTATCCTCATTAGTATACAAATATTAATATCCGTGTTTCTATCAAAATCTTAGTGATGATATTAAGAATTAAGAAACTGAAAGTAATTTAACAACGTAAAAAATGCTTAATTATGTGCATGTATGATGGTATTCGAATATGTAACCCGAAAACGTTCTAAAATTCTAAATAAGTTGTTGATATTAGTATTATAACGGAATCTATTCCCAAAACCTCCGTTAGATACCGATAGCGATATGTATCTATTTGTTTAAGATACAGTTATGTATATTAACTACTTTTTTATGTGTAGAGCTTCACAAACATTATTCCAAAAAGCTTCTTGCTTAAATTAATATTACTGCCTTGCTTCTTAGAAATTAACATAACACATGCTCAGAATGAAACTATTGTTCTAAAATGCCAGATTTTTGCTTTCTTTTGACAAGAACGTATATTATTATGTACATATGTATGTAGTCAATGTGTGCATATGTAACTAAGCCTGCAGTAATACAGTTTTGTGTAGTTTATGAATTATTATTATTCTTGTGGTAGTATATACCGACCTACACAGAACAAAGCTTAAAAAAATTAAATATTTGTTTACTAACACGTGTATGTAATGTACATATGTAATGCTTATACACAATTTAGCTACTTATTGTACTTAATCTATCATTTATTAGCATCATGTCGGGTGCAGAGGTGCAAAGATCACACGTAATCGTTCTTCCTCACGTTAAGGAAACGTTTTCCTATTTACTGAACTTCCAACTTACATTAATATCAACATTTCCGCAAATAATCCATGAATGCCAACCTGTCTCGACTCCCTTTCGAAATTCAATCAGTGTTAATTTTTATTGTACTTATCAACTTTTTAATGCGGACCTACACGGTAGTGCATATTTAAACGCAAGCATTTCCGTTTTACAATGTGTAATTTGTCAAAAACTTATACTTACGAACAGTATATCTAGGTTCTTTTGAATAAGTTAAGTTTGTATTCGACCCTCAGAAGATAACGATAAATGTAATTGAGATTAATGACCCCTAAAAAGAGTTATTATGGTCGTAACTTTTTTAAATGAAAGCCAAATTCAAATGACACATTATAAATGTACGAATAAGATAATGGCTATTTTAACTAAAGAATTGAAGTTCCATCCTTCTTATAGCTTTATGATTTCTGTAACTTCACACGGTTTGCTTTTTGATTGTCTCTTGTTAAATTTTTAATTGCAGCTACACTCATACCAATCTTGAATAGCTAAGCGTACTTATATTTCTTTTTTATTTATTTATACTATATATTTATATTATATTTTTACGTTCTTCATTATTTCAATTTCATTCAAGTATAAAAAGGCAAGGCATTTAGGCAATTTAACTATAAAATTACGTCAGATGACTTATATCTTGTTATTACTATTGGAAACATATTATTATTGATAGGTTAGTGTCTTTATCAAAAGTGGGTGGCGGACTTGGGGTCTCCAAGCTCCCTCTTATGTACATTTTGTCTTTGTATGTAAATTGACAGTTCAAAACGAAAAGTACAGCAATTTATCACCAAATCTGTAAACACAGACACATTATTGGCAAACACTATCAACTAGAGGAGTATTACATGTATATAAATAGGCAAAGTATAAGTACATATCTAAACAAAGGTATGTATTTGTAGACATCTATATTTTTCCGTTTATTTTGTAGCAGCCAAAAAAAACAGTTAGTATTGGTTTATTAATAACTAGGTACTTAGTTCTACTGACTAATTCAGTTAATTGATTAAGGATAATAACTATAAACTGCTCAGCATGTGGGTTTTATCACACAATCATTGTGATGTTGTCTATCACAGAAGGAAATATTATACCCATTACAACTAAACACTTAGCTACATATTAATATACTAGTGGACGCCCGCGGCTTCGCTCGCATTATTTCGGGATAAGAAGTAGCATGACACTCGTAAGACCTCATACTACCTACATACCAAAAATCATGATGATCCGTTCAGCTGTTTTTGCGTTATCGGCGTTTAAATAAACAGAAACACAGATAAACAAGGAAACAGAAAAAAATCTTTGTTATCGATTTAAAGTATATCCATACATTTTTTTTGTAATATCTTCTATGTTTAGATTTTTGACGCTCTTTAGCTTATAAATATTATATAGTATATATAATTATATAGGATATCACAATATCATAGAGATGAGTAATAAAATGTTTTAGTGTAGATGTAAAGGTCAATTACTGCTAGCTAAATTGACGCCAATTAGTTTTGAGCAATTAACCAATATAACATCTTAGTAAGTTGCATATTTTAGGTAACGTATAGTTTTTTTAATGGGTGGATTATTTAAACCAAAATTTATATAATTTACCAAATGTTTTATTTCCTTCATCTTTTAGTTATTTAGTTGCTATGTTCAAACCCGTTATTCCGTCAAATCCGCCGACTCCATTTACAATTAAAGACATGACAATGATCTTCTGTATTATGACATGGCTAAGAGGAACACCAATATCCCTTAACATTTGTTTATGGTGGAAGTTCCTAAGTCCCGCACGATACGGTACGCTTCTACGTTTATTGTTCGTACCGCAAGGTTGTGGAACTCCCTGCCTGACTCTCTGTTCCCCACGCACTATAATCCAGCGATCTTCAAAGCGAGAGTGAATCGGTTCTTATCGGGTAAGCACGCTCCATCTTAGGCCATAGCCTTTGCCTGCTATCAGGTAAACTATGGTCAAGTGCAAACCCGTTCAAGTTAAAAAAAAAAAAAACATTTTCCTACGTTCAAAAATATTCCTCAATCCCTACGACACGATTGATTTACGATTGTTGTTTATTGCCGCCGCTGGAGGCTCGTCTAGCACTAAGCATCGGTGCAAGGCATTGAACTATATTACTAGTACTATTATCTCAATGGTGCAAGGTGCATACTTTGCCTGATCAGACTGTCGTATGAGGTCACAGGTCACGAACAACTTTATTTGTGTTGATAAACGCTGACCGCAATACATTTGGGAGTTCTGTTTACTTATCTGTATCTGTAGCTACACTAATATTGTGTTTCATTTCAACGTATAAAGTGAGATTAATGTTTAATTGGTAGAAACTCACAGCTACTCGTCCTGTGTATAGAAAAGGAGCGCTGGATATGATTTAAAATAATATTAAACGAAGTTTGAAAAAATAAAATCTTAGTAAGTTAGTAGTGTGTCTCTTTTTGGAAAGCTTTATCGCAGTATTCATTATTTTAATATAAAAGTAAATGTATTCGTAGGTATTTGTTAATTTACGGCTGAACTAATTTGGGTGGAATGTGGCATGGCGATACATGTAGGTAGATTGTACCGGGTAACACCGCGGCGCAACGTTAACTTAGTGCCAACTTACAATTTTTGAGGGAAACTCTGAGTAGCATAGTCATAAAAATAATAATGCGGCGTAGTAAAACACTTATTTAGATTTAATCATTATTTTATGTGATATATCACACGTTCAACACCATAACCTTGGCACTCCCAGTTTTGCACGCATTTAAGGCTAGACCGATGAAGTTGACTGACCTCATATTGCCTGAGCTTTTACACAAATTAATAACTTTTATTATTGCCCATTGACAAGCCCAATAGCCTTGACACTAAACTAGACATAAAAAAATGATTTTTATTTGAGAGTTTATCCATGATGATTTTGGCCATTAACAAAATCAATTTTGCTGTGTGTAAGGATTTTAAAATCTACGTTTCATGCAATTATGACATCAAAAGAAATGGGACTCATTTTATTTAGCTGAGAGATACTTTATAATAGATAGGTACATGCATAGGTACTTCAAACCCTAGATGTACAAGTACCTAGTAGTACATATTTTCCAGTATTGACCGGCTCTATGATCGTGTTTTGGAGCACGTGTCTGTTGATTAAATCAAATATACGTAGTAATTGATATTGAAATCATCCGTTGCATTTCACTTCTAGTTACCTACCAACTTAGATTAAAGATTTTAATAACAAAATTACCTTGCTTAGAGTTTGATTACCGGAACAAATGTTTTTTTGTACTATTAGGTAACCTTATGTGGTTAACGAAAACGTAAAACAGGGTACATATATCATATTCACGGCACAGGCAAAATATAAACTTACATATTTGATATTTACCTATTTAATATCACTACACACACTTATGGTGGGTAGTCTAACTATTCATAGATATGTATACACATCGCAATTGTTATAATCGAGTGCCAAACATAGTTACGAATAATATGTATTAACAAAATAAATTATAGCGTCATCAAAGACCTCATCAGAAAGTATGAGTATTCTAATTTAATAGCTTAGAAATTTTCCAGAACATGATTTATTACGGCCACAGAACAACGATCGGGCCACATCGCCCCCGCGCGCGCCCCCCCATAGAAGCGAAATGACTAATAATACGTGGTTCTCGTTTGGACCAGTAAACATGCCAACCTAACCTACGACAGCGCTTGTCAGTCTGTTGTCAAACATAGTCCGAGCGAGAGAGAGTTTTCGGTCGTTTTACTCGGTTTTACAGCATAATAAACTATTAAATATGTCCTGGTGTCAAGTTAAAAATTGTAAGAACAAGTTCCAGTGTTACCGGCGTGAAATACCATCGGTAAGTAGTAAAATTTCGTAATTTTAATAAATAAAACTTTTGACATTTTGAATGGCATTAACACATTCGTTGTCTTGACGACGCTACTTCTCGATAGCAAAGTGATGTGTAAATGGAACCTAGCAAATTATCGATAATCGATATAATGTATATGATGTTTCTGGATTTGTATGGAAATGTTTCTGGATTACGGTTTTTAATTAACACATACCTACTTAATTTACAGATTTCCAAAAAATCCAGTGTTAAAAAATAAATGGATATTGGCGACCGGTAGATACAACTGGTTTCCTCATAAAAATGCCAGAATATGCTCAAGTCATTTTGAAGATGATTTGATAATTAAATAAAATAGATAAAAATAAATTTGCTATAGAGATAGTTTCAGTCCCCGGTAAGGACAAAGGATAGTTTTTATCCCACGGGATAAAAAAGTTTTTACAACGGATAACACCGCGGGCCATAGCTAGTTAACTATAATTTGTACTTAAATAATATAGTTATACTAAAGACATATATTTCCATCTTCGAAGTAAATGTGTAAATAATCGATAAAAAATATCGACATTGCACAGCCGATGAAGTTGAAGCGTACTGTGTACATGAACATCTCGTGCGTCGTAGTGTGCGTGCCGAAAGTGTGTTAGTTTTAGTAAATGGTGACACCTGTTTTGTATCGAATAAAGAAAGAATTCGCCTCTAGTCACAGGGCGACAAGCATGGACTTCAAAGCTCTGTGATTACGGCAATAAAATTTTATCTATGTACCTATAACTATATATGTGCATATAACTGTATTATATTTAGGAAGTTCTTACTCTTCCAGAGCGCGTGATCGGTAAGGGCACCCTTTGCGCCAATTATCCAATTTTCCCGCCAACATTATCCGATCTAGAGACAAGTGAGATAGACGCTCCCTCCAACACATCTCTATCAGTGAGTCACTGGCACGATAGTGAACTAAGCTTACGGAATCGAAGTAGAAACAAACGGGCATTCGGCGACCACGGGCGCTACCGGATAGTCCACTACGTTATAATTTGTGCATCATTTAAATATCTCATCTATTTGTATAATGCGAGTACAGTCTTAATATACAAGTGCGCTCATTTAAAATTGAAGTTTCTTTATTTTTCGCGGAAGTGCAATTACAAAATTTAACAATGGTCACTAAAACGGAGTATAAATTAAATAACGGCAATAAATTGAGTAAGTGTCTTTATAAACTTTTGGAATGTTTCCAAAAAATAGATCGTATTTTTAATCCGGAATGAACGTAGGAAGTTTTATGACGGTGTAAAAGCCCAACCTACGTCACTACGTGTGGCCTGTGTAGATTTATTTATCAAGGTCTTGATGCAACAATTTAGGTACGACTAACTCGTTGTCTGCACAAATACAAACAATCTTGGATTATGAAGAATAAATTAGTGAAATGTGAAAGCTATCACTGATCTGTTTATCTTCATTGTAACTAACTCTATGATACTGGAAACTATTGAGGTTTCAGACACCTTAACCAGCGATTAATACAATTTGGGCCTTATTACAAAACGTGGTTTAAATATTAGTCCAGCCAGACCAAGTCCGTTTTAGTTGTTCGAAAATTGTCTGTCTACAGTCATAATTATCAAACTGTCAAAATGTACCAATGTTAAATCAAAGTTCCAATTTGAAGATGCAATTTTGTTTGCTTGTATGTGACGTTTGAACAACAAGGACCCACTTTTTATTTTCAAAGTCCTGGACTAATATTTAAACCGCGTTTTGTAATAAGACGGGTTGTGTTCATGTTATGCATTTCTTTATTACAGTGTTGGAGAACGAAGCAAAAGACGTCGAAACCCAAAAGGCTAACGAAGATCCTCTGACCAGAGCTATTGGTGCGATTGGAAAATGGCAAATATGGGTGTGCTTCGTCGTGTTCCTGGTCAAATTCCCAGTGGCTTGGCATCAGATGAGCATCATCTTCCTGGCTCCTCCGATGAACTACACTTGTTCTAGTACTTCCACTGGAAACTCCTCAGAAATATTTGATAACGTGTGTCAAGCGCACTGTGACCGCTACGATTATGATCACAGCGTGTTCAAGGAAACTATTGTCTCAGAGTGGGATCTAGTATGCGACAGACAATGGCTGAAAAATCTCACGCAAACGATATTCATGCTGGGAATTCTCGTCGGCAACATGGTCTTCGGTCACCTTTCAGACAGGTCAGTAAACACCTACCATTCTCATTTCTCTTTGTTACGACAATTGGCATATCCTGTACATTACGATCTGATTCAAATCTTAAAAGGGCTCGAGCAATTTGCTATAGCCGTATCCTACTTAACGGCTTTCTCAAAGGAAGCAAGTGGTTATTTAAATTTTTAAGTGGATTAATTTATATTTTTTACGTCTTAAAATAATAAAATAATAAATAATTTATAAGTAGAAGAAAATTCACTGTCCATGGAAGAAAATATTATTATCTTGTCTAGACTGATGTTTCGTTGTAGATATTATTACAATAGTTTAGTTGAATGCAATACCAGGCCACTCAGAAAATTTTGCGAAAAAAAGTTTTTATGAATGAGATACTGGCCAGTTTAAACCTATTTTTAAAATATGATTATTTATAAGTAAAAATAGGCACATTCCAATTTCAAATTTTCCCTCCAAATTTTTTGCAAGCTAATTTAAATTTTCGTGTCTCAGTAAAAAATGGATCTGCACCGGGAACATTATCGCGCTATGATTTTATACGATTTCAAGTGCCGCCTGAAACCTGAAGAATCTTACGAAAGACTTCAAATGGCTTTCATGGATGAAGGCCCTTCTAAGGCAACCGTGTATCGTTGGTATAATGAATTTCGGCGCGGTCGACTAACTTTGGGGGATGAAGAAAGAAGTGGTCGCCCTTCGACGGCTGTTACGGAAGAAAACGTGCTAGCAGTACAAAATTTAATCCAAGACAATAGGTGAGTTACATACCAGGAGATTCAGCACATTGTGCAGATTGGATCGGGAAGCCTTGACAAGATTCTGCACGTGCATCTTCGCGTGAGGAGGATAGTTTCACGCTGGGTGCCGCACAACCTCACCGATGCTCAGAAACAGGCCCGGGTGGAATGGTGCCGTGACATGCTTAACAAATTTGAAGCAGGTTCGTCTCGGCGTGTTTATGACATCATTACAGGCGACGAGTCCTGGATATATCAATACGATCCAGAAACGAAGCGCCAGTCGACAGTTTGGGTGTTTCAAAACGAAGCAACGCCTACCAAAGTGAAGCGATCTAGAAGCGGGGGGGAAATTTTGATCGCGAGCTTTTTCAATTTGACTGGCTACTTGGTGTCCATTCCTTTACAAAACCAAAGAAGCTTCAACGCCGAATGGTATATTAATAAATGCTTGCCAGAAGTTTTCTCTGTTGTGAGCAACAAGCGACCAAACACAGGGCTCCGTGGGCTACTGCTCCATCATGACAACGCGCCCGCGCACACCGCGCTCAAAACGAGGGACTTCCTGGACAGCATGCCGGTCAAACTCCTGGGTCACCCTCCTTACAGCCCGGACCTAGCACCGTGTGACTTCTTTTTATTCCCAAAAATAAAAAATCAGCTCAAAGGGATACAATTTTTGTCACCGGGAAATGCGCTGTCAGCGTTCGAGCAGGCCGTAAACGAGGTGTATGCGGCGAACTGGAAAAAGTGTTTCGAAAATTGGTTCAGACGCATGAAACTTTGTATAGATGCTAGTGGAGAGTACTATGAAAAGATTTAATAAAAATATATTTGCCCATAGAACATTTTTTTTCTGTTTCGCAAAACTTTCTGAGTGTCCCACGTATTTACTTGTATTGAATAAACGTTATTAATGAGACATAATATAGACAATGAAATGACATCATTATATTATAGACAATATTGCTGGTGGAATTGAACACCTTAACGAAGTCAGATAAAACTGGATATTGTACGTATTGAAATTACGGATGTTTTCATTTAGAAGTGCACCAAAGCATACGAACGTAAACTAAACAACCTACATACTATAACTAATGTCGTATTACGTCGTTAGCGATCGTGATAACCCTCTGTAAACAATCTGAACCCTGAACGAGTGAACTCAATACCGATTTCCTACCTGACACGTTTAAACTTACGTACATGTGTTGACCAGATGCGGATGGTCACTCTTCTGAGATAAGAAAGTAGGTTAAAGATTCATGTTTATAAACCTAAGAGTGAGATTCAATACATATCTCTTTGTTTAAGAAATCTAGCGGTTTTACAATGACTTTGTTCCGTTTCAGGTTCGGTCGGCGTTTACCTTTCCTCGCAGCGGTGTTTCTGCAGCTCATTTCCGGCGTCACTACAGCGTATTCAGTAAACTGGTACATGTTTACGACCCTGCGCTTCCTGCTGGCTGTAGCCACTGGAGGAACTATGGTCACGAGCTTCGTTCTTACGATGGAACTGATTGGTGCCAAGTACCGAGCCACCGTCGGCATCATCTACCAGATTCCTTTCAACCTTGGTCACCTGACACTGCCTCTCTTCGGCTATTTCCTACGAGACTGGAGCTCCTTTCAACTGGCTATATCTCTGCCCTCCGTGTTGTTCCTGAGTTATTACTTCTTACTGCCTGAATCACCGAGATGGCTCCTAACCGCCGGAAGAACTGATGAGGCTGTTAAAATAATGGAAACTGCAGCTAAAAGGTAACTATTATGTCATATTGAATAACCGGACTTGCTAGTCTAGTTTAACTCTACCTCTCTTTGCCACAAAAAATATTCCATACAGAGTTACATGAAAAAACACCAGCAATGGAGATTTCAAAAAAACACTTTGAAAGCTATGTATAATAAATATTTTTATTTCTCAAAACCATATGATAGCTACCTAGTCCTTTTACACTGTACAATAAAGCATTATGGAAGTATACCGTAACCCATCATCGTACTGTTTCAGGAATGGTCGCCCTACTGAAGGTATAGCTTCTTCCACCCAGAAAATCTCAGTGGAAGTAACCAGCAAGTCAGATGAGCGTGCAACATTCTTGGATCTGTTCCGTACTCCGCGCCTCCGAGCCAGGACCATCGCCATCTGCTTCAACTGGTTCGTGTGTGGACTCTGCTTCTTTGGAGTGTCACAGTACATCGGACATGTCTCGGGGAACATATTCAGCAATGTCGCCATCTCTGCTGCTATTCAGGTAATGGTCAACAGATTTATACTTACTTTAGTTGCTTCATAGACTGCCTACATAACCGGTGGATTAAAATCGAGGTCGTAAATGTTGCCAAAATCTTATTTGAATGCGGAAAAAACCCCTTATAAAAGTTATAAATATGTATTACTTCGAGTAAATAAAAATGATCCCACGCTCTACCCTAATTATCATAACGCTGCCATTTACCTACACACAGTAGGCAGATATATAAATAAATCTATAAACACGGTTATAAAAACAACATACATAATTTACAAATTTTACCCAGAAATCACTTGACCCGTTTTATCTAACCGGCTTATGTTGAACTATCACGCCAATTTAATGGCTGGTGATAAAATATAGCTCTATAGTTAATTGGCATTTTCCGTCCATTTCAGGTTCCCGGTACGTTGATATCGATATTCGCGAACCGAGTACTGGGAAGGAAGGTGACTTTGATAGCTGCGAACTGCGTGACGGGGGTCAGCTGCCTTCTCATCGTGGTGCTGCGGTCTAGTGCTGCCAACCTCACGCTCGGATGTATTGGGCTCTGGGGCATGAGCATATCCTTTGCCACTGTATACCTCTACGCTGGAGAACTATTTCCCACTGTGGTCCGCAACACTGGCGTTGGGCTTGCCTCTACAGTGGCGCGGATTGGCTCAATGGTTGCTCCGTTCGTAGCCACGCTCGCTCACACAAGCGCGTGGCTGCCGCCAGTCACATTCGGCATAGTTCCATTACTCGGTGCTGCACTGTGCATCGTATTGCCTGACACAAGGGGCAGAAAACTGCCCGACACACTTGAAGAAGGCGAAGCGTAATCTCGATCTCATATAGAAGCCAAACGAGGCTCGAGTACGAATTTTAATCAAAAGTATTCAAAACATTCGATGTGATAGGCGTTATCGAATAGTTAGAATGTGATCAACAATATGATTGTATCCAGTAAGTCTAGTTAGCTAGACCGGTTTGTGTGCTTGTGTTTGAGAGAACAATGATAGCTAATCTATCTACATACGTGTACATTGTATATAAGTATATAAGTTTGTCGAGACTATATAAAGTCTGTGGATTACAGATAGGCTGTGATAATAATTTGTTAATATTTTTTATCTTAGTAATAAAATATGATACTGAAATAATATATTTTATTATACCACATGACTATGCTTTTCACACGTGAATTTGAAATGAAAAGGAGACATATAGGTAACGTTGTAACTTAACTTACGAGCATAATTTACATAAGAATTAAAATACAAAGTTTATTGAGACGCTAGTTCACGCTTGTTTTACGACAACTGCTAGTAAACGTAGTAATACCTATAATCAGATTTAAGGCGTAGGTATTCACCAGAAGACCTGTGTGTGATAAGTGAAGTGAAGAAGAGTAATTAAACGTTGAAATAATAAAGTTGCAAAAATCCTGTTACAAAGAACAAACGATGGACCGTAATACACAAATTGAAGACCCTATAGAAGTGCTGATAGGCCCGTTTGGTCTGTATCAATGGGTGCTCCTTGTTCTGGTATCTATTGCCCGGCTGCCGACAGAGTTCCAGCTGAACAATGTAGTGTTTGTGATACCTAGTGTGGAGTACACGTGCTTGGACGAGATAGCGAACAATGCAACGAACTACTGTCCTTGTGAGAACCCTCTGTACGACGTCAGCGCCGTGGTCAGCTCTGTGACTAGTGAATGGAACCTCATCTGTGAGCGGAGCTCGCTCGCCAGCCTAGCACAGTCCATGATGCAGGTTGGGATTCTATTCGGCAGTCTGTTTTATGGACATCTTGCTGACAGGTAAAAAACAAGTATTTTTGTACATATTTTGTAATCCAAATATCTATTAGATATGGGCCAAATTTTTGACATGATAAAATTAAAATTTAAATATTTTACAGATATGGACGCAAAATTGCAGCAATGCTCGCAACAGTGCTAGAAATAGTATTCATAGCTATTTCCGCAGTTATTCCTGATCTATGGATGTTCCTAGTTCTTAGATTTTTTACTGGAACGTCTATTGGAGGAGTCATGCTCTGTTTCTATGTATTGGTCATAGAGCTGACAGGGAAATCGTTTAGACCATATAGCACTGGACTTCAAGAACTATCTTTGGTCATTGGATATCTGACTCTACCTATGATAGCCTATTTTGTGAGGTACTGGAGGCAATTACAACTAGTTACATCAGTGCCTTGGATAATCACGGCAGTTCTTTTCTTTATACTGCCAGAATCACCAAGATGGCTTATTACGAAGGGAAGGACGAAAGAAGCTATTGATATTTTAACCCGCATAGCTAAAAGGTAAGACATATTCTTTTGTATCGGGACGTCCCATAAACATCAACAAATATAAATATGCAATATATTTAATGAGTCATATGTTTTACTATTTTAGGAACAAGCGTCCAACAGAAAACATCGAGAGCGTTGTCAACCAAACGTATGAAGAGTCGATACAGAATAAGGAGCAGCACGCAACCTATCTGGACTTATTCAAAACACCGAGGATCAGGAAATATACCATCATCATGGCGTTAGTTTGGATGTTCTGTGCTGCAGTGTACTTTGGAGTGAACCAGTACATCGGGCGTTTGGAAGGAAACCTCTACGTCAACGTTATGATCGCTGCATCCAGCCTTTTCATTGGTCTTATCCTAGTAGTTATTGCAACATTATACTTCAGAAGGAGAGTTAGTGTAATCATCAGTTTCGGTACCGCTGCTGTATCATTGCTCGTATTTTTATTCGTACCGTATTCGCTACAAGGGTTGTATCTCACGTTTGCTATAATAGGACTGTTAGGCGCATACACAGCTTTTGTTCAAATTTATTTATACTCGTCGGAAGTTTTCCCTACTGTTGTAAGAAACTCAGCTTTTGGTATAGCGTCAACTTTTGCTAGATTCGGAGGATTTGTTGCTCCATTTATTGTAAATATCGAAATAGAATTAGCGTCGATATTGATATTTAGTGGTCTGGCTTTGTGTGCTGCTGTGTTATGTTGTTTTCTGCCGGAAACTAAAGATATTGTACTCTTAAATACAATCAAGGAGACAGAACAAGATACGCAAGATATAAAGAAAACAGAGACGTGATATTAATAAAACCACATTTTAAACATTAAAGTCTTAATTTATTTCGAAATTCATAATCCCTACTCTAAATTCTAACATCTTTGGCATGATTAGAGAATTCACAGTCATTGATGCATTTAGCTATAATCTAAAACTATTAAAGGTACTTACCTAATTTATTTACACAGTTTCCTGGCTCTATCTAAAAGTTGTCGCTGTACATTATGGAAACCTCCAAAACACCACGTGACTAATGTAAATAATAATGTGTGATATAACACCCAATATTGAAACACTACACTCGTTAAAATGAAGTAAGTAAAAAATATATCGATAGCTGTCCAAAACATGAATGCCAACTTTGCTAATAGAAATGATCTAGGAGATCTATGAATCGGTATTTTATTTGTGACTGGATCGATGAAATTACCTGAAAGTAAAAATAAAAATTAACTACTTAGACTAAGAAATGGTAAAATCTCCATCAAATTATTGGAATATCAATAAAAATAGTCATGTCATTAAATTTTCAGGGAATACTGGGAAGACTTGTAAATCAAAAGGTAAAATTACCATCATTGTAGAATTTTCTCAAGCAATGTTCTTTCTCTCGCCACCGGTCGTGGAGCCAAGTTCTCAAATCTGCTTCTTCTGTAGGCAGCTGGCTGATAGGATATCTGAAAACAATAAAGAATAGAATATATGACTTTATTGTACAACAGAAAAAAAATACTTAAAACTATGTAAAGAGACATCTCTTAACCTAGGTACATCGTGCGGCCTTATCGCATATAGCGTGCTCTTCCAGGCAAAAATAAATAAAATAATTAGGAGTTAATATTTCCCAGCATCAAGATTATCTAGGGGCAGTGCCTTCTCCAAATCGAGCGCGAAGACTCCGTACCATCCCTTTCCGGAAACATTTGAACACGCTTTTAACCGACTTAAAAAAAGATTATCAAGTCTTCTGAAAGTTTTTTATGAGATGATAAGAATGCTTAATTTTTTGTGATTTAATAATTCTACTATAATCACCTACTTGAAATCCCAATTTGTAAGTGGGTCTTTAAATTACAAAGCCAAGGGATAAATCGCTAACCAAGTTATAAATCGCTTTTCATAGCTTAACGATATTTTTTGTACCTCAATAAAATACCTGACCAGCCTTACTATAAAAAAAAACTTTAATTATTACATTAATGTATTTTGTATCTAAAATCTCGAAGAGACACCTTTTGAAATAGAAGTAGACATTGTTCGGTACTCTCCCCTTGAGCAGGTCCAGTTCAGTTTGCGCCGGCTTGTCGTAGGTGAGTGTGACGTCATAAACGGCCGTCAAGCGTGAGTCCCGCAGCTTGGAGCACAGCACCGCCCAGCCCGTGGTGCGAGGGTGCAACACATACTCGTAGCACTGGAAACATTGATGAAAGACAACTGTTATACATCATTGTTAACTATAACTATGACGTAATTTACCTAAGTACCTAGTATTATATAAGGAGATGACTCTGGCCTCGTGACACTGTCTAACGGCTACCACGAGGTCAGAGGATTCACATGTTATTGTACAATATTTACGTCAAATAAACGAATTTTGTATTGATATTGTATTACTTAAGACGACGCAGTGGCGAATTATAAATCTGAAATTGTAGGTCCAAGCGCCCTGCACCGCCGCGCCGCTGCGGCGCCGGGGGCAAATTTTGCTGAATACCTACTTATTCCAAAAGAGCGTAAGCGACAAAATGGTTTTAGTCCATTATTTTAAAAACTACGAATTTGTGTCAAATATTCTATTCAAAAATCAAAGTACTTGTGCTAATTAACATATGTATGTGGAATTTTTTACGCTCCAATCCATAACTAACGCCGACAAAATCGATACCCCCGATTTTAGAGAGATCTTTTTGATTCATTATTTTGTGTTATTAAAGTTGGCCGTTGGTGTCATGCTATTTGCAAAATATAGTCATTGAGATGATGATTCTTGTCCATTAAATTTTAGTTTAGTTGCTTTTGTCCATGTTGAGTAAAATACCTATCCTTGCAACCATATTCTCAGGGCGTCTTCTTAAACTGGAAAATTTGGTTAAAAAAAACCCATTAGATATCATTGATATAATTTATCCATAGATTAAAGTTTGTAATGTGTAGTATCGTACAATAATGTACAGTTCATACCTACCTACATAACAAACGGCAAAAGTTCGTGTGCAACATGTTCCCTTTTCACGCTCAAACTATTAAACCAATTTGAATGAAATTGAATCGATTTGTTTGAATTGTGTCAATTTATATGTAATAAGTATTGTTTCAGTAAATATCATACAATTTTATTGAAATCGGTTCAAGCGTTTCAGCGTGATGATTGAAAAAACACAATAACACATTCACATATTTTCGCTTTACAAAATTTGGTGTTATGTGTAATAAAATTTATAAGCTTTCGAAAATAAAGTGCGAGACCACACTATAACTATCTTATGACTCCCCGGCAGAATTAATTCGTTAGGGGAGTTTTCTTGGGCAGATACATCGTGGTGGGCGCCCAGGTCTTTCCACGGAAGACACATATCCCCGGATATTGATTGTGGTCCTCAGACATGTCGGTTTCCTCACGATGTTTTCCTTCACCGTTAAGCGAGTGAAAATCCACACTTAACTTGAAAATACAAGTCATTGGTGTAGGGCCGGAATCGAACCAGTCTACAAGTACAAAATCATAACCTTGGCTCTGTACATCGGCCAGTCATTTATCTACTTGTAAGTACCTACAACAGTTTAACAATGTACCTACACAAATATTTACATGTTTAGATACGCTTTACTAACAATAAGTCAATAAAAGCAAGTTTAGAATTCCATTGGCCAGTTTGAGGTCCAATAAAGGTTGAATGCCAATATATGATTTTCTTTTTATTTATTTTTTCTCATGAAGTTTTACTTCTTTTTATATAAAATCGTATTAGTACGGGTTTGTATTTAAATTGCCTTAACCACACTAACGCGTGGCTCGCCTATACATAAATAATTTTTAAAAGCATAGTCCATCAACCAAGATGTAGGAAACTCGTAGGGAAGCTACGGCAGTTCATTGACATGACCATGCCAGTACCATCCATCAATCTATGGGAAGCATGCATTTATATATGCAAAGCTAATACAGATAAAGTAAACAATGCTTTATTACCAACGTTCCAGAAAAAAGTTTTACCGGTAAATTTCTCGCGGCTGCAAACTTGTCGCTTTTCCTCCGATTGTTCTCGCTCAGATCAGTGCCTTCTGGAAAGAGCACGACCCTGCAGCTATATTGTAACTTCTTGTAATAATCTACAAACTCCGTCACACTCAGCTCGTCCTCTTGCCAATTTCTTTTGACGAAGAGAAAGTTGTTCAACTGCATTATCCAACCTGCAATGAACATTGTTTGCGTGAGAGACACAATGATAGGGAGGTAGGTAGTTATTAGTGTATGGATTGTACTCTATTGCAGTGTAATAGTATACCTACAAAGATTTCCTACCATTTTATTTTAATTCATTAGGTCACATGTACATACATGCATATATATATAAATTGAACTCGCCTAAACACGGAGCAAACTTGATCTCATCCTTCAGTACGATCTTGATCTTAGCCTTTCCTCCCAAATCTAGCAAGCTGTCATGTTCCCGATTGAAATCAGCTGCGCTATCCCTACAGATACAATGGTTACCAGCGTTGGGATCCTGGCTGGCATGATATAGGGCGATCCATAAATAATTCCAGTCTACTCTAGTTCGATGGTTCATTATTAGAATAGTGTTTTCATCCCGGTTCACGTAATCTCCGAAGTGGTGAAGCTCTGTGCCGTAGCAACATTGGAACAGCGCCTGAAAAAAATAGCGATACGAAACTGAGAAAGTAATATTTTACTAAAGGAGAAATAACGTAAATGATGGCTTGAAAGTTTATTGCTATCAAAGGCAACGTCATGCTTAAAATTTAAAATTATCTCACCACTGGATACAGCTCCCATAAAGCAAACAGTGTGTCCACAATTCTTCTGTAGAACTTATGGTTCACGAACATCAAATACAAGACAGGACAGAACAGTACGTAGAATCCTGGAAAAATCTTGAAAATTATATAGAAATAAAACCTAACCAATGGATTCCTATAGTACTAGGTATTTATATACTATTTAGTCATAATGTGTTAACAATTACTATTTCCTACGTTTGACCAAAACTATCTACCAGCTACACTTAAAATGTACTGAATTATTGGTACTTTCAACTTTTTAACATACCTACCTAATCTTGAAAACTATTGTAATATTTTATAACTTTCTACTAGGCGAATTATTTGCATTTATCGGTACCTACATTGTATATTTATACAGATAATATGTATGTGCCATCTTACTCTGAAAATAAAACTAATAATGACTAGACTAGAAGCGGTTTCCACTTTACTTTGTTAGAGGTGATGTCAGCAAATATATTCTTATCTGGATATGTTGTTACACTTTGACCATTGCAGCTGCTTATCTTTGAAAAACTACAGAAGATGTGTAAACAATCTGCAGATAATGTCATCTACCACAAATTTTCCTAATGATAAACATTATCTACAAAGTACATCAAATAAGTAGGAAACAAAGCGACGGTTAAAGTTTGCTCTCAGACCAAGAAATAAATATAGTATTGCAAAGGTTCAATGCACTTCTTACCTACGTCGATTACAACGAAGGGCATCCCATTGGTTCGCCCGAAACGTGACAAATTTATAATGCGTAAAAATGAGAGCATATAATATAACTATCCTTGGATGTCCTAAACAACAAAGAATCGGATACATACCGCATAATATGGTATAATTCCAAGCGATCGCGAGGAGCACACCAAGCGCCATGGTGTAGCGGCCCGAGACTGAGTCCGGAAGGTCTGAGAAGCCCTACGCCACCCTTGTTGATTAGAACCCCTACAACTTAGGTACGCCTAAGCTCTTTATACAACACCTGCACTTAAATATAACCTTTAATTTAATTGTCACCTCGTCTATTATGAGGTCAAGTTTCAAATTGGGTAAGTGGATGGAATTAGTTAAGTAACGATGTAAACCAGTAAATAAATCATCTACATTTACCTCACATGCTTATGTACATAAGTATTGTAGTCTATACAATTTAATTATAATTTATTGTAAAAAGCTTTTTAAGTTTGGAGCTGCAGCTGCTGCTGCTGCTTATAACATGACGGTATTCCTAAATAGGCCTACTCACATAAGAACCAGCATAAGTCTAGAAACGCCTCGACTGAAATTAATGTTTTAGATTCCTTGTATCCAGCTTAGCTTTATTTTAAAACGTTTAAATATATTGTTTTACAGAAAATGTTATTTATTAAGTGGATTCATTATTCGGTCGTCTCTGGCGGCGCATTGAGTTAAATTCCTCGCCTTCTTGTATTGTCATCATCAGCTCACAGTTTTTCGTTTCCGGCAATAAGATGCACAGCACGGCCGCTATAAGAGGCAACGTGCCGAAGGCCGCAGGCGCACACCACTTGCCATGTGGTCTCAAGGCAGCCACGAAAGGCGCTACCATTGCTCCAACTCTAGCCATCATCGAAGTTATTCCTATCGCCGCATTGCGTACCACCGTGGGAAATAACTCGGATGTGTACAGGTAGATCACGATAAACGTCATATAGTTGCAAAGACAGCCGAAGCATCCGACCACAGTTGACCACTTGCCTTGGGGAATAAATATTATGATCAAAAAGCTTACGCTGGACAGCGCATTTGTGATTATAACCACAGTTCTTCTGTGTAGAAATCGTATCGTCGGTATCGATAAGAAACAGCCCAACAAGCAGACGCTACCGCATGCCACTACATTCACAAACACATCGCCGGTCAAGTGGCTGATGTAGTGGGCCATCCCGTAGAAACAGTAGCTGCATGTAAGCCACAAGAATGACATGACCAGCATACTCCTCCGGATATTCGGTGTTCTAAACAAATCTATAACGTTTCCCTTTTTATTTCTTGCGCGTAGGTTATTAATCTGATCCATCTCCATTTTATCACGAATCTCTTCGGTTGGTAATCCGTTTCTGAAAATGTAGACTCAACTATAAATTTTCTAATAGACCGATCATAAAATTCATAACGCCTAAGCAAATGTTCAGCCATAAAATGTTCTTGACTTATGTTGAGGGAAATAATGGTGGAACGACAAAAAAAAGACTCAACTATAAAATGGTCCAAGCCAAAACTCATATTCGTATCTGCTTAAGACGGTAGGTAACAGCTATATAGGTACATACTTTATTTAAAACATTACATCATTATAATAAGTATGTAGGTATGTAGGTACTGACAGGTATTAGATATGAATGATGAGTGTCATAACACTCAACGAAAGTTAGATAAGATACGCACATTTTTGCAACACGTTCCATTAGCTCTATAGCCATCACAGTTTTGCCGGCGGCTAGAAGCCATCTCGGAGTTTCTGGCAGTAAGCAAATATAAAACAGCAGTATAATGTTGAATAAGGACATGACCAGTTGCAGATAAACGTAATCTCTGATGAGGTATCCAAACAATGCCAGAAACATATGTCCCAGGGTGAAAGGCACGTGAAACAGCACGGACACGACGTCTCTGTGCACGCTTCCCACATACTCCATGACAATCACGAAACCGATGATCATCACTCCGCCAACAGCGACGCCTATGATTGTTCTCATTACAGTGAAACTCCAGAAATCTGGCATAAACGACGCGATAATGCCAGAGAACACTTCTAATATGACAGCAATAATTAATGTAGGTTTTCTGCCGTACCTGCAAAGATTACGGACGATGTCAATGTGTGATGTCAACTGAATTGTATCACATTGCTTCCTGGTACCATGGATCAAATTCCACTTACTTGTCAGAGGCGATTCCAAATAAAAGACTCCCAGCGAGGACTCCAAATTGAAACATCATCTGGTGTAGATCGCTCAGCCACGCTTCGTCGCAAATCAGGTTCCATTCCATGATTATGGTGCTTGTGAATATTGTCTTGTCATATTCGGGGTTATCGCAACATGACGCATTTTTAGGGCATTTGTAATGCGCTGGGGGCGCCAAAAATATGATTCCCATTTGTTGCAATGCAACACCAAATTTGCTGATGAATACTATAAAAGAAAGCCACAGGTGGTATTTGCCGAAATTGCCAATGAGTTCATTTACAAGCGGCATCGTTTTAGGTAAGACTAATTAATTTCACTGCGATTTCATTACTCTATAAACATTGACTAAATAGGATTTTTTGTTTAAATAAAACAAATTTTGAATTGCTGAGAAATCACTTAAATAGACAATAAGAAAAATATAGGTATTCCATGTTGCCGTATAGCGCTCGATCGATTCTAATCGAGTGGGCTACGGAAAATCCAGGAGCTTATGTAAATTTATTGCAGAAATTCATATATCAATTATTATTTATTTAAACAGAAATTAGTGAAATGGGAAAAAGTATCTACAGATTATATTAAGCTTAATTTAATTAACTTACTCTGTCGTGTCTTTGTCTTTCACAAAATATTCATTTTTTGTATTTACCTAAGTAGTAATATGTAAGTAAAAAATTAAGTGTATATGCAAAAGAGGCAGAAGTTTTGGCGCGGGGAAACTGTACATCATAATACAGAGTCAAAAGATATCTAGTATGATGTACAGAAAACCCTCAGCGTACAACACAAATTAACGTAAATAGAAATGTACGCACACCTTGAATGGATAAATAAAGGAATTTGAATTTGAAAAAAAATAAGTAAATGACTTACCTACAAAAACGTTGAACTACTGCTCCTTTTCACTTCAGTCTTTGGTTGTCGTATTTTGTCTTTGTGGTTCCGAGTTTGCAGGACTTTCGTTTTGAACACTGGCAGTAGAAACCTCAGACGTTGCCGATTTACTGTAGTTAGACGGACTAATAGATCGGTTACTAGTACCAGATGCGGCAGGTTTCCGTGTCCCAAAATTTTCAGCTTCTTCTAGAGTCGTCATTAATTCGTGGCCTTTGGTTTCTGGTAATAAAAATGTCAAAAAGGCAGCAATCAACGGCAATATAGCAAATAATAATGGTGGAACTCTTTCAGATATATCTTTTGTATCTATTACAAAGGGTGCTATCATTGATCCCACACGTGCCATCATTGACGAAAATCCCATAGCAGCATTCCGAACTACAGTAGGGAACATTTCACCACAGTAAGGGTAAACCACTACAAAAATTGTAAAACTGGCCATTACTCCAATCACTGCAAATAATATAGAGAGCAGTGGCACTTCTGGAAAAGCGCAAAGTAGTAGCAAACATCCAGCGCAGATAAAGTTTTGTGATATAAGAATAGTTTTTCTTCCCATAAAGATTTGGAGAGGTATTGAGACAATAGAGCCGATGAAGGCAAAGCAGGCGCTGGCAAATACGTTGATGAAAATGTTGCCTGTAAGATGGCTCACGTATTGGGATACGCCATAGAAACAGTAGCTACACGCCATCCAGTTGAGCGCCATACAAATTATGTTCTTCCTTATGTTTGGCGTACGGAATAAATCCAGCATCGTTCCTTTCGTCAAATGCTTTCTTTGCTCCACTTCGCCCTGATATATCAATATAGATTCTCTTATGTTCTCAGTGGGAAGATTATTTCTGTAAACAACAAAGCAAAAACAATGATAAGTTTCTAATCATACATTGCCATATTAATGAAAATTAGAAAAATACTAAATTATTAAACATACATTTTAGCAACGCGTTCTATGCATTTGATGCCGGCCTCTGTTTTTTTGGCAGCTAAAAGCCATCGAGGTGTCTCTGGCAAGATGAAGAAATAAGGCATTAGAATGACTGCCGATGATAGTAGCGCAAATTGGAAGTTTACATAATCCCTGACCAAGTATGACAATCCGGGTAGTATCATATGTCCAAAGTTGAACGGGAACTGGTACAATGAGGCGATCAGTTGCCTGTGCTGTGAACCGCAAAACTCCATGAGAAGGACAAAGCTGATAACCATAGTCCCTCCGACGGACACGCCGATCAAAAATCTTAAGAATGTGAAAACCCAATAATTGGGTGCGAACACCGTCGCTAACGCAGTAACGAATTGAATTGTTATGGCTGCTAGTAAAGGTGGTCTTCGTCCATATCTGAAACAAATAATAATACGTTTGATTATATACTATAGCTATATATGTATACTTACTGATTGTCAGCCCACATATTATACATAACTAAAAATTATAATAATAAATTAATTAGCTGGTATAACACTAGTAGGTAGTTCTATTATGGATTAGTTATACTATACCTACGCTATAATTCTGGTTTTAGAAACAAAAGCCACTGTTTGATGATGGTACCTATCATACATAAGATCCCACTTGGCTCAATAGTTAAGACCTATTCTTACAATACTAAGTTTACCAACAGGCTTTCTAAACAAACAGCAATAAAATTCTTACCTGTCGGAAGCCGTTCCAAATATAAGACTACCCACTAATGTGCCGAATTGGAATAGAGATTGAGTTAGGCTTATTAGCCATTTCTGGTCGCAAATTAGATCCCACTCCATCACTATTGTGTTTGTAAATATGCTTCTATCATACGTGGGGTCTGTACAGGGACATACGTCCTTCTTCGTCTCGTCACCATCGCAGTAATAATTGGCAGAAGGAGCCAAAAAAACTATAGAAATCATATAGTATGCCATAGAAAATTTGATCACAAAAATCACACATGTGAGCCAGAACTGATATCGACCGTAAGCACCGATGCACTTCTGAATTGAGTCTAAATCTACTGGTGCCATAGTGACTGAATACCACTTGCTTATAATATTATGTACCTAGTTACACGTATAAAATAAATATGTTTACAAAATAAACATGGCCTACTTTGACTAGTGTACAACTGACATTGACTAAATCATTAATGATGCTCAAAAGTTCATTGATAAATTTCTGCCAAACTTTTTACTACATGCGACCACAGAACAACGATCGGGCCACATCGCCCCCGCGCGCGAGGGCGACAAGCATGGACTTCAAAGCTCTGTGACATGCGACTATGCTGCATTACTCTACTAAAAGTTCGCAATTTTATGCACCTATCGCAACTGCTGCAACTGGGACGGATAAGCAAAATCATACTTCACTACTAACCTATCCATCTTATCAACAGTCATACCTATTGATTAAGTAATTATATTAATTGCATGCACAGTTATTACTCTATCGGGTGCCGACCCCAGGAATTGGGAGCATGCCTGGATTAACTACAATAAAATATTCTATTAGTAGTTATTTAGTTAAATGACTATAATAGACACTCTTACCTACTTTAAAAAAATAATTAATTATCAGTTTTTTTATAAGTAAGGCAGTAAGTAAAAAAACAGTACTCAATTAGGCATTGTAACGTTACTATTATAAAACTTTTAAAACATAATTTACATAATTACTTCTATTTTATCACATTTGTTCTACTTTTGAGTAGTTTTTTTGCCAAATTGTTCTCCTTCTTCTATAGTTGTCATGAGTTCGCAGCCTTTCGTCTCCGGTAGTAGGAATGTGACACATCCAGCCATCAGAGGGAGGAGGGCAAAGAACACGGGTGGCATCCAGGTGGCCACGCCTTGCAAGTCGATCACGAAGGGCGCGATCATAGAACCGACGCGCGCTGACATCGAAGAAAACCCGAGCGCGGCGTTACGCACCACCGTAGGAAACAGCTCCGTGCAATACAAATACACCACAACAAACACTATGAAGGCGCACACTGTGCCGATACTCGCGAGCACCACGGACCAAATCCCCTGCGGGATCAACGCCAGCACTATGAGACACGCCGCGCATATGAAGTGGAATACTATCAGGATCGTCCGCCGACCGATCACTTTCATCAGAGGAATGGATAAGAACGTCCCAAGGAGAGTGACTCCGGCACTGGACGCTACGTTCACGAAAACGTTCCCGCTCAGTTGTCCCACGTACTGGGATACTCCATAGAAACAGTAGCTACAAGCCAGCCAGTTCAGAGACATCGCTATTATGTTCTTGCGGAGATTAGGAGTGCGGAACAAATCCAATATGTTTCCTTTCTTCAACTGATTCTGCTCAATAGCTGCCTGATACGCATCGATGTCGGCTCGGATATTCTCGGTGGGGCGTTTATTTCTGAAAACATAATAAACGACAGTTAATTACTTATTTTCGCTTAGTGAGATACCTAATTCTTAAGTAAATAGGAAGCTAATCTATGTATTTATTTTTCACGTCGTTAAGCAGTCCTCTTAAGATAAAGTAGGTACGTAGTTTACTCGCATTATTTTATAAAATGACAACATAAAACTGAATTGATATAATGATAACCGTAACAGAAGGCAGATATTGTAGAGATAAGTTAAATTAGGTAACAGAATACTTACACTTTGGCCACACGTTCTAAAACATTGATGGCCTCGTCTGTCCTCTTGACTGCGATGAGCCATCTCGGAGTCTCCGGGACTATGAAGAAGTATGAGAGCAGGAGCACGCCAGGGACCGATATTGCCAGTTGGAAGGTCGAGAAGTCTCGGAAGAAGTATCCGAACACGGCGAGCAGCATGTGGCCCAAGTTGAACGGGACTTGGTACAGCGCCGAGATGGTGTCTCTGTACTGCGTGCCCACGAACTCCATCACTATAACGAAGCTGGTCACCATGGTGCCTCCCACGGACATTCCCACGAGGAAGCGCATGAAGGTGAACGTCCAGTACTCAGGGATGTACGCCGCTCCAACACCGGCTACTACCTGTAGCACCACGGCCACAAGCAACGGATTTTTTCTTCCGAATCTAAAACAATACCAACATTATGAAGCAGGAAATGAAACATTCCGCTAAAGTAGTCGCTACCTTGATAATAGCGATGGTAAGCAACAGTAAAAAGTTCAATGTCACCTGTCTGCGGCCATGCCGAAGAGCACGCTGCCCAGTAACACGCCTAATTGGAACAGCGTTTGCGTAAAGCTGGTGAGCCACTTCCTGTCGCATATGAGGTTCCATTCCATAATTATAGTGCTCGTGAATATCGACGTGTCATATATGGGGTCGTCGCAGGGACATGTGTCTGTTCCATTCATTCCGCATGTATAGGACACTTTCGGAGCCAGGAATATGATCGCCATCTGGTGGAACGCTACCAGGTACTTCACGGAGAACACCACGAGACATAGCCCCAGCTGGTATCGACCGAAACCGCCAATTATCCTTTGTATTAAATCTCCGTGAACCATTTTTGACGGTTTCTCTCCTGAAAAGAATACGTTCATAGAATTTATTAGCGATTATCATGCATGAACAAATATAACCTATGTTTGAACTATGGTGATATAATATGTATATTGCATGGTAACAAAATGTATTATTATAGATAGATGAGATTCCCTTTTCAATTTGAAATGGATGTGTCCGAGGCTTGGCTGAACTTGGCATTCATTGGGCTAACAAATACGAGTATGCACAGGTCAAGGATTCACTCCGCGACCATTATTTTTACTTACTTTTTTTAAATGGCCTTTACAAGGTGAGCATTGTGCACAACTATGTATTAGTTTGCAGATGAGACGATATGAAATATATTATTAAGTATATAGCTAGAGAAACTGAGGAAAATAGTGGAGTAGATAATCTTGAAATTACGTTTAAGGTAAGTGAGTATTTACTACTGTCATTATGTGTAAACACGCAAACTGTCGCGTCCATCTAGATCAGTACTTATAATTTATTACGAAGAACTTTAGAAACTTTTTTAACTTTTTTAATCGTCTAGATGTGTCTTTTTCACAAACGATAAAGCTATTAATTATGTATCTTTTACAATAAATAGTAGTAAAGGATATGAGGTATATAGGTACTAAATATGATTATTAGCTCGAAATTATGATTACCCTCTATCTGTATACTATAATGAAACGAAGCAGTTACAGAAACATACTATTGTAATGTAAATTATACCATAATACATAGTATATTTTAAGAATATGTATTTACTTTTGCGTAAATAATTGGTGGTAATAGAGTGCCTCGTGATAGCAATACGAATGACAAACAAAATGATTTAGACAAAATTTGCTGTGAAAATATTTTTAACAATATGATTTGATCTTACTGGTGTTTGGATAATTAGACTCAACATAATTTGGACATATTCATCTTTTTTGAAGCTGCACATGTTCAAACAACTAGAATATCATTGTCATATTTAATTAACCTAACCTATTTATGTAAGTACCTACATAGTACCTACCTTGAAATCGATATAGCCGAATAATAAAATAAAAAGAAAAAACTTACAACTACTTGTCCGGTTTTAACACAAAACATGATCAAAATTCATTTTACTTTTAGCTGCATTCAACGTGATAAATAAATTAAAACATAGATCAGAAGAAACAAACCTACTAAATACAAAAACGAGTACTCACCTAAATAATTATATTGCACTTTAATATCTACGCATTGTGTTACATATTCCAAATAGAGCAGGTACCTAGTTACTTTCATATCGAGTATCCTTCCCAAGTGTCAATGCCAACATACCAGCCTCTACACATCTACTGGGTCATTACACTACGATTAACTTTCACTTGCAAATCTTACCGTTAACTGTTTTGTTGTCTTGCATTTCCATCATGAGGTGTTGTTTATTTCACTGTTGGTTTATTATTTGTTGTACAGTAGTCGCGCGGTGGCAGGCCGCGGCGGTGGCGGAACTGGCGGCGGTGGCGGCGGGGCGGCCTGCGGCGGGAGACTGGCCGCAGCGGAGGCTGCGCGGGCGCACCGGCCGCGCCTCTCCACAATCATTACGCTAAGAATTGCCACTATCACCAACCATTACAACAATACCCAGATAATACGCGACACGCTCATGGCGCAAAGTTTATTTTTTACGAAACACTTGAACTGACGATAAACATCACTGACTATTTTATTGCAAATCAAGTATAACCAGAGTACAGAAGGTATAACACTGGAGCGCAAATCGGGCCGTATTTTGCGTAAAAGTGGTCCCGTTCGCAGCGATACCGAGGTGAATAGCCTTTGTTGGGAACTGATATGAATGCATCATGCATCCAATATCATGTTCGTATATGACAATAATGACCTTTTGCACACAACAACATGACGAATTCAAATATTATTATGTGGTCCGGTTCAGAATATTTTCGCTACTGAAATTGAAGCTTTCTGGCTAATTGACACTTAAGTGCCATTATGATATCATCTACATTCAAAACAGTAATTCAGTTTGGTGATTACCTAGACACGAATACATTAATTAACTAAGTAGGCACATTTAAACAAAAGTGAATACTTTCTTCTAGTGAATAAGTGGCCTGATGTGTATCACAGATAGCAACATAATGATAATATAGGTAGATGTAACAACTTAACAAGTTCTGTATTTTAACCTAATGGATCAGAGAGTAGGTACCCCAATCACAAATGTCTATTGTTTACCTAACTAGGTATTCTAGGGCCAATTTCCTGTATAGTAACAGGTAAACTCTATGCTCGATTCTATCATGAAATTCGTCATTACGCACACGCCATCCCTAATTGTACTTTATTACGAATACCAGGAGATGAGTACTTTGTCTCTGCGATTAGTTTTGTGGCGTCATTCATTTCGGTGGGAGCCGGTGGTTTACAATTGAAACATCCGTAAAATATCTGGACCGACAAATGTGCATAATATAAGTTGTTAAATAGGTACTTACGGCATTTTACATTCTGACCTCAATGAAAAAAATATTACGATCTATACCTATACCTACATATAATAAAGCTAAAGAGAGTCAAAATCTGTACCTAGAAGATATTAGACACACAGATAACAGAACACGTTTTAGCAGGTTTTAGTTTTGTCTGTTTATCTGTTTATTTAAACGGCCATTAAGCAAAGACGGCTGAACGGATCATCATGATTTTTGGTATATAGGTTACATGAGGTCTTAGAAATTTTATAGGATACTTTCTATCCCGAAATAACGCGAGCGAAGCCGCTTGCGTCCACTAGTAGATCATAAGTGATAGACTGCTTTTAATATGTAAGATTAGTACATTTTCATACTCGAACAATAGCTGCAATAAACTGTCCACAGTATCGATTGTCCAGTAAACACCAGTAAATCGATAATAAACAAGTGCACAGTGACTAGTGCAAAAACATCGATAAAACCAATGTTTTATCGACCGCTTCATATCAGAATAACATCACATCCCAAATTAGGGCAGTTTTTACATATATATTAATCGGCAATAAATTGAAATCTATTCCTACCTATATGGATCTGTATAACACGTGTTTAATGATTAAATTGCCCTACAATAGTGATAAAACTATGTCATCTCTAGAAATAAAACAAAGGAAAACATTTTTCACTTTTATTAATTTATACATTTCTGTTTCCAATTACGGGATCTGCTTATTTATATACATACATATAATTATTCAAAATAATTATGAAGACTTATTTTGTTGTCTCCTACATAGGTACTATTTATTTTATATACAGAGCATCTATGCATTCTAATAAAATGTACTCTGATATACATCCACTTGGAACCGATTACATCTAAATGAGTGCACAAGCAATAGGATCAATAAGGGAAGAAATGAACCAAACAAATATATGTTTCAGCCTAAATAGCAGAAGACTTAAAAAAAAACCTCTTTCACAACAATTGCGAACAAAAAACACATACGAAAAAAATCACTTCCTTTTATGAATAAACCATAATGACAAAATATTTATTTACACCCACAATATAGGCAAACTACATCTAGTAGTATCTTTATGTCATGTGGAAACTTAAATTATACATCACGAACTCTAGTCTTACCAACATAATATTACTAATTAATATTAAATTATTATCTTTTATTACGACAACAGATAACATTGAATATCACATGATGAAATGTTTTAACATTACAATAACACTTGATACTTAATGGCAAAACTAAATTCAATTAGAACATAGGTCTTAAAAATACCTAGTAAAAATACTTGCCCATAGACTTGTACAGGCTCTTAAGGAACAATCAATATACATATCAAGATAAGAACGACGAACATAAACCAAATATATTGATGAGTGATCGCTGATAGGAAAACCCGCAGCAAGATACTTGAAATCTAGCTAAATATTCGCATTGTTGTAGTCTTCTTAACAACATCTGATGGTTTTGTATTGTTGTGTGATATTTGTCACCAGATATAAACTTACAACCACAAATGGCGCAAATATTTTGTAATGGTATTTGTTTAACAAAAAAAATGCAAAATTTATAATACATAAATACCGTTTATAGATAATAGTGAATGTATTTGTTTATAAAATTATTGCTTTAAATATTCGTGTTAGTGGTTTACAAAAATTATGAATACTTCTTGCATTTTGTAAAGGGATTGTAGACATAAAATTACCGCTATCTTGAAAGGCACTAGACCATATTCTACAAATATACTTTCTGTACATGGGACTGAATTTGGAAGAGCAATGTTGGTTTTATATTGAACAAGCTGATTTTTCCATAGAATATTATTTGTTTTTCATGTTTGAACAGGGTTGTTAGGTTTCTTCAATTCGTCCCATCTCTAAATCAGATCGAATGGGAATAACAAGGTATGAGAAAAGCAGCTCAATCAGTTATACCAAACATCAGAATATTCATATAGCACGCAGGCATATTCAGGCGCGACTAGCCAATGTTATAATGAATATATACAACTATATAACCCTCGAAACTTAGCGATAAAACAATTTTTGTCGGGAATCATACGCCGAATGAGCACTAAATATACATTAAATGCAACTTTACTCATTGAAAATACTTATATACATGACTATACTTAACATAAGGGAGTACTGATGTTCAAAGATCTTAACTACTATTCAAGAATAAATAAAGTGGTTTACAAGTATTGGTGTTTTATTTTTGTAACTTCCAGTTTAAGCATTTATTATGCAGAAATTATTGGCACAGTACACGGTTAAAGTATTTTTATCTGTTTGACAAGTGTAACAACACCGTAGTACTGTGTGCTATACATATACATATGTGTAGTAAAGTCCAATGATGGACATGAAGAATTTCTTAAGTTGATCTGTCAGTTTGCTTGTACATCTGTCTCACTCAGGTGCAGAACTAAGAATGAGACGGAAATACCTTCGCATTAACAGATCAACTAACAAAAATGTTCTTATATTAGGTCTTTACCTATGAAATTGCTGATTTGTATGACGAAATTGAGAAAAACATTAAAAATGTTTGTATGGAAATGTCTGAACAGATTTAGATGCAATTGATAACTATAGTTAGATGAAAAAAGATATGCACTGTGTATATCAATTTCTCAAAAACAGAGTATATGATAAAAATATACCTAGTTAAAGTAGTGAAACCGACGACACATTGAAAGAGGTGTTTTCAATGACTTCCCTATAAGTAATATGCACTAGTAATACATTTTTTTTATCTAAAAGATACATAATTCAACAATTGATACAATAAAAATTGTATTTGGAAAAAATATAGCTGAACGTAAAAGTTACAAACAGATTAAAATGTAAGAAAAAAACGGCAATTTCATAGGTAAAGACCTATTATCAACTTCCAAGCAAGTGTGAAGTACCAGATTCAATGTGCTATAGAAACATATTATTGAAGTAGATAACATATTGTGAGATTCTGAGGACTTCAATCTGGTTTGGAATAGAATAGAACTTTTTTATTTTTATTTACTAGGAAGGTGATGTTAATATCATTTGATAAGTTTCTATGAGCCTCTCGGGCATTGATGATTTTCATTTATTTGCAAATTTTTAAATTATAACTCGTGTATACCTTCTACTTGCCAAATGCATTTTGAATCAAGCAATTTACAAAAAAAATACATTGTGTAATTAATAAATCAATCAATAAATTCATTTTTAGACTTTAACACATCACAAATCCGACCCTGTATAAATAAACAAGAAACTATTAAACCAAGAGTGTTTAAAATTTAACCAGCAAATAAATAATATATCTGTTATTCAGAGTCACCACACTCTCTAGTGTCACTAAGTACATTCAATGTCTAAGCTACTCCAGACCAGACTCAAAATTCCATCTCAAAGGAGAACAGTAATCGAAATGCAATAAATCTAAAACTAAGTATAATAAAGTAGAAACTCACAGTTTCGTTCATTCAGGTGCTGTAATGGCGGCGGTTCTTGATCTTGGAGACGAGGTTGCATATCTTGAGAGCGGGGCCTAGCTTCAGGCCCATGTATTTCATCATCATGTCGGAGTTTAACAACAACAGCGCCTTGCCGTCGATTTCCTGAGAACAATGTAGTTGCAATTACTGTCATTGTATCCATTTTTAAGACGATCACAGCATCTATTAATAGATATCTATCTATCCATCCTAGACCGTAATGATTGCTTACCATCAGGCGAATTATGGTCAAATGCACCCATTCATAATAAAAAAAATGTACAATACTTCAAAGTCTATAAATTCGAATAAGAAACTAGTGTTATCAGTGTTCGATTTAGTTCTGCGGGGGAGTCAGGACCAAAGAATACTTATCTTTTTGACCCTCAGTCATGAGGAAATACGATTCAAGAGAAAGAATAATTAATAATAAAAAATAATTATTATAATTTATTTATTGACACAAAAAATACTATACCATCACATTTTCCAAACAGATTCTCTGATGTTCTTACAGTGATTTAATAGGAAGTCTTGTTTGTCAAGACAGCTTTTAAGTTTTGGTGAATAAATAATAGGCAGAACCCAGTTTTATCAGTGTTAAAAAACTCAAAAAATATTCTACAAATGGGTGCCTGGAAAATATCACTCTTACTTGTGGCCCTACAATAAGTTGGTTTTTCTGTTTGTCATTTTCTATTTAATTTGAGTATATCTGTTATAGCTAGTTAGTTTCAGTTAGTAGGTCTATACCCTGCAGTGGGTGTCATTAGCCTGATGATGATAATGATTTCTGTTACTAACATTTACTATTTTTGGTATAATTTGAATATTGCTCCTTACATGCTTCCTGAAGAGATCAGCGTGCGCCGCGAGCGCCTGGTCCGCCGCGGCGATGAACCCGATAACATCCTCAACGGACCAGTCCGCGGGCGGGCTCTGCGGCGCGGGCGGGGGCGGAGCGCCCGTCGTCGACGACGCGGGCTCCAGGCGCTCCTGCGACGACCGAGCCTGCTTGCTGCCCGATGGTGAGCTGGCGTCTTCTGGGGTCGGAGACTCCTCCTGGAAGCATGATTGATTATTAGTTTGATTATTAGTATATTTGATGGTATTATTGATTTAGTAAAGTACATAATACAGATAGTCATAATCGTCGCTTTGCTAGCCATGGATGTACGGTACATGTTAGTCAGTTTTATCAGGCAAGCTGTGTCAAAAGTCACAGAGACCATAATAACTTAAAATACCTACTGCTCAGGTTGTTCATACATTTGGCGAATCTAAGGTGGCTGGTGATATATTTATGGTCAAAGGTCATGTACAATTATTAAATTCTAGGTAAAGATAGCCAATAGACAATTAACAACTTGAGAGCTATAGATATAATTTATCTGCTATAAGGCATCCAGTTATGGCACTAATAAGTCTTCTATGTGTTACTATTATTTTTTCTCAATGTATATTGATTGTTATAAGAAGTTAACTATCTATCTATCGATTGAGATTTAACTATATATTCTTCAATATTATTTTCCCACATAAATAAAGAGTTGACTCACACTAGGTCGCTTAGTAGCAGAGGAGACAGTGTTGGAGGTGGACTCTCCACAGAGTGAGCAGGGGCGGCCGGCCACCTCCCCGGTGTCCACCTCTATCATGGCTACGCAGCACCCCACTCCGTCACACACAGCCTTCAACCAGCTCTTCAACTCATCTGTGGTCAGCTCCGCTGGCACTTTCACTGTGTAGCTCTTTGTTGGGGTGGACACCTGGAAGATAGCGTATGATTTTGTTTATTATAGGAAGATACTACTTTGCACTTTTTTACTTATAAAACAATTTTGACATAGTGTGATATGGGCACATCAGCAATTTGCTGCTCGCCCATTAATCAAATAAACAAGATACTCATATATGTATATATAGAATGGCTTGTCAGAGAAAGTTCTCACATGCAGATCACCACAAGGATGGAAAACTGACACTTCTATGGAGAGGCCTCTCTGAACCAGAAATGTATACAACCAACATGTGTGGCAATTTAGGGAGGAAGCCTACTTGTGTACCCAGCAGTAGGTCAACAAGAGATGCAGTTGTTGATGGGTAATTAGTGTCAATTTGCGTATTTTGTATGTTATTCTTTACTTCTGGCCCAGAGTTTACTACTGCTTAATTGTAACATAAAAATCATCATCATTTTCAGGGATAGAGCCACATGCAGGGTACAGATATATTTTCCATCACCACTGTGCTCTACTGAGCTTCTCTTACCTAAGAACCATAACAATGACACATATTTTCTAATAATTAGATAATTATTTAGTGTACCTAGGTACATGAAAATGTACTTTTCTTTCTGACAAATGCAGGTAAAATAATTAATTCCAGATAGTTGACATCTCACCTGGACATTAGTAACATTAGTGTAGGTGGTGGAAGCTGTCAGTACAGCTCTGGTGAGCCGCTGTGGATCTGGGTGAACACTCAGTAGATCCTTTACAAGTGCCTCAGCTGCTCCAGAAGGACCTGCACCGGAGACAGAAGCTGGCAGGTTGCTGCTGCCTCCGGAACAGCTACTCCGGATGCTCAGACGTACAGATGCCGCAGGGGCAGGAGACGGCAATCTGGTAGAATTACCAGTACCAGTAGAACCACCCTCCGGTAATGCTGGATTAGGCATCCCTGTATGACGTAACTTGAACCTGAAAAGTAATTATTTTCCCAGCTGTACGAACTTAACCTTGAAATCAGATTAGTCTAGCAAACATGCCATGACTTAGTGATGTAAGGTTTCATACAAATCTGTACCTAACTGATTTTTCTAGCATATTGCAGGTAAATTAAAGATCATGCTACATAGCAATGTGTGCATTTATAATGAATTAGTAAAGTAACATGTACATACCTATTGAATAAAGTGAGGTAATTTTATATTAATTTAGTATTATGTGAAACCCTGGAGAAATTCAATATCTTATTTAGTATTATGTGTCTAATAAAATGTTTGCTTTCTTATAATACTACAGAGAATATTGATAAAGGATAAGCATGTTACCTAGAAGGTGCTGTGGCACTCTTCTGTCCCGGGGGCTGCAGTGGATGGCCCGCCCTCGCACACCAGCCCACTGGGAATATATCTCTGGAGTCATACTTGCACCAGTAGTCAAAAGCCCCGCGCCACCCATCAAATGTCACATGTATCTGATCATTCTTCACAGCTCCCACAGTAGCACAACATATCAGTTGGGGATTCTTCTTATCAACAGCCTCTAATTTTTGGCCAACAACAAACAGATTTGACTTTGGGGTTGGTGGCTCGGGTTGGAAAACTTTTGGTGGAGCCATTTCAGCTCCATTCAAAGTCTTGAGAAGAAACATTGGCCAGCTGCTTGCGTTCATCCTGAACCCGAGCGGTGGCTGCAACATCCCATCATTCTTCTCACAGTGTCCAATTGGATGTATATCTCCTGCATCCACTAGCCTCCAAAAATCATTTTTATTATCACTTCCATCCAGCCTCAGTCGCAGTCTGGGCCCGAGCACTCCTACAACTGTAGCTATACAAGTAGAAGTCAAGTTCCGTGGATCCAAAGCTTCAAGTTTCATTCCAATCTTAAAATCATTCACAGGGGGTTGTGGAGCCTGTTTGAAGCATTCTTGAGGAGCTGCAGAGCTATTAGTTTCCTTCACATATTCGCTCCAATCGAAAGACTGATAAATATCATAGAAAGATCCAGTAGAGTTATTGTTTGAATGATTTTCGGCCCCGTTTGCTCCATTTCCAGACTGAGGGGAAGTGTTTCGTTTGTCATTTCTTTTCTGGTACTTGTTGAGACAATAAGTAGAACAAAAGTTCTTGTTCGAAGGAGCATTACCGCGAATAACATTGTCGCAATTTAGACAAGCGCCTTTGCTATACGCCTGTCTGAATTCTGAAAGACATGTTTCAGAGCAAAATTCTTTTTTCCCATTTTCCGTCGGTAATACATACTTGAGCGGCGTCTTACTTTCAGCACACCATGTGCAAGTGCGCTTTGGTGGTCTGCCCGGTCCACGTATTTTGCCGGGAGTAGGACCCGACGAGCCAACTGTGTTGTTTGACATCGTTCCGATACACAACTATCAAAACATAATCAAACATAGGTTTTCTACACACTGAACGGATATTTTACATTATTCACTATGCAAAATCAATGGATTGATACTGCATATGCAACTTTAGATTATAATCCTAAATTCCTGCGCAAATATAAACAACGTCAGAGTATTTATGACGCGCTTCCAACGGCCATTTTAGTTTTTAGAGTAAGTGAAGGGAAAGTTGTAGTCGACGATTTAATCGATTTGCAATGTGACCGATTTGTACTATTTGTTGTACATGTCGATTATTTATTTATTTTAAACAAACAATATATTTTAAAAAAACTTACATTTTATTAAAAACTAATTAAAAAACTAAATACTAACAATAGAATAAAAAGCTTGTCGAGCTAATTTTTCGACGTAATTTTTGACGTAAGTGCTAGCCGGTTATTACAACTAAATTAATAGAATAAAAACTTAAACTACTTCTAAAACTAAAATAAATAATCTAAAATGTCAAAAGAAGGAAAGGTCCCCAAAATGCTGGCGGCATTTCCGCGTTGTATAGCCATGCTCACCTTTTGAGCAAAGTAGCAGCCAGCATTCTGGAGACCTGTCACTTCCACCAAACGCTTGGCCAGGTCCCGATACAAGTCCAACGCAGCTGGACCCCACGGCCCCAATGTCTCCATCGCAAACGGCACAAACATATAAACGCGATCGAGTTTTGAATATTTATGCCGTTTGAGGTTCTCCGCTTGGGCGGCCGCGGCGGCGCCAGCCTGAGCACAGGTGGAAGGAAGGTGAGACGGTGCTATAGTGTCCACACAAGTAGCATCCCACACTAATGGCCGCCACATCTTCCAGGGAATTAGGGTCATGCCGTCAGGTCTTTTACCGTCGTCGCGCATCAGACCACTGGGTTCTAAGACCGATGGGACGCCAGCACTGACAAAAGCCTAGACTTTCATTTAAACTAGCGTGACGCGGTAAACGCCCTACACTCTTCTGACATGACAGTCCGTAGTGGCCAAACCGGTCAACATTGTCACCACACATGCAACAATGTGGGACCTGGCAAGCGGCACCAACTCTTAGGGATACGGCTACAGAAAAACTATCAAGAAGTGTTCCTAAATTACACGATGGGATTGCATGAAGCCAAAGACCCGATTCCCATCGAGCCACAGCTAGAAGGCGCGTCCGCTCTGCGGTACTTACATGTTGCAGTATTTACCAAATTCTGGTATTCTAAGCAGAGCGGTCCGTCCAACTGGCGCTGACAGGTAGGGACTTTGGGCAGTTCTTCCGAAGGGCAGGCATCTTTCCAGGATTGCAATGCACGGACAGAAAAAGTGATGGGTACATTTTGAAATGACGGGGAAAGAATTTATTTTATTTAATTTTGAACGCTATACGTAGATGACAAAAAAGCCGGCAAAGCTACTGATGAAATTCTGCGTAGGTATGCCCAAACCACCAAACCTAATGGAGAAGTAGACGACGACATAATGCTCTCATCACCCGCGCAAGCAACAGCAACACCATCACCAATTCACTCATCTACACCCGCCCAACCTGCACCCCCATCGCCTGCACCGGTCGTCACTCGCACTGGTCGCAGAGTCAGATTCCGGGACATCCTCGACCTGTAAATTTAAATCTAACATCACAATTTCTTTTCGCATTCCACTTAACGTCACTCGATCGTCATGGGGTTACCTTATGGCATCATTGAGCCGTAATGAGATCTTATTTTGTAAATAATTTGCGTTATCATCGATGCTACTCTAGCTATTAAGACAACTTTAACGTACCTAATAATTTGGGGCACTTTTCTCCGTGGGTGGGTGGTGTGGCGACACAAAGCGCCAACATGCGATTTGTTTCACTACGTCGCGCCCGTCGATACACGGGTCCGAGCACAGATATACTTCTCGAACCACCGAAGAGAGGAACGGGGGGAGAGCACGCGGTCGCGTGAATATAAGCACATCTCCGCGCCGCAGGAGCAGTCACGTTCCTGTTGAGTCGTCGCGCTGCAATAGCCGCTCCCTCCCGTGAGGTTGCGTGCGCCGTTCGTCGAGCTGCTGCTCCCGAGCGGGAGGTCGACGCGCCTGCACCACCTCCAGGAACCACCGCCTGTCGTCCCGGCGCTATAGAAATGCGCCGCAGCGACAGGCACATCGCCTCATCACGTCGAACAACGCCGACCGTTGCTGGTACGCCGCCGGACAGAGCGACTCGACGTGAACTGTGAACTTCCCCGGGGTCAGTGTGCCCCGGAGCCCAGCCCCTCGAAAGAGATTTATCTCGTAGAGGTCCTACCAGCTCCCCTCGGGGACTGGCAGACGACCACGTGACTGAGGAGCAGTCAGTCTGCCGCCCGCTTTCGCACACGACACACGCCACGTGATCCGCGCCCTCCGCGCGGTCTCCCGCCCGCGCCTCGCAAAGTAGTGCCTGTAACTTCTGTACTATGTACAACTATGTATAAGGGAGCATATCTCCGATTGTGACGATACCGAATAAACATTCAACATAAATCACACTGTGTTATCATTTCCGTCACCCGGGGCTCGTGCTCCCCATAAGCTTATACAGCAGTATAAGTTCATGGTTTTTCTAGAGTTGACAACACCTGAGGACATACATATATTTGGGCACAAACAGACAGTATTTTAAAATACTGAAAGCTACGTGATTGTAAATTTTGAGCAGATGATGGACACAAGAGTGAGACTGGTTATTTTTTTCCTGAACGAAATCTGGAATTGAGTCATCTAGGATGGTAGACCCTAAGAGGTGCAAACTTCTGTCGTTTAGTAATTTAATATTGGGAGTGAGATTTTCAAAAAGGTGTAAGATATTATTTTGAGGCGTAATTGTTGATTCAGGAATATAAATATCGCATTTAGAAAAGTTTAAGGATAGGCCTATTTCATAAATCGTCATAAACAGAATCTATTTTGTCCTCCTATGATCCCATCGTCTAGATACCACACGTTGAAATTTTTATTTATTTATTCATACTCGCACAAATACAATTTTCCAAAAAAAAAAATAGTTTACCGAGTTCAATCAAGGTTACCAAAATAAAGCTATACCTAGCTTTTTAGTTGTTAGCTATGTAATATTATTAAATCGGATTCCTTGTTCAAAACGAAATTTTTCCTTTGAGAAAAAATAAAACACAATATTACGATTTATACTAAACTAAAATACAAAAGAATAGAGTAAAAATTTTATATGCTGTAAAAATATTTATTGTCCTTCCTCCGAGAATCAAATCCAAAAAGTGTATGTAGTTATACGACAGTGACATTCAATTTTTCGTCATTATTTTGACGTTTATGTGTTAGTAATCAAAAGCCTTGCATATAACACATACAGAGCGATCGAATCATAGGATCGAATCGATTAAACGAATACGTCGAATAAAATTTTTACGTACATCACTTTGGAATAATAAAATTGCCATATAACATATTTAAATAAAATATATGACATATTTATGTATAGAGACATCGCTGTCATTGTCACCAGTTGGGCGAAACTCGGGAAGACTCAATTTTTATACCACGATTTAGACTTTTCATAGCCAACATTGTCAGGTTAACGGAGGCCTGCCATTTACACGACCACTTGTAAACTTGGTAGCAAATAAATACACCATGTTGGAATGGAAAATGGTAGCATTACTTGATTTTAATATTGGCACCCTCAAAATGGCAAAACAAAAATTTTAAAAGAAAACAAACATGGCGGATACCGGTGTTTGAATGGTGATTTATTGTTTTTTATCAACGACTTTAGATTATTAATTTCGTTGGTTTTTATCTTGTTTTAGTGCCTAATTTCTGGAGTTTTTCAGTAAATGCGGTGATACTAAACAGTTTATGTGTGGTTCACTGTGTACAATAAAAAAGGATGTGCGAAAGACTCGTGTAGAATAAGGTGTTTTTCGAACTTTATTATTCGCTTTATTGTATTGTTTCTATGTTTTTTTCGGTGAATGCGGTGATAAAATATTGAACACTTTATGTATCGTGCGTGTGTGGGGTCAAAATCTGTGCGTGGGCGATTCGCTAGACTCGTTTAGGTGTATGTGTTTTTTGACTTTATTTTTCAAGTAATTTATAAAGACAGTCTTTTTTAGAGCTTCGTGTGTATTTTAAGGACTTGAACTGCATGCTGATGCAAAATTAAAAATGGGTAAAAACAGAATTTGTGTCATATGTTTGCGACAAGAAACAAACACACCTGGATTCTTTGCAAATTTCCCATTGGATGAAAACCGGTATGTACACTGTCTTAATAAATAACTAAGTAATCCCGACAGACATTGTCTTGCATTCGACAACTCGGCCTTTGTCCTCGCTAAAATACCCTCACAAATCTTGTCTTGTCAGGGCAAGATAATGAACACACATTAAAAAAGAATTGCTTTTTCTTTGTTGACATATGTTTGTCTGCTGTTCACTATATTATAACTGCTTTTTCCCTTGGAAAAAATTAATTCAAGTTTTTCATTATTTAGTATGTCACAATTGGATTCTACAATATGTAGCACCTGCTTTTCTTCTAGAAGTGATTTTACTTTGAATTTCGAGTTTGACTAGTTATCGCCTTTTAAAGAAAGAAAGAAAGAAAAACATTTATTGTAGCAATAAGCAAATAAGTACAAGCATAGTATAAAAATATACTTAAAACTACTTAAATAAAATACGTATTTGCCACAATACAACCCCAACTCAGCATAATGCTGGCTGTGCTGTGTTTTACTCTTTTGTGTTTATTATAGGTGTAAGGAATGGGTACGTGTTATTGGTAAAGAAGACCTTCTATATTTACCAATAGAAAAACTTCACCAAATAAGATTTGTATGTGAAGACCATTTTTCAAAGAAAGACTTCAATAAAAAAGGCAGCCGACTTCTTAAGAGGGCTATACCAAAGCTAAAACTTACAGCTCAACCTCTACCAGATGAGCTGTTAGAAGAATTCCCTCTTCATATAGCTAAAAAAACAGGTATGTACCTTCCTATTATTTTTAAGGTTCCTCAACAAAGGTGGATCGGTACTGAGTGTGTATTGTTTGTCTGTTGGTCACAATTTATTTTTTGGGTTGTTTGCAGAGCTAGACAGTTGAATAGACAAAGTTATAACTTTTTATCTCAATAAGTTGCAAAATTTGGTTGTAATATGGAACGAATTAATTTCAATCAATCAAGAAAATCAGCACTTTTCTAGTCCATATTTTTTTTCTGCTACCTTGACTAAAAGTTTCCATTTCTCTTTCTTTCTCGACCCCGGTGTGTAATGACTTTTAGGTTGGTTTGAAATATCGTATGAAGTTATGTGTCAGGTACATCCTATTGCATATGAGTATAGAGACAAATTGATGTCCTCTACTACAAGAAATACACTACTGCTACAAATTACAAAAAAATCAGTTACATTTATTTGTAAATGGCTCAAACTGTCTGTATACCTTTACTTAGTTAAAGATGATACTTTTTAGTAGGTATGGTGAGGTCAGGCTATATTGGTTGTCTATTTCATAAGAGCCACTTTTGGTGCCATTAGGGGTCTGTGCCTCGAGTATGGAACCATCGGAAAGTGAATTAGACTCGCACTTGTCCGGTATTTTTAAACGATTTCAAAAAAGGAAGATTTCAATTCGACCCGTATGTATGTGATATTGTTGGAATTGGCTCAAATTTTATTATGATGATCTCTATCTCAAAATTTTGTGAGTGTATGTTTGTATGTTAGTCCACGGATTTCTCAGAAACTGCTAGTATGGCGAAATACATAATCATATGTATAGTTTTTATTTATGTACTTGTTATGTTTTTCAGGCGCAAACATCGATGTACCGAAACCATCGACAAGCAAACAGCCTAAAGCATCGACAAGTGTTGATTTTGCTTCAAAAAGAATTGAGGAATCATCAGGAAAAGCACAACAAATAACAAAGAAAAGGAAAGCTGAAGATAACATAGAATTAACTCCAAGAAAGAAGAAGCTCATTGCTCAGCTCCAGAAAACCAAATGCACACTAGCTTCTTTAAAGAAAAGTGCCAAGTTGATAGACAAAATCAATTCTCCTATTTTTAAGAATTTAATTGCAGCAGAGCTAAGAAACAAAGAAAAGAAACCTAAAGGTAGGCGATTTACACTTAAAGAAAAAATATCAGCCCTTGCCATATTCAAAAGGTCCCCCAAAACCTACAGATATTTGGCAAATGGATTAATGTTGCCTAGCATAAAAACATTGCACAATTTGCTAAAGAAGATACCTATGGAAAGTGGAATCAACAAAGCTGTGTTGCAGCATTTACAAAAAATTTCGCCAACAATGGATGAAAAGAATAAATGTTGCGTCCTATTGTTCGATGAAATAGCGCTTAAACCACGGCTCCTGTACAATGAAGCTACGGATGAAGTTGATGGATATGAGGATAAAGGAAAAACGGCAGAACCTAGACGAACAGATAGGGTAGCGGACCATGCCCTGGTATTTATGGTTCAAGGTCTGTATTTGCGGTATAAGCAGTTAATTGCATATTATTTTGTAAAGGGCACAATATCTTCACAACAATTAACAGTGTACATAAAACAACTGATAAAATCAATAGATGATACCGGCTTCAGAGTGTTGTCGACAGTTTGCGACCAAGGCCCTACAAATATGGGAGCATTGAAGTTATTAAAAGAACATGCCCAAACGGTTAAATCACATCAATTTTCTGGAATAACTGCGAGCAATTACTTTATTACTGAAGACAACAAAAAAATTTACATTATGTATGATATACCACATCTTTTTAAATCCATCAGGAACAACTTCATGAACCATGGCCAGATTCAAATGGAAAATATCACTGGGAAGTGGTGCCATCTATTTGAGGTCGAAGATAAAAATAAATCCCTTTTATATTTAAGTAAAATAACGTTAACACATGTGCGACCCAAATACCGCGCTAAAATGAAGGTCAAATACGCTGCGCAGGCTCTGAGTAATACTGTGTCGGCAGTTTTGAAACTAATGTCCCAAGCAGAAAGTGACCATCAAAGAAAAAATGACCTCATGCAGACGGCTCTTGTCGTAGAACAGTTGGACCGACTTTTCGACTGTACCAATGGCCCGTCGTGCAAAGATGATATAAAAAGAGGACAAAGACAAAATGTCTCAGCCAAAAGCAATCACACCCAAATGTGGAACGACTTCAAAAAAAAATTGTCTAAACTAAAATTTATTAAAAAAGATGGCACTGAAGCTAAGAATGTTAAATGTATCCAAGGCATGTTAACATCTCTCAGTACATTGCAGGATTTGTGGAATGACCTAAGTAAATTAGGGTTTCGATATTTAAATTTGAGGTCTATAAACCAAGATGGATTAGAAAATTTTTTCGGCATTATTCGTCAGCACAGTCCTACAAATCGAAACCCTACATGTACTGGTTTTATTGCTGCTTTGAAAACGTCAGTGGTTTCAGGAATGACTGCACAACACAGCAAAGGGTCTAATTGCGAAAAAGATAATCGGAAACTGCTGACTGATTTTGAAGACATCTTGAAAGCAGAAACTCAAGAGTCAGACTTACTTGCCACAAAAGACTCTATGGATCTAGAGGGTGTACAAACACAGTTCTCATGTAAAACATCTATATTAGACGATGAACTGCCTGTACTAACCATACCAGAAGAGTTTGAAATTGATTTGGAAACTGATTTATCAGATACAAAATTTCAGCCTTTGGTATATGTTAGTGGATATCTGGCATCCACCTTGAAAATCAGTAATTGTGTACTTTGCCGAAGTAATTTAACGGAAGAAGATGAAATAAAACAGAATGCAGCAGTATACCAGTACATTCAACTTCGAGAATGGTGGGATGATAAGCGTTCTCTTACATATCCATCAATGCCACTTTGTAGAATGCTAGAAACAGCAGTCAATGTTTTTGAGAAAGAAATCATTCCTAGGCTCCATGAACATAATATTTCAGCACTGTGTACAACATTATTTGTGGCCAATTGCGACACATCTTGGTTCACATGCACTCACTCAAATTTTATGTTGAACTCATTATTTGAGCGTTTAGGACGTCTATTAATTAGACGACAATGTCATCGGATTAACCAAAAATTTGTTGTATCAGAAGAACGGATCAAAGACATTGCAAAGAAAGCAGAACAAGGATTGTCTTAAAACTTTATCTTTTTAATGAGAGAAAATTGTCTGTATAATTTTATCTGTAGTTTTAGAATAATTATATTTTATTATATTAGGACTTGTTACATTAGCTTTTTCTATAAGTACAAATGGTACAATACTTGTGGTACTTTTAAGTTTTAATAACATGTTTCATATTAATAATGTCTCATATGGATGTATTCATTCATCCCACATGTACCTATTACTTCCAAAAATTTTAAACTTTTCCGTTATTTCAATTTCCAGGTCATTATTTTATTATAAAAGCAAATCACATATTTGAGGGCCTAATTTTGTTCAAGTACATAGCACAGGAAATAATTGTCAAATATGGCCATGATTGTAGTAATTATTATATATAGATAGAACCATTAGTTAGTAACTTTCAAATACATTTTAGTGAATTATTTACGTTAAGGAAATTCTTATTTATGATAATCCCTTTCTGTGAATATTTTAATAATAACTACACATTTTATTTTGATTTACTTGGTAATTTATAGTAAGTACTTTACTTTGTGTGATATATGTATATAGCATACAAAGGACACCTCACTGTTTCACCCGCGCGGTGATATAATAATACTTTCTGTTAATTTAGGTTACCTAATTCTGTTCTTTTTATGTTGTTGTTGTCATAAGCTATTTCCATACTAAATGTCACCCAAATCTGTGTATTTTATTGTGAAGGAGTAGCAATAATTTTCTCATCCTCTTCATTTTTACCTTATTAAATCATTTCTGTGAGCAAATATGCATGTGATTCAATTTGGGGTGACTCGTTGAGAACTCGCCTACATTACTAGGTTCAAGATGGATTACTGTCTGGCAGGGTTATATTTTTTTAGGAAATTTCAGTATAAGACATGGGTAGGACGGAATATGATATAATATTTAAGGAAATACAGCATTTTGTACAAAATTTTGGTACTTAATTATTTTATTTACCCCTAAAATTTTGAAGCCCGTGCGAGTTACCTAGATACGACGCGCTCATGGCGTCGTTGTTTTGTCTAAGCTCAAAAGGAGTCACCTTCTAACGAGATGTCTAGTTAATTCGCACGGGAATTAAAATAATATTTAAAAAAGATATTTCACCGTGTGGCTCGTGTTTTATCGATATCGATGAAACGTGAAGCAGCCCTATTCTATCGACTTTTCCCATCTCTATACATGGATGACACCTGTAATGTCAAACGATATATGTAGTAGAATTTGCTACGGTCATGTTGGTAGTTTTGCATTTTGTCTGTGAGATTGTCGCTAAAACATCTAGATTCAGTAGAATCTTAATATACTGAGATCCGCCTCTTCTTAGCGTAGCGGTTATATTCTCTTGGATTGTCACATAAGACGACGACATCCTCTATTCATAATTTTAATTTTGAGGTTATAAATATAAAATAATCAGATTATTTTATTTTTAAGCATACTTATTATTTTTGCAATTTAACAGTAGGGTCTACGATATTTTCTATGTTAGTACAAATAATTAAAAGAAATATGACGCAATCCAATATAAGCAAGTTATTGAAAATGGCTGAAACTGCCGAGGAAAGAATAACTGACCTCAAGAATCAGGCGAGTTGGACACTGGTGGAAACTAATTATTATAAGCTTGCTATATAGTAGAAAATGCCAATGCTAGATTGAATAACAGAGTGCCCTAAATTTCACTTACCAATCCAAATACCTATTACACATGCTATTTTATTAATTCCAGGTAGAACACTTGAAAAAAGCTAAAATAGAAACGAAAATTAAACAGCTGACAGAAGAAAATAAGATTCTTGCTGAAAAAGTAGAGGCTGCTAAATTGGAACTAATAAAGCTTGAAGTTCAGAATGGCAAAAAACAATATCCGATCCCTGGCAAGACAGCTGTTACAGTCCCAGAACCAGCTGCAAATAATGTAGACACCCCTGCCCCTGCAGCACCTGCCAAAAAAGAGAAAAAAGATACTGCTAAAAAGAGCAAAGAAGCAACCAAGAAAGCAGTTGAACCCGCTAATGATATCATAGATATCAGAAAACTTGATCTGAGGATTGGTAAAATTGTTGACATCGACAAACACCCTGATGCAGACTCACTATATGTAGAAAAGATAGATTGTGGAGAAGGTAACCCTAGAACTGTTGTATCAGGCCTTGTCAAACATGTCCCTATTGAGGAAATGAGGGACAGGATTGTTATGGTTCTCTGTAATCTAAAACCAGCCAAGGTAAGCTGTAATCCTGTACTTATCATATTTTTTATTATTTTGTATAGTTTCTAGATTTTAAGTACTTTATGTCACTTTCAGAAGCCTATACTTACTACATCTTTGCCAAAAATCACTGCTCTGTCAATCCATTGCACCAAAGAAAACCTAAAGACCTACTAAGAATACTATCTATTCTATGCATATGTATAATGGTTTTATAACTCTTGAGTCTCTCCATTTCAGATGAGGGGAATTACATCAGAAGCAATGGTAATGTGTGCATCTTCACCTGACAAGGTGGAAGTGCTCTTGCCACCAAGTGGATCTGCCCTAGGAGACCTAGTCTCATGTGATGGCTATCCCAGAGAGCCTGAAGCTATCCTAAACCCAAAGAAAAAAATATTCGAGACCTGTGCTCCAGACCTCATGACTAACGATGAGAAAGTAGCATGCTACAAAGGAAACCCATTAATGGTTCCCGGAAAAGGACCAGTGGTAGCTCCTACTTTAAAAGGAGTCAGTGTTAAGTAGTTAAGGATTCACAGTAGATTTAAGACCATTTTTTATTTTATCTACTTGTTATAAATTATTATATGTACTGAATTAAGTCTTTTATTTCATTTATGTTAATGAAGTAACAACAAGGCAGCCTATAGAATTACTTTTATTTGATATAAGATATCATGGTTACTTTTGCATGCACCCAAAAAAAATACAAATTTGTAAGTTTTTACTTTTTATCATTTCTCCTGCCTCATGCTTATAAACATAGTAAACTACAAAATAAAAATCATTTCACTTTGAAAAATATCATTTATTATGCAAATAAAACAACAATTTAAGCAATTTCAACAATATTTATAGTACAATCTATGTGTTCTCTATACAACAATCGTCTGTCAGCATCAATCACTAAACATTTAGAAATTGTATTTCCATTATGAACATAGAAAAATAGATAGTGACCATTTAACATTCTCATTAACATGAAGACCACAGAATTGTGACTGTATTTTAATACAACAGGAAGCACCTTTATAATGTACTTGGCTTATCTTGTGGTCCTGTTACAAATATTAGCACAAAATTAAACAATCTGTAGAAAAACTAACATCCACAGCAAGCATATACAAAATATATTCTTTTAGTAGTATTCAACAAGAGTTGTGTTATAAACTACTTTCTATTACACACACGATTAAAACTGTAGGTATTCTTAGTACTAGCACAATAGCTATAATGTATATTTGATTCTCTCACAAGCCAGTCACAGCTTGGTTGAGTTATCACTGTGACTTGGTGGTAGATGGTAGCTGGAATATATAGGTAATTGTTCAACAAGAAATCAGTAGGATGGTTTTGGATTTATATTATATTGATCCATTCCAGAGTTGTGAAAGTAATTGTTTAAAATTGGTTGCCAGGATAGTCACATATGTACATCGTTTACAAAACACCACTATACCTTACAAACGCAATTGAAAAGCATATAAATGTATAAATTGCTAAACTTCCAGCAAAACTAAATGATCATACTTTCTGTCCCGTCTTTAAAACTGTGATACATGTGATACTACTTGTATTCTATGCTAAAATACTTAATACATATTCACAGTGTGCACTTTTACATTTAATTGAATAATTTAGAGCATTTGTGTCAAACTATGTACATAAAACTTGCACATCTCTCTCCGTAATAAACTGCTTTTGGATGGAATGTTAGAAATGTTTCTTTCTTGTTTAAAAAAAATGGACTGTTTGTATTAAGAAGAACAATATTAATAATCAAGTGACTTGTGTATCTCCATACAAACTATTGAATGCTATGAATATACTATATTGTATACATAGCCTCAATAACTCGGTATTAATTATAGCAAAAATTTTATATAGTTATCCACACAAAACCTTCCCTACTGAAAATCAACAGTAAATGTTTTGTTCTTTTCTAGTGTTATATATAAATATTTTATTTTTTGAATCTTAGCATTGTAAATTTTCAACAATTCAGTTAGTGTAAGTATACTAATTCTACTAATCAATTAAAAGGGAATTTGTAATTTTAATTAGCTAGCTTCTGAGATGCTTCATTTCGAATAACATTTTTACTGAATTATCGGCATAACAGAAATATAATGTGTAAAGCTTTTGTTCGCTAAAATACAAACTTAATTGTGTGCATTTCCTAAACTTTGTTGTCATTAAATTTCAATTTAAAAATTTTGCGACTAATTTGTGCAATACATTTTTGTGATTACCAAAAATACTACACTAATCTTATTTCATGTTATTTACTAGATATGTGGGGGCGCAGTAATATTACAATGACACTTATCGTCCATATTCTTAGCCCATGCGAGTCCTTACAACATTATATAACGCGTTTAGTAACTGTAACACTATAACTATTCAATATTTAGATCAATTCCTTCATTTGATAGTGCTAGTATAGGTAGAATTATATTTGAGAAGACGGTAAGAATACGCTGACAATATTTACTAGTTAATTTTATAATTAAGTAATTGATTATCGCCCTAATAAGCATGTTTATTATCCAATCGAACATGGTTTCAAATTTTGACACAAATTTATGTGTGTACATATGTTTATAAGATAGCACACACACATACATACATATTCACGTTACATATTCGTTATAATGGTTTTATAATAAAGCTTGACACAAATTACGTTCATCTTGTGTTCAAAATTTTGAAATCAGTTTTAACGCCAATACTTGTTTTTTTAGATTTATTACACAATGTCATTTTATTATGTCTTTCCATGAGTTTTTCAATCTCAAGAACTTGCTTAGAAATATTAAAAATAATAAATAAAGCTCTAACCATGAATTAGCACAATATAAAAGAGCAGCGACTATATTTCAATCATCTGCTTACAATTCATAATAGTAGTTTATGCAACTGTCATATAATGAAGGGTATTAAAACACGAGTGTGAGTTTATGAAACGAGCGCAGCGAGTTTCATAATATTAACGAGTGTTTTAATATCCGTGTTATATACAGTTGCATACACTACTTTATCTTCACTAATGTTGTAACATTTAAACTTTTAATTTATTAAATTAAATTCACGCGTACGTGTATTGTCACAGTGATTTTGCAGCCATTAAAATCTAACCAATGAGAGCGCAGCTATGCGCGCATCAATAAAACGCGACCAACCTGATTAGCCTTGAAATCAGGTTGGTCGCGTTTTATTGATGTTACAACATTAGTGTAGATAAACATTTTATTAAATCACTTATCTATATTATTTGCTTAATGTTCAAAAATGTATGCTGGTTTGCAATAATGTACTACGGCAGATACAAAATATTTTTTGGAAACCACATAATACGATACGTAGTAGGTACACGAACAATCAACGAAAAATGTTTACGTAGTAATGACATTCAAAGCAAATATAACAAACTAAGCATTTCTTACGTAAAGCCTACCTTCAATTATGCAAATTAATTATTCTCTAACACCTTTTTTAGCATTGAAGCACGAATACAAGAAACTGTTTTATTAAAATAATTGTTCTATTTAACTCTATATACATGAAAAGCGCAATGAAATAAAAACATACATTTCCTAAAATATATAAAACGCTTGGACTTAACTTGCGTTATAAGTACACATTAAAATATATTATAAACCGATGTCAAAAATATACTCTCGGTTCCTCATCAATAGTTTGTTTGCATAATTAACATAATATTAATTGATCTGTTGTTTTCGCTTTCGTGAGCATAATGTTAGGCCTTAACTTGATATGAGAATAATTATCTATGTTCACCACATTTACACAATCATAAATAGGGACTAGATGACTTTAATTTGTGCCGATTTTTAATCTATATTTATTATGTATATCTTTGGAATATAAAATTTAAAATTTCCGATTTAATTTTTTCTTTACAAATGTGGTGACAAAATACTCAATGCATTGTTTATGTTGCATCCACTATAAATATTCAAGAAATATTTTCTAACACATCTCGCTTATAAATTCTAAGTACGTGACTCTACAATGAATATGCACTTTGCAATGATCCAAATGCGATGCAAATGTCTTATTCGATTAATAATACTTAATAAAACTATATGCTCTCATTATTTGGAAAACTTACACCTAACATAATTATATACTAACCCTTAGGTACATCTAATGGATACGTCTTACAAAAATATAATAAACATGATGTAGATTAACATCAACCCCGATTCTGATAAACCAGCCTCCTTAGACAAGAGCCGTATTTTAGTGATTTGCATGACATGCTCTTTCTATTCTATAAGTGAGCGACAGTACGCTCACTAAAATACGGCTCTCGTCTAAGGGGGCTGGTGAGTGAAAATACATTTAAATTATGACAACTAATTTCAAAATAATAAAATGGATACCAGAATCGAAAAGAATCGAATCGAGTCATCAGGATGGTCACTCGATAATGAGCAAACACTGTTTAAAAATAAATCATTTTAATATAATCTGCTACATGTATAATACCTTATTTTTAAATAGATTGGTATTGCACTTCATCATACAAAAAATACTAGACTAATATAAACAAAAGTACAAGGTTAAAATGGCACAGAAAAATATAGGGAGACCTGAGGTGGGTAAGCAAATCTTTACTAAAATAAGAATATACAAGTTTGCTTCAAATTTAATTTGATTAGAAGGAAGACAATAATTTGTAAATTATTTTTGGTTCGTTTATTTTTTGACGCGATCAATCGTCTTTCGCATAATGCCGATATAAATATAACATAATTTCTTTTAACATCTATTCATTTTCATGCAGTGCCAATTTTCTCTAAAAATCGCGTAAAGAATTCTATGTAAATAAATTGGATATTCATTCACGTTCATTTTTTTTACATAAAATATATGTATAATTCATGTAGGATGGAATGTAACTTACATGACAATCTAATACGAGCACTAAAGTTAATACATTAAACAAGCCAACATTTATCTTTTCTAGAAATTTAGCAAGCTCAATTTGATCAGAGATACTTTGACTAACATATCATTCTTATTCTATATATACTTCTCTTATAATTTTAGATTAATGTCTTTGTTATGTTGTTTTTTCATTAGACATTTGTTAAATAACATTTGGCCGCTCATCCTTTCAATTACTGTAGAATTGAGCATACATCTTTTGAGTAGCTTCCATTTTAAGTTAATTTATCTTTTCAGAAATTGATTTCAGTAAAAAATATTGTTGTCAGATAAACTGTATACAAACGTATACGAAAGAAAAAAAACTTTAAAAAAATAGTAAATAGTTTTATCTACATATTAATGTTACTATGATCAGCAAACTGTATACTTGTTCAAGGTAAATTAAACAAATATGTATTACCAATAAAATCCTAGTTACAAATTAATCAATGCTGGCCTTTACATTCACTAGATGTTAGTCTTCCCGTTACAAGTTGGGGCAATTACACGTATAAGTTGTTTAAAGCTATCACGATGGTACACATTAATTTAAGGTTGTTTTGGTCACTAGATGGCGCTAGTAAACACTTTGATAATGTCAATAAATAGATACAGAGAATTGTAACGTTGTTTTCCATATTTAACTAAGATACTATGTTACAATCTGAATTTTCTAGAGAGATGCTCTATATTCAAAAATTAAAACTGGTAAGCAAGTTTTTATTCATAACGCCATCTAGTGACCAATATATCTTTTCGTCATATTAACTATGCTACTAAAATTTACCTTACATTGTTTCTCGTTTGTGATGAGACATTCAAATAAGAGCGTCAGGGCACAATTATCAAATTCTTGTAGAGATTTACTTCTCTAGTTTGGTGGTCTTTTTAAAGATCGTTTTTTATAAATTTTCGGTGCCCCGTAACCTACTATTTTCTAATCTCTTTCCATCTCATTTTTTAGTTGGTGGATATTACAACGCCCGTATATTCACTAGTTCTTACTTTTAGCACACTCCATCAATTTGATTATCTCTTCAAAATACTGGATGACTCCCATTTTGTTCTAATAGCATCATCATTATAGAAGAGTAATGCACTGACCTCAATACACTATTTTATTTTCATCGAGTACTTTCAACTTCCAATAAACTGAGTAACGAAATACTTTTTTCCAATTTATTCTAATCGTTATTTCTTGGGTAGTTTTTTCTGCTGTAGTATATGGATGCATAAGGGAGAAAAAAATGGTACCAACTCCTGATTACATAAACTTTTTCCCCCCAAAAAAGTAAATTACTTCTTTTAAACACGGAATAGGCGTACGTTTGGCTACAGCCCGCTTGACAAACACGTTAAAAACAGGATTTTCATCAGATTTTAAATTCAAATAAATAAACAACATTTTCATAATGTTTCATTAAATAATAAACTCACGTATGTTTCCTTATCGTAGTGTTTGGCAGTATCGTATACGTAGGTTAAAGCTGTGTGGGCGGGAATCGACGCTGTGGCTTGTTGCGGCGCTGAGCGAGGGACGATTGTGTGACCGGGCCCAGCACTTGCGGGGTCAGGGGGGAGGCTGTTAACGCCTGGAAGATTAACAAAAAAAATCTTATCGCCTGCTGAATATCCTGAATGAATGAATAAAAACTTAAGATATAGAATCAGGCGTTACGTTGCGGAAATCCATTGTAAATGAAACTCTGGAGAAATATATATAGTGTTTTGTCGCAGCGGAAAAACACTATAAATTTCTTCAGAGTTTCATGAATAAAAACTTGTTTTCCTTATCGCATGATCAATTCAAATTCAAAATTATTTATGCAAGTAGGTATCAATCTTATGGATTATTACATGTTCACTGCACTCCACACTAGGATCACCTGTGTTGTGGAGTGCAGGGTGTTAGTGGTTAACTCTTATGTTGAGGATTTCCAAACAATAATAAGGGTCTGGGACAATGTTTTTCGACTGATATTGCATATCCTGTGTATAATTGAAGTTCAATTTATCGTCATATCACACTTTTTATTCAAAATTGTACAACTATTTAATGGAGGTTAGGACATACTTAAACCTTTTACCAACATACTTTTCACTTTAGTGTGATATCCAAAAATTATCTATTTACTAAAAGATTAAGTCGAGTAGTGAAACGGAGACAGAAAATAAACATGCAGGTTTCAGATTATGTATATGAGATGAAAACGATTTGTATTTTCCACTTGCAATGTTTCGGAGAACAACAAAAATTTTCAATTCCTTGTAAACGTACAAAACGTAGACAGCTTCAAGCGGGATATTAATTCAAGGCCTAACACCTCAAATCAAATATATATTTATTAACCTCCATGTCCAAATAGAGGTGAAATCTTCATGACCTCAAGGCTTTGCGTAAGCAAAGTCAGATGGTCCGAGAGGTTTTAAAGTTTTTCGTGATCTCTATGTAGGAGTATGATAATGGAGTAGTGTAGTAGTATAAAGACAAAGACAGGGGATACGTACTTTACTGACCTGGAAGGTGAGGTCCACGGCGCGGCGCAGGTCTGCGGCCGGGGGCGGAGCGTCCGCCGCCGACAGGGAGGCGGCGGGGGCTGCGCGCGCGGGGGCCACCAGCCAGGGCTGGGGAGTAATTAATTAATCTATATATATAAAACTCAAAGGTGACTGACTGATTGACTGACTGACTGATATAGTGATCTATCAACGCTCAGCCCAAACCACTGAACGGATTGAACTGAAATTTGGAATGAAGGTAGATATTATGACGTAGGCATCAGCTAAGATTTTTTTTTGGAAATGCCACTTTTAATGTAGTGAAATGGGGGATGCAAGTTTTACTTCTTAATGCGAGCGAAGCCGCGAGCACCCATTAGTATGAATATAAATTATTATAAAAAAAAAATAAGGTTCCGTAAGTAAAAGATAGAACTGCGCTTAGGCTCAGCATTCTCTTTTACTTATTAAGACATTATGACTCTGCTATGAGTCAAAATAAAGATGTCAAGTGCGCACACATCAAACTGAAATGTGTGGAGACATCAAATTGAAATTTCCCTATTATTCGATCAGTGAAAACTTTCACATTTAAGTAATCAATTATTATTATCAGGACAAAAAAAATCAGACCCCGTAATAAGTCTAGAGGAAACGCAGTATGTTAAGTAATAAATGTAATTGGATCAGTTAAATAATGAAGAATCAGAAAAAAATAAGAGTTTGCACACAGCGCCATCTAGCACCACACGAATGAAATTTCTGAATGTGTAAAGACCTCCTGCACCAGGTCGGCGGCGCGCGGGCGCAGCGCCGGCTCCAGCTGCAGCATGCGGCGCCCGCAGTCCCGCGCCGCGCACGACACGCCGCTAGATAGCTCTACATTACCTCCTGCACCAGGTCGGCGGCGCGCGGGCGCAGCGCCGGCTCCAGCTGCAGCATGCGGCGCACGCAGTCCCGCGCCGCGCTTGACACGCCGCGCCACACGCCGCTAGACAGCTCCACCTGGGAACCACAAAGCGATCACATTGTATACCAACTAATATTATATTTGACGGCGCGATTGATTCGAAGAGTGTTTAAGTTGTTCTTAATGTTTGATTCGGAGAGTAGGCGAGTTGGTTTCAATGTCAATGTTGAAGTGTTTGTGTCAGTGACAATAACGGCTGACGTTGATTTGAGAACAACTTCGGGAGTCCTGCTCTGACGCAACAACCAGCGCTAGTGCCGTGCGAAAAACCGCCAGTCTTACTTGGGACGGCAATCGGTTCGCGTCGCGTTGTGGCGTTACGTGTTGGTTGGTGTGTCGACCGAAATAGTGTAATTATTTATCAGACAATCTACCTACAGTTAAATTGTAATATACCCTAAATCAGTTGATGTACTACGTTTTATTTCTCCACGCCCGAACACCCACGCCTAGCCGGTAGAATTATTATTATGGATGACGAAGATGCTCCACCGTCCCCACATATTTATAATTAACTGTTTAATTTGACATTTAGGCATGTTTGTTATAATTTAGATACATGTAATTTTTTTTTATTTGACGACGGAAATAAATGAATATGAATATACTAGTCTAGTAAGTAGCTGCGTATACAAATGCAAGACGATGATAAAGGCTCAATTTACATTCACATTCCGATTCACCTTAATTTGAGTCTGGCCCTACACAAATTACTTGTTTATAAAACAAGTTGTGTGTTGATTTTCATCAAGCGAGTGTGGCTCAGCGGTTCGAGTGTATGTTTTTGTTCAGACGCACCCTGGTTCGAATCCTTCCCTACAACAATGACTTGTATTTTCAAGTTGTGTGGATTTGCACTCGCTTAACGGCGAAGGAAAAAGATATAAGTAGTGTGAAATAATGTGATAGAAATAAAGGCTTTTTTATTTATTTTTATAACGGCGAAGGAAAACATCGTGAGGAAACCGACATGTTTGAGGACATGTGTCTTCCGTGGAAGGACCTGGGACCACCACGATGTATCTGCCCAAAAGAACTCCCCTAACGAATCAATTCTGAGGGGGAGTCACGACCCTTAGTCATGAGGAAATACGACTCGAGAGAGTGTTGATTTGCACTCCCGTATTTGAAGACTACAGAAATTGACATAAGTAATATGTTTTCAGTTGAAAGATCTGGACTAACACCACCATGCCCGAGAAAATTTTCCCAATTAATAAATTCTGCAAAGAGAGTGACATGGTACGAGCATATTAAACATAGTACAACACTTAACGAGTAGTAAGTACATAAGTAAGTTACCTTTCCAGACTCAATCCTCGCCAATATAGCCTCGGATGTGTCGTCGCCTGTTGAGGCGAACGGTGTCCTTCCTGACAACATGATGTACGCCAATACACCTGAAATAATAACAAGAATAATTTTATAATATAAAGTTGTTATACGAGGCTTTACCATCTATTGAGAATAATAAATAGCCGTCACCATGTATCAAGTTATAATAGGCTAATATAATACACAAAACATATCTTTAGTTAACATATGAATACGAATAGGACAATTCTTTACAGCATCACAAGTTTTAGTACTTCGAGCGTTACAAAGTAGCAATAGCAAGTAGGACTTCCAGACCAAATTTTAACAGACTTTAGTCTCGAATGTTAAGTATTGTTATCATATGCCATACAATTTAGCTGGATGAGATCTACTTCAGTCATACAACACGCATATGTACATACTGTCAATGAAAGGAAAGGCAAATTAAAGAAAGTCACTCACCCAAGCTCCAAATATCACAAGCAGCATCATATCCAGCTCGTTTCAACACCTCCGGAGCTACGAAGTTGGCTGTATAGCACGGTGTCATCAATAACCCATTCTCAGCACGAAGTTGCTTCGCCAGACCGAAGTCTACGAGACGGATGTCTTCGGGACGCTTCTCAGATGTCGCGAACAGGATGTTGGAGGGTTTAATATCTCTGGAAGCGTAAGACATATTGTTATTTCACGGAAACAATTACGGATATTACTAGATTTGGTTCAGTAGCTGTATGAATGAGTACTTTTTGAAATGCAAAAAAAAATCTGATAAGGGAGTTAATCTATGCAAGCTGCTCATAAAATATAATATAAGATAGGATATTACGTTGTACATGATTTATTTCTACGAGTAACACATTATTAATTTAAATTAAAATATAACCTTTTTTACTTCAGCTACATAATAATAGCTATTATAATGTCATATGACACAGACCCACAGCGCCATCTAGCCCCATACTAAGCTTACGCTTGTATCATGGGTACTAAATAACGGATATAATACATACATGTACATTTTTCTTTCGTCATCCTTCTAATGTTTCTTTTATCGGCCGCGCGTGCGCTCCCGCGGGCAGCAGTGTACGACGCGTTCGCTCCTTCGCGAGGTGTCCCGCCCACTTCCAGTGTAAGCTGCACAGCATCGTAACTGCGTCTGTCACGTCACTTCGCCGCCGAATTTCTTTATTCCTTACCATATCCTTGTTACAGTCGGATATAGCATATACGGGCTTGTAGCGCCGCCCAGTGATGTGCTCGAGTAGTTCCTCGCCGCGACACACTCCGTCACACACACATGTTACTATGTACCTAGCTACTATACACTGTGTGTACCTGTGCACCACAGTGTGCCTGTGCAGGTAGTTGACAGCGTGCAGCACGTTGAGCAGCAGCGGTGTGGCCTCGTGCTCCGGCAAGTAGCGCCACCCAGTGATGTGCTCGAGTAGTTCCCCGCCGCGACACACTCCGTCACACACACATGTTACTATGTACCTAGCTACTATACACTGTGTGTACCTGTGCACCACAGTGTGCCTGTGCAGGTAGTTGACAGCGTGCAGCACGTTGAGCAGCAGGGTGTGGCCTCGTGCTCCGGCAAGTAGCGCCACCCAGTGATGTGCTCGAGTAGTTCCCCGCCGCGACACACTCCGTCACACACACATGTTACTATGTACCTAACTACTATACACTGTGTGTACCTGTGCACCACAGTGTGCCTGTGCAGGTAGTTGACAGCGTGCAGCACGTTGAGCAGCAGCGGCGCGGCCTCGTGCTCCGGCAAGTAGCGCCGCCCAGTGATATGCTCGAGTAGTTCCCCGCCGCGACACTCCATCACACACACATGTTTCTGTGTACCTAGCTACTATACACTGTGTGTACCTGTGCACCACAGTGTGCCTGTGCAGGTAGTTGACAGCGTGCAGCACGTTGAGCAGCAGCGGCGCGGCCTCGTGCTCCGGCAAGTAGCGCCGCCCAGTGATGTGCTCGAGTAGTTCCCCGCCGCGACACAGCTCCGTCACAGCCAGGATGCGGCCCCCCTCTGCGTACACGCCGCGCAGGGATATTATGTGCGGGTGTTGGCTGTATCTGGAGGGAAACAACGACATGTGATATGGTTAAACTTATTGGAAAATGAGCGAAAATAATCACGACCGGCCGTTAGATAAGCCTTTTTTTACGTGGGATAGACTTGTTTGACTACAGCCTGCCTTATGTTAAACATTGCTGCAGCCTTGCCTAGCTCTGCAAATAACTCTTAGTGATCGGTGACATTTTAATTTTGTACGATTTTTAATTGAAATAAATTAAAAATGCCTGTAAAAAATGATTATTTCTTTTTCAATGGCCTACTATTGAAAAGATTTAACACTTTGGCTGAAAATAATAATAATTATTACTAAGGAAAATTAATTTTGCCTTTTGTTATAAGTGGAGTTTTTCAAAATAGCGCATCACACAAGTCATATTTCCATAAAACACAATTTTTTATAGCTCTAATCTCGCTACGGCTGTATCAGATAGTCACTATCACCTGCTTAACTCGAAGTGATTAAGTTATCTATATGTTATCTTTACCTCAATAAAATTTCAACTTCTTCCCGCGGGTCGTATTGCAGTTTGTCCATTATTTTGACGGCATATTGCACTTTCGAGGCTTTGTGTTCGCATAAACGAACCACGGAGAATGACCCTGTGCCTAGTTCCCCCATTAATCTGGAAATATATAAATCTTCATAAACAGATGCAGTTAACTTACAGTTTAGTTAGTTACATTCATAAAATAAACATGAAACATAAAATAGACACATAATAAAAAACAAGGGTACAAATAAGAAGTTTCATGTCACAACCCGGCCCCAACTCAGCATATGCTAGATGCAAGCATCCAGCGCTGGTATTGCGTTAGGACCGGCGGGTGACGTCACGCACGTAGATACTAGACGTAGGTAGGTTAGGTAGGTAGACTCTGTATATTATCATGTTGGATCGTCTTGCATTGAGATAGGTCGAAGACATAAATCAAACTTTAATTTCTCTATGGACGAGGTCAAATCATTTTTTTTACATGATATAGACTTACGCTTGACTACAACTTGCCTGATCTTAAGCAACGTTATAATCTACGATCTAGCGCGCTTGCCTAGAAGAAACCGGTTTTCTCTCGACTTAAAGACCGACAAATTATAGTTCAAGGGGAATAGAGATTCGGGCAAGAAGTTCCACAGTTTGGCTGTTCGCACGATGAAAGTCGAAGCAAAACGCTTGGTGCGAGTCTTTGGAACCTCAACTGTATAACGGTGCCTCCTATCAAATAATTTAATCACCTTACGGCATCACACCGCACAGGGCTAAGCAAAAGATTTTTCACCAGATCGATGCGGTTGGCATAAAGAGAAGCTTAATAAAAAAATAAAAACATATTCCGGGATATAGCACACAGCACCATCTAGCGCCACACTAAGCAAACACTTTTGTTGTGGGTATTATATCCGTTATCTAGTAGATACTATAGTATTGGGATAAGAAAGGCTGTTGATGAAGATGATGATGACAACTTGATACCACAGTTGTAAACATTGAACCACTGAACTGTATATATTGTACGCTAACCTTTCTGATAAGATGATATGATAAAACGTTGATAAGTTTGTTTATCAAAGTATTATTGTGATGACATAATGGAACTGTGTGTCATAGTTTTATTTTATTAAAGCGAACTGTTATAAAAATAATTTACACTAAATATTCATATATAAATCAGCTCTCTCATGCCTGCATATCTCAAATGAATATCTCAGGCTCAATTATATCCAAAGAGTACAAATATTCTTTTGATTACATTACAATTAAAAAGTAATTTTAAGTTCAATTAGAATGAAATGCAAAAAGTTTTATATTTCTTTGTGAAATTGCACCATCGTTTTATACGACACGACAACTTTATAAGAAATATCATCAAAGCAAATTTGATGCAAGGAATGAAAAATCCGATATTGAATTAACATTCGGACAACCACTTATACTCAGTCCACGCATTAGATTTTATATTGTCAACTGTCCATACCTGTATTCATCGAAGAAGTTATTCCTATTGACAAAGCCGGACCAGAACTCCTCGGTGGAAGTCTTGGTGCTCGGCGTCACGTGGTTCTGATTCTGGTTGGTCACCGTCTTATTGTCTTCCTCGTTCAACAAGCAAGGGGCCACAAAACTAAACCCTCTGGAAATGAAATTAATACGGTAGTTAGACCAGTTTTCATTTCGGATTATACATGCGATTGGTCAGGTTTTTTGCCCTGACCTTTTAACCTTTTTAGAGTTACGAGACAGTTACCTATTTCAGATCTACACTCTAGGGCACAGAATATAATGCAGGGATCTACAAATCTAAAGTAATAACCTCCATCTAGGTAAGCGTCTTGCAAACTGGGTTGCAGAAGGACTGCAGTCAAAAGCCAACAAAAAATTTCAAAAAAGTCACTCCAACGTTTGAAATTAAAACTCAGCTTGCAGCAGTTGACCGATCGACACAGGTCTTGAGAACCAGTATTTTTTCTAGAAAACTTTAGACTATAATAGAATAGAATAGAATATCACTTTAATGTACACCAAAAGACAGAAATTACACAATAGAAAATAGACATCAATATAAGTGCTGCACATTGGGCGGCCTTATCGCCTTAGGCGATTTCTTCCAGGCAACCTTTTGGACGGACATTACTTAATATAGTAGTGTTTGCACCAATTATTGGTAACCTGCCAATGGTAGAGGTGTTTTACCTTTGATTCAAATCAATTTATCTATTTGCAGAACATGAATAAACAACAACAAACGATGACATTGCTTTTAATTTCCTAGACGGTCCCTGGTTATGATAGTCAAATACTGATTTGACTATCATAACCAGGGACGTTAAAGGTCAAACCATCTTCCTTTGAATGAAATGTTATTTGAAGTAGCTAGATTATATTAGGTATATCCTGGATTAACACGTACGCTCCTTTCTAATCCAGATTGACGGGGGTCAAACCGTAGGGTACTCTGATATGTGCGATATAAATTGTCGAATCAAATATTTTACTCGTAATTGTATAGTGTAACGACGGAAGTTGAAGCAAAACTGTAAACTTATGGATTCCCAGGAAGAGCACTCGCCCCGCAGGCAGACCACCCGCCAGATGGATCAATGACATTCGATCCATCGAGAGGCTTTTCTGGGCAAGAAGGGGTGCCCACAAGTGGCAACTGTGGTATCTAAGAGAGGAGGCCTATTCCTAGCAGTGGATAGACAAAAGCTAATGATGATTAGGCAGTTTATTTTACCCTATTTTATGTGTCTTCAAAAGTTTATTTACGCGCGCAGACTTGTAAAAACTTTCCTGTTTACATGAAATATCAACAGTATACATATTTTATTTTTCGTTATCCGTACCACGAAAGCGTCTGGTTTACCTTATTTATGGTACTTATTACCACACTTAATAATATAATGTAACTATTACAACAGCTATTGTTAAAAGGCAATTAACAAAAAAGGCTAAAGCGATAGTACGAAACTAGTAAGGCGATAATTAGCGTAAAACTTAATTTTTGAATTTTCAATCGTGTTTTAATATTATGGACGAGAGAAAAAAAATATAAGTATGTAGGCAATATAAAAAAAATCCACAAGTTTGTACGACATACAAACATTTCATTTCATTTCAAATCTATCGTGAGCCGCACAGGCAAACCCGTTAGCGGAAGCCTAGTGACATGTATGGCTTTATAGAAGCGGTGACTTTCACATGATTTGCAAGCGAAGGCTGACTGTGACATCACTCCTAGATTTTATCTAGACGCCGCCTAAGGTTGTTGCTTTGCATTAACGTACAGGAAGTAGATAATTTACCACAGAGCCAATGTCTCTCGCAAGCAAACAGAATGTGTGTAAATTCCAACAATATGACGCTGTATGCATATTCAACTAATTATGATGGATTTCCTTTCTTCTGATAAGAGATTTTGATTATTATGAGACATAACTTATTATTTCAGGCCGGTTAAGTTTTATGCCATACTGAAAAGTCGATTGCAAGATTACATTATCAGTCACAACGAATTTGAAATCATATAAACAACTATTGTATAGTCATAAGCCTTATCTCATAGTAAAATTTTATGTTCACTACTGCTATACTTACCTGTTTCTTTCTAATAAGGTCAAATAAACGTTTTTATTATTATTATTATTAACTAACTGTAAATGTTACGTGATACCAATTACCAAGAAGCGTAGGTGTATCTATAATTTAATTTACGTCCATAACCATATCCATAAAAGCAAAGGATTTGGGAACCCCCATTTATGATAGGACCTTTATTTACGGTAATGTGTAGTAAAATCTGGCTTTATAATCATTAATCCAATAAATTTCCTCAAAACTAAATAAAACATGTATATCCAATAAATTTCGATTTCTACGCGTAAACTCCCAATTACGCTATCTGGGTGTGTAGCCACGTGGCCTAGTTAGTTGTAAATAAATGGCGTCGAGGAAAAACCCAACACGGCTCCGATCTTGCCGATATATGCCATGTTATTTATAAAGTATATGACATACATAATGTTATGTACATACTCGTATTTATATAGTAAGTAACAGATTTATTTGTGAGTAAAATATAATAATTTAAAGACTGCTTGAGAACATAAAGACAACTTTTGTATTGAAACTTACGGAAAGATTATAATTATAAGCTTATTTTTTTACGCAATTCCTATTGTATGTACATATCTTAATATAGACACAACATTTTTTCTAAGTAAACATCAGCAGTAATTTATTTAGCCTAGGCACATTTTTATCACAAAAAACCTATTTTTTTTTTTTTTTTTTTACGTGGGATAGGTTTACGTTTGACTACAGCCTGCCTGATGTTAAGCATTGCTGCAGCCTAGGGTGTAACACGTTAAAAAAAATTAAATTATTATTATTATTACTTTTTTTTTAATTAAAGGTTTTTTTGTAATAAAAATGTATTTTTTAACCTTGCAAAACGGGAATTCATCAAGTATATACATAAGATTCCAAAAACATTTTCCGAATACCTAGATCGGTAATAAAGGTACACCTTTCATACCATGGTTGTTATCGTTCTCTGGTATCGGATGATTAACGGTGGAGAATATTGTACCCCTACTGTATTGCATGGATGTGATTGCCAAATTTATAATCTGGATTGATTAATCATAATACTTACAAACTCGTATATGTAATGTACTATATATTTTCATAGAAATTTAAAAGTACATACTGTATCACTATCTAATATCATCAAAGTCGAGAAGGTATCTAGGAAGGAAGGTACAACATTGGTTTTGAAGATATTTAGATCTCGTCTCCTTTATGTATGTTACCTACATACCCGTAATATTATTTTCAATGTATAGAACCTTTAGAATGAGAGCGTGAATTCTTTGAAAGTTATAGTGTACCTGAACAACTCATGAGCGTTAGCGGAAGCGGGCACACCGGGCGAGTCTCGCGGCGTGCGGCAAGTGAACTCCGAGTCGAAGTAGAACGCATCGTCGGCTCGGGACACCGCTGGGCGGAATGGCGGGACCACCTGGAAACGGAATAAACCGATAGGACTAGGTATGGTATACGAGAATAGAATAGTTTATTGTGTGCTACATTGGTGTTACTTATAATATTAGAAGTACGACGTGAAGCTTTTTTCACAAGAGAATACAATCAAACTAAACTATTCTTCATTAATCACCTCTCCTATGAGGGTGGAAGGTCTATTTTTGCTTGGATACGTTCACATATACATTAATAGGTATATTAACAAAGAACTTTGTGAGTGAATAGTTCTTCATAGAAGAAAGAGACATCAAAGACTACAGTGATGCTTTTCATTATCGTAAGCCTTATGCGGTAAAAAATCCTTGGTATAATGTGATAAGTTTTTTCTCGCCTCTATGACGGTTCTGTCTCTAATCATACGTTATCTACAAACGCCGTCAATAGCAATACCATCACAGTCACAAACGGAAGCTCAAGCTTAAACGGACAGTGCGTCATAGATAAAACAATAAACAAACATAACTTGCGGAAGTAACGCGATAGATAAAACATAACAATAGTTTATCAATCAGCCAATCAACGCAAAGATCATGTTTGTCGAGACATCGCAGGAACGTGTTTAATCTACCAGCATTGGACGCTTCTACCGTTTACATGTACGCTTTTGTTTACAAAAGGAGGGCAATCTAAACTGTATTGGACGGCTATTTTCATTCGGATTCATTGTATATTCATGGATTCGAAACATTCACTTTCCATTAGGTTGATAGGCTACGGGAGATTTAGATGCGATAAAGGTGTTATTAGGGCTAGGCCATACAGTTTTATGATCAGATTAGAACATACCTATGTAGACTATACCCCTAATGTAAGCTACGCTCCATGGTTCATTTGTGATTAGTAGTTTCATTGATCTTTCATCTTAAGTAATGAGCGGTAAATTTGTGGCACTATATAGTTGATAAGTACGTGATCGATCAATTATTATCTACTAGATTTTGCCCGCGGCGTCACATGTAAACCTACCTCTTGAATCTATCTATTAAAAAACTACAATGGAAATGTGTGTAGTTTTAAAGATCTAAGCATACATATATATAGGGACAGACGCGGGAAGCGACTTTATTTTATACTATTTAGTGATAGTGATGAAATATCTTGTAGAATCTATATTTCCAACTATCCATTCAACTATGTACCTATGTTACTCAATAATTACCATATGTTCTACTCAGTCAATAAATTGAAATCTAATATTTTGAAGGAAGTGAATTCCAAGACTTCATATTAATTTTATTTGAATATAAAAAAGTGCCAACATACCTCTTTCTTGTAAAGTGCGTCCCAATCTATACTAGCGAAGAATTCGTGGTTCTTGATGTCTTCGATACCGTCGGCACTCGCTCCTAATCTGTAGCAAGAGTTAATAAAGTTCAAATACACTAATTAACAACTATTCCGTAACTGATTAGAGTCGAGAGTAAACCAGTTCCTTCACAAACATAATAGATCGGAAACTACAAAGTTGTTTGATGCACGAGTTGTAGTCAAGTAATACTAAGTATACATACATAATAAAAAAACTCACCTATTCTGCGGATTTCTTTTGAAGAGCGCTCTGAGCAGCGACTGCGCCTCCTCGCTAAGATTCGACGGCATGCCAAGTTTCGCTTTCAATATCTGTGTCATAGTTTCGTGCCGAGTCGAGCCGTGGAAAGGTAGATTTCCAGTAAGCATCTCGAACTGAAACCAACCGACATTAAAGAAACATTTTCACAGCACCATTTTACTTTTATTACTCCGTCGCGTGGGCGTCCCAGACTGGCATTCAAGAGAAAATCATTTCAAACCCACGCGAATCGCTAAACAATATAAAAAGCAAAATATATAAGTACAAATCCCTTGAAGCAAGAAAGCGGTTATTACGTAGGAAGATAAAACTTGTCACAATTCTAAAAGGAAATTATGAAAACATCTGAGTTCAATTCGAGGTTCCGTATATAAGACGATGTTTTTACAGCTTCCTTTGTACGTGCTTAATTGAAACATTTTGTACAAGTAATTTCAATGTGACAATGTTCAAAACAAGTATTATAATAGGCATAATAGAGACGAAGCTTATGTTTTGCGAAGAACTTACTATTTTCTAATTATTCTCATTCATTGTAAATTAAACTAACTTTGGATGTTGCAGCCAATTATATTTCTTCCTATACACCCATGATTCGCCTACCAACCAGTGATTCCCATGACAACTAGTTTTACCAAGTGGATTACCAACTTAGTGAACTATGTATTAAATAATCTAAAAAGTAAGGACAAAAAATATAATAAGATTCTTACCATGAGAACGCCAAAAGACCACCAATCCGCTGCAAACGTATGTCCCCTTCTATTGACCACTTCTGGCGCCATATATTCGACTGTACCACAAAAACTATACGCCTTGTCACTACTGGGAGGTAGTTTAGATAATCCGAAGTCTGTCAGCGCTATGTGACCATCGGCGTCTAATAAAATGTTCTCGGGCTTGAGGTCCCTGTATATGATGCCCAATTTATGTACATGTTCTAATGCTAACGCTAGTTCGGCTAGGTAGAATTTAACGTCTTCTTCTGTGAACATTACCTGCAAAATTAATATGGTGTTAGCTGATTGTGTATGAAAAAAATCGAAGAATATACATTATGAGAAACTAAAACGGCTGAGATTATAAGTACAGTTCTTAGAATTTAATTTTTCAGACCCCCTACCAGCATAAAATACATTAGTTATGCTAACAAAGGTAAGTCCAACATATGTATTGAATAAATATTTGAGCAAGGTATATATAAAAAAGAAATTATTAAAATAAATAGTTATTTATCTAAATTATCTACTGTCAGAACTGTCAGAACACAGAAATTGTCGAGTATGTGAGTGCATCAAGGATTTTTTATTTCATCCCTCTCTTCTATATATTATTTCCATGGAGTGCATACACTCCCACAAATGTTTACTCTGAATCATTATTGTGTGAATGTTTGGAAACCAACATACATGACTCATATCAGAAAGATTATAAACAATGACCAGTATAACCACAATATACAAAGTCAGAACTTTTTTCTTGAAAACGAAAATAGATTTGTATCAAAATACTGTGTTGATATATAATCATAATTTAATTGTAGCTGCCAGCTGTTGGTATAGCTCAGTACAACATTTATATGGCAAATCAGAGACACCTAGGGCTGTTTTATACTAGTTTTGGCCATTGTCATAGAAAGTAACTATCAAAAAACACTAGAATGTATTAGTATATTTATTTAATTGTGAGCTTAGACTATAGTGGTGCTTAACATCAGGCAGGCTATTAGTCAAACGTAAGCCTATTTTGTGCTAAAAAAAAAGCCTGCAATAATAATTAGCAATTATTTTCCAAAATTAATAAAAATGAATTTCTAACTAGAATTGGATGGATATAAACATATACATATATGCATTACATATTGGCAAGACAGAGAAACCATTAACTATAAGAAGCAAAACTTACCTCTTTACTGAGTCTTGAAAACAAATCGCCGCCACGTAAAAAGTCCAATATCAAATATAATTTTCCTGCAGTTTGGAATGCATAATGTAACTTGACAATAAAAGGATGGCCCATTTCAACTAATATGTTCCTCTCCATCTTTGTACGTTCTCTGTCTCTTACTTTTAGTGTTGCTTTTTTAAGTACCTGAAAATAAGAAAGAGTTACACAAAGGGAATAAGCATAATCTTCTTTCAATAATAATGTTTCACTTTCACCATGTAAAATGCAAGTTAACTAGTACAATTATTTTCATTTATGTTTGTATTATGCAGGCAACTACCAGATAACGTATATATATATGGAGCATATTTAAATACATGTATAGTTTATGAAAATGTTAGAAACTACAAAAATCAAAACAAAAAGTTGTTAACTTATTTCCAATTAAGCCTTTTTTATTATACGCTGGCAGCATTATCTGTACAAATTAAAGATAAACAAATTGTGTAAAATTAGATGTAAAGAAATTGTGTAAAATTATGTGACACTGTGCCTGTTTAATTAAATTCTGTGTGTAAATGACGTCGTGATTGGGATGAATACTGTGGTTCCACAAACATAAGTCCCGCATACGACTTAGCGTGGAGCTCAGGGTTTATATCAAATGTACACCAACATAAAGAATGTAAGCTTATTTTAGAATATTCAATAACATAATAAATATGTACTGTCACTGTGATTCCATAAATAAATATTTGTATTTTGTATTTTTGTATAAGAGCTTATGCCAACAAATTTAGCTAAACCTTGGTGTCTAGATCATAGGATGAGACTTATAAATGAGGCTTTTGAAGTGTCAAAGAAACCTTAATGAAAGAATACTTTTTTCTTTAATTAAGGTTTAGAACAATGTGTAAGAGACAGAAGTATGTAGTATCTAATTAAGCAGTAATTGGTGACTCAGAATGACTGGACACAGGCACTGTTTCATATTCCATAAGTTCTTGAGTCAGACCTAATGTTTTAGTGCATAATAAAGAACATAACTTAAATGAATATTAGTTATAGTTATAACTAATCATGAAATAGTTAAATAAATATAACATTACTTAAGTGGACTTTAATGTTAATAAAACTAATGTTTGGATACTTAATGATTTATGGGTAAAAACAAGAAATTTTACCTTCATTGCATACAATGTGCCGGCATCAGCCCCAGTCACTTTCCTGACCAGGAACACTTTCCCAAAAGACCCCTCTCCCAGCACTTTGAGTAATTCAAACTGAGATGGGTCAGCTTTTTCATGACCCTCTTTGACAACATCTTGGATTTCCACTTCCCTCTCATAGTTGTCTCCGGAAGATTCTAGGCTCTCTGTGGTGGAAGCTTGCCGGGATTCTGCAGAGTTTTCCACCACCACTGGCAGGCTGTTCTGTTGTACAGTACCATGCTAAGGAAAATTGATTATGTATGATTTTATTATAAAGGTTTATTTCAGACTACACATAAAATTACTTACTGCTTTTAGTATACGGAACTGATTGAATAAGTTTTTTTTTATATTAGTAGGTATTAAATGTTACACATATTGACAAAGAAAAAAAACAACTGTAAGAAAGAAATTAATTTGTTGTTATTTAATTTACTTACAATATATAAGTAGTTCATAGTTTATTTGTTATTACTATAGTTTCAGCAGGTAAAATAAAATAACTCAACTTATTAATAACATATAGTGAAACACTTCATCAATTTGGTAACAGAATTACTTTTTTTCTATAATTAAAGAGAGCACTAACCTACCTGATACACTCTCGTGAACAGATCCATATTGAAACATACTGAGAGACAAACACACATCACAGCCTCCACTAGGTAAATTGATATTAGCACAGATGTGATAAAACTTAGATAATAATTGTTTGGTCGGCACAAGGTCGCCAATGTTTTTAACACAAACCAAACACCTCGACTAGTAGTTGAACAGCAAATGAATATTCTTTCTGAGCTATCTGCCCCCAGTGATTCAGAGGTACATGGGTCAATTTCATTGAAAAATGATTGAATCATCTTTTGCTGAGTTAGTTCAATGAGTTGTAATTATGATTACTTAATTGACTACTTACAAGAAACCTAGTGTTTTGGTAAGTTAACTATTATAATTATTACGAATAAATCATATCGTCGAGGACAGGTATTTAAAATACTCAAAATACTCTGTCATTGATTATCACCATTGATAGTTAAGATTTGGGAAGGCCTTGAAAAACGAAGCTTTCATTTAAAGCTCATAATTGTCATACAATGTTACTCTGCGATGAATAACGATTATAATTTAATTGATCGGACGGTTGCATAGCGGTCACGACTAATCGTAAACGAAAACTCCCCAAATCTAATTACGAACATGAATAAATCTTAAACATACCGTATTGTCGCCCACATTCTGCATACGCCATGGGTCTGATGTGTTAGCCAAAGGCATGATTCCAACGTTTTACACACAAACATCAACAAATCAACTAAATAATTAAAACAAAATAACTAAAACCATCGTTTTCTCATTTATAAAAATAGGAGTCGACGTGAAATGAACATTTGATTTGACAGCGGGGTGCGAGACGAATGACCATGACAAAAATGGTCAAGTGCGTGCCATTTTCAGAGATACGTGTTGGTTGAGTAAGATTGACACATACATTTTTTTATAATTTAAATTTCCCTTACTAATAACCAAAGAAATAACAACTATAAAAGTTAATCTGTACAAAAATTACAGAAATGGAACTAATACATATCTTTCCCTTTTTCTTCACCACAGCACGACTAATAGTTATTGCGTATATTGTCGCAATAAATGACATATGATTATTAGGTATAGCAATATTTTTTTATCTTCGTAGTCATAATAGTGTAATTGTCAAGAAAAGGGACAAACATTTTATTAATCAAGCACTACAAGCAGCATTGCCATATTTTTGATTTTGGTACGGTAACATTATGTACATATTTCGTGAGAGATAATGAATATAGCTTTGTACGGAACCCAACATTTATTATTAATTTGTTATCTGTAGTTCTATGCAAAATAGTTCAATCAATATATACTCTCTGTCACTGTCATTTATTCCGCCAATTTTGACACTTCTTTCAACTTTTGACCGCGAAGATTCAAAAAATAGTTCGTGATATCAAAGAAAACTATTATTCTTTTAAACAGGTGATACCTACTACTAGCGTACTAGCTATATCAAAGCTAACGTAGTGGTTAATTTCTCTGTGATCAAAGCTTGCTAGTAGTAACATTAATTTTATTTGAGTATTAAATATTTATGAAGGAATTAGGCATGATAAGTTGCAAGTGTTTGTGTAAAAAATAGTGCTCATGAGACGACTACATAAGTACTTATCGCGATATTTTATTTTACTACATCGGTACAATGAAAATGAAACTCGTTTGACTGGGTTCTTAGAATAAATCCGGATTACCAGAAGATTTGTAATGCCCTAATAATATACCTAATAACTAAAGAATCAGTTCGCGATTACTAAAGTTAATCAAGTAATTTCTTAGATAGGTGACCGATTTAAAAGATAGGCAAAGTGCTAATTACGTCTAAGCGCATCCATGTATTGGAAAACATGTACCTACTTATTTAATTGTAAGTCCAAGCTGTTCATAATAGTACAGTAGATTACTTTTAACGATAAGGCCGCTATTTGTTGCAAAAGTTTTAAATGTGCCTTACTAACTAGTTTGTATTTAGTTTCGTTTTATGTATATCTATATTCCTTGTCGTTCAACTACACCTATCAGAGACACTGTCGCAAAAAGAAATAAAACAAACTATAGGAACATTAGATTACAATAGACTGCTAGAGAAGCGAATAAAGAATTTGAATAATAGCAATACCATATTGCTGTATTGGTTCCACTTCCACTTTTTTATATGGCTTCTGCAGCGTTACCGCAATTTTGCCAATTTCACGTAACGGATAAGCTAAAAAACAAACGCTGAATGGTTCGGTCGATAAAATAAAACCAAAAGGTTATTTAGCTTCCAAAGCACTTCAGGGGACTACTGACATAGCAAAATGTAACCATCAGAAATTGAACCACGTAAAAACACAAAGACAATTTGAAATGTTCTATTCTATTCTAATCTTGGTTGTGGCCTCTGCGGTATGGCCGCAATTTTGCCAATGTCGCAATTTGAAATGTGTTTTCTATTTTTATTGACATATTTAAATAATTGACATACCTAATGTGTAACCTAATATTCTAAAATCTAAATTGTTAATTTTAATTTGCACGCCCTGTGGGTGGAAATATAGCGCACTCATATGTACATAATACCATCTTTGTAAATGCCTATATTTCGCAATGAATGCATCTTGAAAAAAAACCGCTTAAAAATCCACTCTTTGGTCACCTATCCAAGGACTGACCGCGCCGACAGTTGCTTAACTTCGGTAATCGATGCAAATACCTCCGCTAGTTTTTCTACAGGCGCTTCATGTTAAAACCTAGAATCCATAGAGGTCTAACTGGACGTTTGAATGATGTAACTTTGATCAACCTGTTTCTTAGCTAACCATGCAGTTTCTACTACCGCCGTGTTCTGGCGTAGAAATCATTGCAGTTCGAAATAGATGCACCGCTAGTGCGCTTTAGTACCTATATCTAATATCTATCTATCTAGTGTGAATTGTACCTTTTGGATATGCAGAGTGAAGGTAGGTAGATAATTATTTATCTAGTCAAATTACACACCTAATTTAATTAACACCCTATTGGAAAGAATTATCAGTCCTAAACAATTAAATTAATTAATTAACTGATACGGTTAGGTGCAGAGGTAGACGAATAGAGTACCTATTACTAAAGAAATACCTGAACATCTAAACTTCGCTTAAAAACCGATATAATACTTACTTTTGAATCCATTACTTGCCTACCTACAGAGTAGAAATTGGCTTTTTATAAACTTCATATTATAAAATATATAAACCACTCCAATTGCTACTTGTGTAATTTATTACTACAATGGCAATTTTCAACCATGTAACTCTAATACGGATTGCAAACAATCAATTTCGTCTAAATAAATATCTTATGTACTCTGCTTGGTCGAGCTCTACCTCTGCTACTTTTAATCATAACTTTGGAGTGATAACTTTTTGAATATAACGGATGACATTTATATTGTGTATACTTGTTTGTCAAAATACATGCAAAATAATACTCTGTTTACGTGCAAAATACTGAAACGAAATCGTGGTATAATAAAGTTTTATAAAATCTGGTATTCATAAAAAATAAGCTGTTACAATGATTGTTAACACGTGTGGGAGAAAGATTAAAAGAAAAAGATGGAGCCGGCGTCGCCTCAAAGACGAAACCAGCACGTTTTCACTAGCACCCTGTAAGAAAAAATATTTAAAATATTAGGTACCTACACTAAGTAATAAATAAACAGGCTAACCCAGTCCCAGGTAAAACAGTGTCGACATTTCAAACCTATATGAGTACCTACCTATTTAAAAATCTGTAAAGAATAAAAATCTATTTTAGGGCGTGTTACCTTAAAGACATGGGCGCGAATAATACTATAACATTAAGAAATTTACCAACCGCTTTTTCTCTTCATTTTCAGTAACACCACAGCCACCACCGTCGCTCTCCCCGTCAGCCGATCTTACAGCTAAAGTGATAGGAGATTTCGGACCATGGCAATGTCGAATAAGTTTCTGTATGGCTTTGCTAAAAATACCAATAGCATGGTACCAACTAAACATTATATTTATGGCCCCGCCGCAACAATTTTGGTGCGTCAAACCTGACTTCTTGACCAGCTTCTCTGAAGAGGAATGGCGGAATATTTGCTATCCAGTAAGTTAAATTTTTTGTTTCTTGGAATTGCAACGCCATGCCGATGGTAGGTACTTAATGATAAGAAAAAAACAAGTAATGGAAAAACAGTAGTTAGATTTATAGACGACTACGTAAGATAATATGCAAAACCTCTATTGTACGTAACGTTCATTCATGATTTTTGAGTTGTACCTAATGACCATGAGACATTCATACATTTTTCTTATTTTCAGTTAATAGAAGAACATCCCTGTTTAGTATACGATCCAGATTATTTAGCTCTCTGGCCAGATATGTCTAAAAGTTTGATACCATTGGTAGCTTGTCCAAAATTCGTATATGATAAATCAATATTTACGCGGACTATTGTATCAGATTGGGACCTGGTTTGCTCTAAGCATTGGTTCGTTCATGTAAGTATTGAAAATATGTATTTGTAAGATACATAATGAATGTTTCACATAAAATAAAATGTTTATCTTATATCAAAAGTGACCAACACACATAGATTTACGTTTACAGTTCACACCCATTTGCGATAGAACATTTGCAAATAATACTTACCATAATACAAGTCTACCATACTTTTGCTTTCATTATTTATACTAGTACGAAAATAATAACATATACAATGTACATTGATATATTTTCTAGCTAACGCAATGCATCATGATGTGGGGCATCCTTGTCGGAGGCATCATTTTTGGTATACTGGCCGATAAGTACGGCCGCAAAATACCTCTTGTGACCGCTTTGATCATACAATGTGTCTGTAGCTTTATCGTCACCTTTATGCCGCAATATTCTTGGTTTCTCGTGTGGTGGTTCGGCCTGGCTCTGGCGTCTGGAGGTATTGGGATCATATCTTTCGTAATTTGTATGGAGGTAGGTATCGTATCTAACAAGTATTTATTCTGGTTATTTTTTATTTCTGTTCGAAAAACTTCACAACACAAGTACCTACCTATAAACCTAGTGCGATGAACAGGGCTCACAAAAACGATACAGGTATAAAAGCCAAATCTAGTGTTTTTTTAACAAATTTAAATTCTACCTTCATGCTCTCAGTATACCTAAATACTCCATTTTGTTATGGAATACCACACATGTACTTCTATTAAAATAAGAAAACAAGACAACGCTAACACAGTTTTTCCACTTTTCAGGCTGTTAGTGGTAAATACCGTACCACGATTCCAGTTCTATACCAACTACCATTTGGTATTGGTAATGCTGTTATGGCCGGCCTGTCTTACTGGCTTCGAGATTGGAGGAAGTTGGAATTCGCGCTGGCTGCTCTATCTTCCTTGTTTGTTTTCTATTGGTGCGCGATACCGGAGTCCCCGAGGTGGCTTATAGCAACCGGACAGACAGATGAGGCATTGAGTTAGTTTTAAATCCAATCCACATTAAACCTAGCAATCTTCATAGCGATAGGAGATCAGTTCTTACTCTTTTACGCTTCATCGTAGACCAAAATAATAGCTTACTAATAGGGAAATTAAGCAGGTGTCAAACCCATCTAATAAAAGGGTGTATTTTAAGTGAAATAAAATATTCCCTCTTTTGTGGAGTCGGGTAACAGTAGTCTGCTTTTTTTCAGAAATTCTTAAAAAAGCTGCGAAAACGAATGGCAGACCTTATAAATCAAAAGACGTAAGAGGGCTATTATCACAAATGGGGAGTACTTCAAAACAAAAAGGCCCCACTTTTAAAGCATTCCTTAAGTCGAAGGATATGAGGTTGAGGACAATGCTTCTTTCAGTCAATTGGTAAGTTCCATTATATGAATCTATACTTTTTTTTATGAACCTACAGTACCTACACAACACATGTTCGAAAGACATAGAATATTTTCATGGTAAGTAAGTATAAGTTTAGTTTCCTTTGAATACAACCTGCCTGATGTTGAGCACTATTGTACTTACTTAATTTAACATGAAACACGCTTACCTACCTACCTAGAAGAAACTTATTTACAAGGGATTGGAGACCCCTGGCAGTAGAATCATCGTAAATTGTAGTAGATGAAATCATAACGTATACGTTTTATACAGATACATGTTTTGTTAATATTTGCAGGTTTTGCACAGGATTGTCCTTTTATACATTTTCCCAATACCTGGGTTCAATAGGAAACGACATTTTTCTGGCTGTTTCCGTGAGCGGAATCATATCGACTTTCGGAGGAATCTTTTGTGTTTTGATTATTACCCGACTCGGAAGAAAGACGACTATATGGGTTTTCCAAGTGATGACAGGTCTATGCTTCTTTTTGCTGCTGACGATACCTAAAGATAGGTACTCGAACGACTGGCCGAGGCTATTGTGTGCCGGAATTGGATTCGCGGGAATGTCGGTGAGTTGGCCAAGTGTGAAGTTGAAAAGTTACAGTGGGTGCTTGTCCAGATGAGGTTGGATTGGAAGTTTATTTTCCAGTGGATATTGTGTTGGGATATTTAGTAGTTTACCAGGTCTGATGATTATTATATTATACTAGTGGATAAAAAGTAGTTTGTCTCTAAAAACTACGACGATCAATCGTATCGCCACGGAATAATATGTACATTAAGAAAATATAATTTAACTTGTGATCTAGTAGGTATGTCTGAAATGTAGTTAATTTTAAACAATGTTCCAAATTACGTCTTATACGTGGAAAAATCACCTGTTAAGAGACATATACCATGAAACATAACATAACAACATAAGAGAACTCACCCTCGTCTTGTTCCAGGGATCCATACCAGCATTATATCTGTATTCTGGCGAGTTGTTCCCAACCATTGGTCGGAATGCTGGCATCAGCGGCGTCACCATGTTCGCTCGAGTAGCCTCTATGATGGCACCCGCCGTGGTCAGTCTAGACTCCATCATTGTGGATCTGCCACTCATATTGCTAGGAATCATGTCCATATGCCAAATATTTCTCCTCTTCCCACTGCCCGAGACAAAGGGCACACATCTACCAGATACATTGGAGCAAGCGGAAACCTTCGCTCGGTGACAACTTGTGAACTTTACTCAAGATTCTTAGTGTATCTCACTCATACTTTATCATCGAATATAATTATTAATACTTAGTTACTTTATACAAAGAAAATATAGGCTAATTAAAGCAAGGGATTATTAAAATCGATACTAAGAACAAATTTATCTTGCCTTAGTGTTGACTGTTTGTAGTAAGTAAAGTAATAACAGTGTAAACTCGAATGTTCTAATTTCCTTAAATTAATCACTCATTAACAAGGAAAGGAATAACTTTGTAGAATGCAATGATACATTTCTTAAACATAAACAAAAATCTGCACTAGTTAATATTTGGATTTCATAAAAGACCTATTGCAATGGTGTGTCTATATTAAATTTCTATATTATGAATTTAATATTAAACAATTTGCCTTGTAATATATCTCTGCAACTCTTCAATAAAATAAATAAACATACAATCTGAAAAGTGTATTATTACAAATGCATTAATTCCACTAACACATGTAATATTTCTTAGTATGTAAATTTTTTCTTACTAATTATAAAATACATCATTTACATTAGTTAGTACATTGAAGTAAGGAAAACACAGGAAACAACAACAGGTCTTACTTGCTGTAATTTTGTATGTCAGCCCATCTAACCAATATTATAACTAGCCTAGTATTACTAGGAAGTGAGTCTTCATGTGGTAAATATTTAATTTATTCAAAACCTATAAAACATAAAGTAACTAACAATATAATATAAAGGTAAATATTAACTTCTAGGTACATACTTATATGTTTTGGAATCTCAAAATTAACTGTTGTAAAGCTATGACTCGAAGAATGTTCATATATGTACTATTGACATTGATAGAAAATGAATGCTTTGTAAAGAAACAATAAAGTAATATGGTAGTTCAGTAAACTGTCCTTTTTGTACAAAAAAAAACAAATAAATCATTCATGTGCAACAAACTAACCCATAATGCTATTGACATACAAACTTAATCTATGCAAATGCATACAAATTATGAATGCAATTGTAACACATAAAAAAATAGATGTTATTGTACTCTAAAAATGCATTGGCTTTAGTTGTACTAGTTGGAACATAATTAAGGCTTTACTCACTCTTCTGTTTTTCAGCAATTTTAGTTTTAAGGTTTTCTACTCTATCTAACAAGGTGGGGTGAGTGTGGCGCCACATTGAGTAGAAGTGGTCATAGTAGGGGAAGTCCAAATTATCCTTACCTAGTTTGATAAGAGATGTTATAAGTTCTTCAGTGAAACTAAGAGAGACTGCAAAGTCATCTGCCTCATATTCAAAACGTCTAGAGAGGGCTGTGGCAAAGAACGATAGAATTGTGTTGTAAGGTGCTAAGATAACTTGCAGGACAACAATTAAGCCAATAATAACTGGCTCTTGCCCGGCAGGAAAACCAAGCATCATGTACAACAGGGAATATTTAAACAGTAGTCCAAAAGCACTGAATACAAGCAGCAAATTGACTTCAGTCAGTGCTATGGACTTGTTAACATGATTGCACTGCCAGTGACCAAGTTCATGGCCTAACACACCCAGTATCTCTTGTTCGTTACAGCCAGTCATTGTCTTCTTGTCCTCATCAAATTTCTCAATGAGAGTGTCAAACAAGACAATCCTCTTCTCACCAAATATACCAGTAAAATAAGCATTGCTGTGAGCCGATCTCTTAGAACCTTCTACAATATACACTTGAGACAGGGGGAACTTCAGTCTAGAAGCCAACTTCTCAATGCCTTGGCGGAGGGAACCATCAGGCAGGGGAACAAACTTATCAAACAGAGGAGCAATTACAGACGGATAGATGGTAAGTAGCAGCAGAGTAACTATAGTGGTGAACAACCAGAGCCATACAACAAACATATTGCCACCCAACATTATGATGTACAAAGCTATAGACACAAGTGGCAAAGTAATCACTAAACTAAGTGCAAGTGACTTCAATTGATCCTTTATGAAAAAGCCAACAGTCTGCTTGTTGAAGCCATGCTTCTCTTCCAGTACAAAGGTCATATAGATAGTGAATGGCATCATAGTAATAATATTAAATAGTGTGGACATAACTATAAAAATACAACTGATAGTTTTTTCGCTATCAGCTGATATATTGAAAAATGCAGCAATGCCTTCACAATGCACCCAGGCTGCATAAATCCATCTTTTGTACAATACAATTGTCATTAAAATAATAGAATAAGTTTCCTTAACCATTCTGTACTTTGCCTTATCCAATCCATAGGTGCGAGACTTCTCAAATGATTCCTTGGAAATGTGCTCTTTGAAGACTTCAGGAATGTTGTGCTTGGTTTTGTACACTCCGACCTGAAAGACAAGGTCACAAGTTCACATATTTTAAAGCGCTTAGAGGTATATAATTATATATACGCAATTTGATAGGTACACGTAAACATTGCCGCCTGTCACATTGCACGAGCGCCTAAAACTAATTGCCTACAATCCATAGTGAGTAAAAGCACAAAGAAGGCAAATGAAAAGTTTATCGGAACAGACCAAATTGATTATCAGTTAGCAAACACACTAATTAGATCGAAATTAAAGCGACATCAGAGGCAAAATAGATGCATGCAAAGTTTTTACCTGCCGGTATGCCAGATACGTTTCCCACAGGAATTCTCCCCAGGAGAAAAGGAGAATAATACATAATAAAGATTCTTCGTCGAGAAACATATTTCTTCACACAATATGATCAGTTTTTAATAATTAAGAGTTTTAAAATACAAAATGAATTATCGCCGTGAGGTCATTTGTGACATGTCAAAAATGAAGTTAAGTTGAGACTTGAGATGACATACTTGACACTGACAACAGTGTATACTTCGGGGGGTCCGGTTATTGCACGTACCTATATTCCACGTCCCTATATTGTACGGGAAGTATTCCGATGCCATTTGGCATCCAATTATTGGGGCGTGCAATATTGGATGCGCATTATCGTGACGGCAATTATCGCCCCGAACCAAATCGGGTACGGGCAATAATGCGCGACACAATATTGCACACCCCGATAATTCGATGCCATGTACATGAAATATTTGCCTGTGCATTATTGGGTCGCGCATTATCGCCCGTACCGATTTTGACCGGGGTGATAAATGACGACCGTGGAATGTACAGCACAGTAATTGATGTCATTTGAATGAACTAGAAGCCTCGTTTACACACTGTCCAGTGATTTCAGTGACTTTGACTACAGACTAATAAGGAGAAAACTATAGTATCTGATATTGAATTTCTAGATAAAAACATGTGTAGTTACTTTTATTTTTTAATATCAAATAAAAAAGCTAAATATTTAAAACAAATAAAAGTGTGTAAGTAGAAACAAAAGTATGTTTTCTATTCTGCACGGTTAACGGCTGAATTAGTATTTGATTGAAAATTGTACCGATATATATTTAATTTAGTAGTTCTAATTGTTTCAGAAGTGACTATGACATACGGACGGACGAGAAGACACGACGAATTTTTAAGGGTTCTCTCTGTTTTTCGCCATCTTCCTACGGAACCCGCATAATGAACGGTTTTCATGTGACCTATGGCAATGTTTTTTTAGCGGCGTGATCTTTGTTTTAGTATCAATAATTTTATATATTAACCATGTCTATTCTATTCCAAGTATACCTACAACAGACCTATGTATGGAAATAGTGCCTACGTAAATTATAAAAGTGATTTGTAACAAATTAGTATTTTATCACAAATCAGCAGTTATAAAATATAGTAAGCATAATAGTGTTATTGTTCCTACGTGAGCAACAAAAAGCAATTTCCGAAAAAAATATTTTTTTTCGTTTTTATTACGAACAATACTTAGGTTGTCCAAAATGAGATAAAATTGTCGTCTTTTAAGCAATAGCTAAACCTCAACCACTCTTTCTATTTTCCACTTTTTGTTAGTACCTACCAATAGCTATTGTTATCAAATCAAATCAAATCCAGTTATCATAATATGTATATTTTGGGTCAATAAAGGCCCTTGCCAGTAAAACAAGATTTTTTTGGTATTCCGAGTCTATGATCCATCTATGATCAAGGACCATACAGCCTAGTCAGAACGGTACAGCGTCACGACAAGTTAGTACGTTCGGAAACACGCGTTATCTAAAAATTCTCTATATATTTATTTTACCCTGAAAAATTACCCTAAACAATTTTCTACCCTAAGAAATACCCTAAGTAATTTTCTACCCTGAAAAATACCCTAAACGCGAAAAAATGCCCTAAATTTAGGGTAAAATACCCTAAGGTGTGGACACTGGTATTTTTTGACAAAAATGGGCATTGCCAGTAAATAAAACACTAACAAACATTTAGAGTACCTATTCCGAGTGTGTATTTATAATATTACTTAAATTATAAACAAAATTAAAGTAAAACTTAATACATACAAGACTACAAAATATATTTTTTACAGTTTTTACCATACAATGGTTAAGTATCTTGTCTTAATCAATCACTTTTTACATAAACTGACTATTTATAATTATAACAAATATTGGTACCTACTCTCAGAAATAGGTAACATATTATGTATGTTACATTATAATAATAACTACAACGTATCGGCAGTTATAATTAACCATTAATGTACCTACTACATTAGTTCATATAGGTAAGCTTCCGTTGTCTAAGTGGGAAGCGCCCAAAATGGAATGCCACTTTATGGTCACCCATCCAAGGACTAACCGCGTTTGTAAACGAAGCTAGCTGAACTACGGGCGCTTAGATAAGGACTGTTTCCTGACTCAGACCCGACTCTAATTTTGTAACATACAAAATATATGTACTTATATAATACCAATACCTCGGAGCACACGCAACTTTTTTTGGAAAATTGCACCTACTATGTAGGTATACAAGTATGAATAAATAAATAAATATATTGACATACCTATAGATCTTTGAATATCTTACACTTATAACAATATTAACTTAAAATATATTTTAAGTTTAAAAAAAAGAATTGATTGATGATTATAACTATATTTAGAGATTTCAAATATAGTTATAATCAAAATAATGTACAAATTTAGTATCAAAACATTAAGCGCAATAATCATATGTTAAATTATTTATATAAATCTATCATTTCAACTGTTTGACAACAACAACAAAAATCAAACTAAAATGAACAAAATGACTACATATAAAATAATACAGAATACAATAGGCGTGTAGCTATCAAACATAATTCTAACTACATACTCCGTGCATAAAATATGACTACCAAACACATATAATGTGGTCGGAAATTCGCTCGAATCATCTCATCATGTCCAATCATCATGTCTTTATTGCAATCGCACATATTTTACAATAAAAAAAGGTATATGCTAAGACTATACATACTACTAATACTAAACTAGATTTATTCTAATTTATTTACTTGATATTAAATATCTCTAATTTTGGTACCGGGCAAGTAAGTTTGTTTGGCCTTACAAATGAGTCGAATACTATTCGATAATCCGATTCGATTGAGACCCTTCAATCGGTACGGAAAAGGTTTTTTGTCCAAATCACGATGCTTCCATATGATTCCTTTAACTAACCAATCTTTTCGACAGAAAAATCGGAAACTTTCCCTGTGCCAAGGGATAGCGGATTTGTTTCCGTCAATGTCATTTTTTTATGAATTTAAATCCGATTTATAGTTCATTATTTATTCATTCATTTTATATATCATTACTCATGTGAAATCTATAGCACAGAATACATAATACAACAGAATATCCCTCCCTATCTCCCTGTTTCGAACACGCAGCGAGCGGAGGGCACAGTAAAGTATGCTCGACAGTCGTGTGTCGAATGGCACATCACTCGCTCGCTGACCATCTCACCTAAGTTTAAAAATGATTTTGAATTGTATCAGTAACTAGGTATATCTAGATACTTAAATAAGCAATTTAGAGTCGAATCCGAGAGGCTAATTTATTTATTTGATTAATGGGCGAGCAACAAATTGCTGATATCCCCATATCACCACCAAAAAATATTTTACATAGTTTTATTTTTTAGTAAAAAATTTAGAAAAACGTTTGTAAATACGTTTTTATAATAACACATACAAAACAATTACTGATAAAGTATTAATTTATCAAAAAATAATCCACCGTTGATTAAGTATAACACTGATAAGAATACAATTTTATTATTGTACTAAAACCACATTCATAATGGCATGGCAACCATGAAAGCTTTGAGAGAATCTAACTGTATGCTGTGAAATATTATGAATTATCAATTTGGCTTACATATTTATTTATTTTATTTATTTATGCTGTACACAATACAAAATTACATTTTATAACTAATTCTAAAAATATATTGAATTGTGTGACTTTGTTGCTTGTTTGAAGTTTAGGGCATAGCACATTTTTTACAATATCTAGGTACTTCAACAGTATTTTTCTTATACTAATTTAGTTACATGGCTAAATACTTAATAACATTACATGGCTTGCGCGTGGGCTACGAACGTATGCTACCTACGAACGTATTTTGATGGCGTGGCGTGTTTTAGTTAAAAGTTGGATTGTGTCTAAAATAAAAATTTTAAAATTGTTATTAAAGTATATTTTTTAAATTTCTACCAATGTAGGATATAATTTCTACCATTTCTACTAGGCACACTAAACACCAAGCGAATTTCATCCTTCTCTTTCTCTCAGGAAATTCCACTCTTTTGATTTGTGGACTACATTTTATACGAATTGCAACCTTATTTCCTTAACATTAAAGTTAATTTTTTTCATTGTGGTCCTGCTTAAATAGCTTGCCAGTTTATAAAATAAAATAATTTTATAGTTAAAATAATAAAATGGTAAGATTTCGTTGCTTTCCAGGATGCAGTAATGAATCTTATAGTGACTGCAATATAATCTTTCGACAGGTATACTAAAGTTCAGCTAAGATAAAAATATTGTAAATGAGGTAACCATACATTCTTGTACTTGTTTTTTTTTGTAAGATATGATAATTATTTTACAACTGAAAACAAGGAAAATATAGTTTAGGTAAACCATCACTCGGTTAGAACATGAAATACAAATAAAATAGTGTTCCTCTACGAGTACTCGTCTCCAACATAATATGTTGGAGACGAGTACTCGTAGAGGAACATCATGGTGGAGAAACATATATAATATATATGTTTCTCCACCATGATGTTCCTCTACGAGTACTCGTCCACACCTAAGCTAGGATTCTTGGCTTAAGTGGCTTGGTTTATCGTCGTCATTTTGAACCAAAAACTACGACTAATCTCATACATCTCAGTCATATAGTAAAACCAAAATGTGTATAAAATATGGCAGTGACACTTTAATACTAATTCAATTTAATTATAAGTATGTACCTAACAGTTTATTTTGTATTCATTAGCTTGGCAACGACCATTTTCGTCTTCATTTGTTCTCTTTTTTTACCTTTCAATTAATCAACAATCGCTTCAATTGTTTTTTTTCTTTTAATGAGTTCTTAATTCTTATTTGACTATAGATTTATAATGATTGTGAAATATTATTTGTTGACTTGATTATGCCTCATACGAACATCACATAAGTAGGTTTATTTTATTGAGTAAAGTATAGTTACGTAGGTATGAATAAAAAATAGATTCTTCTTAGAATCCAAAGAGAGTGTAGGTACCATTGCTTTCAAGATTATTCTGAGAATTACTGTTTACTTACATCATTTAGGTATAGTAAAATATATATATAATCTAAATATTATAAAGGGAAGAAATAGATAAGACCTTTGTACATATTAGGCAGCTTTTACATTGCAATCATGTCGTAATTTCTTCCATAGTAGGTAATTTGATCATATCTTAAACTCTTATTTCTGTTTTATCACTGGGTACATGGTATAAGTAGTATCTATCTATAAACCAAAGCCGCATTCCGCGCCTGCCTATTGTATATATGTTTGCTTAGATCTTTTAAACTACCTAAGGGATTTTGGTGTATTTTTTTAAATAGATAGGTAAAATGATTAAAGACAAAGCTTTGTAAGTTTAATAAACATGCTTACTAAATTAGAAAACCACTGATTTCAAGATTCCTTATGTGAAGAAAGTAATGTTAGTATCTACTAAGTAGGTATTGTATATATCGGCTGGGTGTTCTAGTTAGTCGATATCGTTTGTTTAGTTGAATAAAATAACTTTTCAGGATCACAATTAGTTTTAATCAGATTTACAGTCACTTCATTTCACATTCCCCACTCAGGCACTGCACATGGCGATGACAAATCAAACTGAAGTTAGGCGCCGTCGTATAAGAGGTAAACAAAAAAAGTACTATACCTATATATCCTATAACCAGTTTAAACATATTCATAACCATGGATAAAGCGCTTTAATGGTACAGAACCCTTCATGCGCGAAGTTATCTCGCACTTGGCCGGTTGTGCATGTGCAAAAGCACATTATGTCAACTTTGTGTGGAAATTCTTTAAAAGATGGCAACATTATGCACACAAACATGGGACTCTGCGGGTCTGCGGCCTGCACCACAATTTTATTATTACAATGTAAAGTAATTCAACTGTGTGCGTGAAATCGAACATGAGTTTCACTATTCACTTCAATTTCCTTATAGAATGTCATTTTTGGGATCTTATACTTCCTCCATACCAAATATCTCAACACTGAAGTTCCTATGCATAAATTATACAGGTAGTTAGGTAGGTACTTACTTGTAGGTAGTTAAATTTAATTACCTGTAGCAATATTCTAATTCCTGTTGCAACCAATAGTAGCTATTGCTATTCAGCGCGGAAACGATGCATGCACCTAGATAAGGGCTATTACAAGGGTTACATATTTAATGAAACTGACTTAATTTCAAATACCTACCTATATTATATTTCTTATTATTTGTTTTGACTTATTATTTAGTTACCTACTATTCTTATGTATTACTTATTTGATACGAATATTATAAGTACCTAGGTACTATTATATATATAGGTACATACCACCGAAACTTCCACTTGTTTAGTTGATCTCAATCAGCAGAGCATTTTGTGGGTAGGGCCCAGTTTGAATTGTAGTTTGAGCTTACCATACCACTTGAGAATCTGACGTTGGATAGTACTAGTAGCAAAGCCAGCAGCTATAGTCAGTGACATTCGGGTATTTCCTATTGGACTAATAAAAAAAGACTTGTTTGTGAGAGAGATATATTCTATCCTGGAATAACAGTTCCATATTTCGTAGCCTATAATTGTGATATACGACTGAATAAATAAGAAAACAAACTAATTTCATTCTGTTTTATTTACATTATGGAGTAAAAACATGGACCTGCCTAGCAATCCACATGGGCTGCATATTTTGTGTATGCCCCGGACCTCCAGCCTGCAGAGCTTATTGAAAGTTCCTTTTGAAACCTATATATTGATGTGAAGATTAACCAATGAGCTCACTCACTAGTCATAGCTCACACCTGTACCTACTGTCATGTTATAAAATAACCTGTCCGTGGAATCAATATTAACCAAGGACATGTAATTGTGGAGTTATGAATAACTTGTTGTATTGTAGGCAATATCATTGTTATGAACTGGCTGCTAGTTGTGGTAAATAGCACCATAATTATAATTTACACTACTTTGATGTTATAAATTTACCACCAAAAATAATAAAAATAGCCGTTATTTGCTACTAAGTACACAAGAAAATATGACACACAGTAATACTTAACTTATAAATGTTTAACCACATTAAATGCACTGCTACTTATGCCTATAAGCAAAAAATGTTAACAAAAAGTGCTTAGACAAGTTCATTATATTAATTAACTTTACAAATTTTTATTTTTCTAAGGATATTGTTGTTATACTGAATATTAGACAATATAATTTCCAATATATTAACTAAACGGTTTTCACTCACGTTAATATTAAAATATAATTTCCTCAAGTGAGCACAATGCCTAAGAAGATTTACCAACAAAATGAAGCATTTCATATATTATTTGTACCTAAAAATGGATGTCTAATTGAAACCTATAACACAAGGAACATCTATCTAAAAATATAAAACACTCAAAGGTGACTGACGTAAGGATGTATCAACGCACAGCCCAAACCACCAGGCTGAAATTTGGCTTTCACTAAAAAAGGTTTTTCGGAAATGCCACTTTTAAAGGGGTGAAATAGGGGATGCAAGTTTATACTTAATGTGAGTGAAGCTGTGTGCACCCACTAGTTGTACTTAAGTCAATTAAACTATCACAGCTAGGTCTCATACAATCAAGTATTAGTACATATTCTTTGTCAATGACACATGCAACTAACGAACTCAAAACCCCCAACTTCCCATACCTACCCATCACTATACCCAAGTATCATCTCCTAATACTCTATCCAGAGCCCAGGATACCTTTCCAACAGGTGAAAAAAGGAAAGAAATTGGATGTATGTATGATTGTGTTATGTGAAGGATGCTGAAGCACCTGTCCAGGTAGAGTGGTGCTGGATGGGTGATTGTCTCAAAGCTCGGAGTCACCTTTGTTTGTGCAGAGCTTCCCTGGAGCGGGTCCGTGGGTCTAGTCTTTCTCTCTAGATCCACTGTAGTGCATTGATAGATAGATAAAACTCTTTATTGTAACACACACAGAAAAAAAACAAACAGAAACACATAACACTAAATAAACAGTGACACAACTGGCAGCCTTATTGCTGACAGCGATTTATTACAGGCAATCGTAGGATGGGAGGAGTTGATAGAAAAATAAATCTATGATCTATTTATAGTATAGTAGGTATAATATGTATATATAACAACAGAAGGAGACAACTATAAACACATGATTTCAACAGCAGATTATTGAGCTAATAAGTTTAGGTATTTGAGTTTTGAAGGCTTCAAGAGTCTGAGCCTGCTTAGTATACAAAGGCAAGGCATTCCAAAAAATAAACAGTTCTTGCTGTAAATAAAATTTTGATAGAAAGAGGTAGGTACTGGCCTCAGGAGTCTTAATAATAATTGTATCAGATAACCTCAGATTTAGGGAGTGGGAGTCATGAAAAAATACATTTTAAATAGGGTAGTGCGATTGAACCAAATGTTGTATAGCTGAATGGGAAGCCACTTGAGCTTTGTGCGAAATTCGGATAGGTACCTACTTGATTATATTTACGAATCTAATAAGTACAGAAGTTTTGTAGGTAGTTGTTTTTGTGGGTTTTCTTCACGTTACAGTCTTGATAACAGTTATGTGTTGTGTGTATTAGGATATACCAACTGAGTAGTAAGTAGTTTATTATACTGTGGAGTGTGGAGCAGTTTTCCTTTTCACTACAATTATAAACACAACACTGTCCGTTGCACCTTTACTTACATTTTTTTATTAGTTACTTAAGATATTAGTTTTGATTGTTAGGAGCAGATAATCCATATCTAAACATTGAACTACCTATATTACGTACTAGTAATATCTCAATATATCTAAAGTGTATTTTGTTTGGGCATGGTAAATAAATACATTCGAAATTTTGTGAGACGACATAACCAACACGTGAGACAAGTCGACAACTGGAATAACAAAGTATTTGTCAAGTTCGGTTAAGAAACATTAAAAAAAGATAGCTATACGAGAAAAACTATAGAGTAAAAGAGATAGGTATACAAATACAAGGAATGAACATTCTTTAAACTCGCCTAACTTCAACGGGGCATAGCAGAAATATGTGTAGTCTGTGGTGGCATCGTTTTATCGTGCTGTGCATTACAGGGTCGCGCTTTATCGGCCGTACCAATTTTGTACAGGCCTGTATTGCACGGCCCTGGATTGCACACCCCAATAAAACGATGCCATGTACACCATTTATCGTGCTGTGCAATACGGTGTCGTGCTTTATCGGCCGTACCAAGCTTGTACAGGCCTGTATTTCACGGCCCTGGATTGCACGCCCCAATAAAACGATGCCATGTACACCAATTATTTCCCGTACAATCCAGGACCGCGCAATATCGGGCTGCGCATTATTTGGACGTGCATTATTGCTTCCCGACAGGATCATAGGAATCGCAGATAAAAATATTCGTAGAAAAGAATGAATGAAAGAATGAACGAAGTTAATCAACCGGTAATGTTACTCTCGTTTATTTACCATCGAGACCTAACTCCAGCTACCAATGCATGAAAGTCGGAAGTAATACTTACAACTAACTTTTACTTTACGGACTCAAACTTGTGCTAGGCCCACAGTTCAAACCAAAGGTTCAAACACAGACAACAGGGTTCAAAGCTATCACGAACAAAATATTATAAGTAGGGGGACCTTTGGAGGTACTAATATCGCCAAAACATTGCGTCTTATATTTTGATCTACCTCTTTGAGTGGTATTCGTATTGCCAAGGATTATTGACTCTCTAACTCTAACAATTTACAGAGGACTAGATAACTCTTGTAGCTATTTTTTGTTGCTAAATAAATAAATTTCTATTTTACTATAAAATAATTAATCTATACATATAATAAAGCTGTAACCGGTCGGTGTCTGTACATTGAAGATAATTGAAAAAAAAAATAGTTGAGGGGTCTTCATTGATGAAGTAGAACACAAAAATCATGTTTAAAAAAAAACTGTTTGTCTATCAGAATGTTTGTTCGTTAAACTCTAAAATACTCGAAAACGGCTAAACTGATATTTCTACGGTTTTAACTAACATGTGAGGTGCATTTTTAACTTAATATTTAGTGTTTATTTTATTTAAATCGGTTCGTAAATAAAAAAGTTATGTTCATTTTAAACCAAGTGGTCCGCTATCGATATCCGCTGTCTACAGCCATTTTAAAGATTCGTGTTAGTCGACGTATAAACTAGATGGCGCTGAATTTACTTTTTATCTCAAAATAATGCGAGCGAAGCCGCGGGCGTCCACTAGTAAAAAAAAACAAATAATTGTATGAATTTATTTATTATCGTTTAATAATAATACATCATGATTTAAACGTTAATAATTTACAATTACAATAAATAAATGCTCATTAAAAGTCATGAATTGTAAAAAAGCGAAACTAACGAATAATAGTAAGTAAAATTAACATAGTGTACATAATGAAACGAAACTTTAATGAAAACAGTGTAGGTAATGGAAACCAAATAATATTTGATGCAGTACAGTTAAGCAAGATTGCAGCAGATTTTTATAAGACCAGATTTTCTTTATAAAAGTAACTTGCATAAACAGATTAATTTACTCTCTTGATCTGTCTTTACGATGACAAAATGTTTCGTGTATTATAAAATAAAAAACTTTGACCGTCATCTCAAATTCAACATTCACAAAAACAAAATGAGTATTATTGTTTATTACAAAATGAAAATGGATTAGTGAAGTGATAATGATACTAAATACTAAAAAAATCAAGTAAAATGGAATAGCATTATTACAGGGGTCAAACAATTTGTACATAGACCAAATACTGCACGGGAATGTATTATGACAATTTTGATTTTGCAATATCTTATGGTAGATGACAGTGGGACTAACTGAAGATGGTGATTTGCGCAAACGCAGTTTATGCCTCAAATTTTTTGTACGTGTGAGAAATTAACCACATATTTCGATAATATTGACAAGGTAACATTTCACCTTTAGTGCAAGTCACGGAAAAGATTTTGGTTTTTGGTAACATTATATTAGTGGCTGGCTATATTAGTTATATAAGTGTCACTGGCTTGCTCTTTTTATCTGATCAGCTTAAAACCGATCACCGATTTTCCAAACATATCTTTAACGTAAGTACTTTTATCTAAGACACAATCTACGTTTACGCACAATCCAAATATGTAGTTTCTCAAGGCCTCATCTCAGCTCACAAAGTTTACTAACAAACCTACTGGATGACAACTGTCTTCAAACATAACTCTTTTGAAACTTAACTCGGACAATCTTTAATGAGTAACCAACACATTAGGCGATATAAGTTGCAATGTTCAGCATAATTTACAGGAAAGTTATAAGCATTATAAATATCTACTTATAAGATATTGAATCAGGCGTTACTTTGCTGAAATCCATTGAAAATGAAACTCTGGATAGTGTTTTTCTGCTGCGAAAAACACTAAGTACTCTAATATATTTCTCCAAAGATTAATTTTCATAGTTACGTATGTTTCGTATACATGATTATAAATGCAATGGGCGTTAAAAAAAATAAAAAAACCTATCAAATATTTGATACAATTTTTGGAAAATATGTTGTTACAATGCTAAAGAGCTCCAAGATTATGTACTTGAATAAAACAAAGTTGTACTGCTGGGAAAAAAATGTTTAAACAAACAGTATTCTCATGCTTTGCTCTTTATAATGTAGGTAATTAAAAACGCTTAGTTTTCAAATATTGCTTAAAATACTGCACATTATAACTCGTACCAATCTAACCTCATTTCAATTCAAATGAACACTTCCAAACTTCATAAACAGTCTTAAACTCACTCAATAGAACACACAACACAAAATACAAGTCACATAATAGTTAATTAACGAATAATCAATTACCATGGTTAGCTATATGAATACAATCAATAGTATTTTTCACAATTTATGAAAATTACATTGACTCTACTGAATATAAAACTATTATAACGCTCTTGCTACGGTATTTTTATTCATATTTTAGTGTTTTTATTTACCTATTAGTCGACATGCTACTATTTTATATCATCATCATCATCAGCCCACGGTCGTCCACTTCTGGACATAGGCCTCTCCCAAGGCACGCCACTCAGCCCGACTTTGTGCTTCTCGTCTCCACCTGTTCCCTGCTACCTTCATGATGTCCTCGCTCCCCCTAGTGGCAGGGCGCCCTACACTACGCTTGCCGAGCCGCGGTCTCCACTCCAGAGCTCGCCTACCCCATCGGGTGTCGGTACTATTTTATATAGATTCCGTATATTTGAAGTCTCTTTTTACAATGTCAAATTTTAAATTGAAAAATTAGTAGCATATCTAAATAGGACTTAACTGAATGATTATTGTATTTATCGGCTATATTTCAAGGCATACAAATCGCCTACAGTTTAGATTACAATAGGCTGAATTAAATTGTCTATTTTAGGTTAATTTCGTACATACTTTTTTCAATCCATTTATATCACACGAACAAATCTTATCCTTCCTTATGTACTTTTATTATGTACTGACCCCATATATTTCTAAGGATGATACATATTGGTGTTCGAATGCAAAAATAATGCCTTGTATTTTACGCCATTACTTTTTGATATAACTTTTTATACGTCATATAATATTTTAGACAGGCAACGTGTGAAGTTTTTTTAAACTATTGGCGCAAAATACAAGGACACAGATAATATATGTATAAATATGAATAACATATAAAACATATACATTATACATAGCTCGATTACAAAGAAATAATTTACCTGTCCGCCATTCTGAAATTTGCTTATATACTATTACTTTACTGAATTGAAAGTTTAAAGAAACAAGTCGCTTGCCACAGACCCTGAGTTTTGAATTTCAAAACCTGGCCTTGTGCTGTGATAATTGATAATTACCACCATGGCGAACAGATGTTTCTTTTTTATTTTTTTCTTTGTAATACGTATAATTTAACACCTATGCCTATGTATGGGGCAGGATTGCAATTCATACATAAATTCCTAAATGTGGTCTTCACACGTGCGTGAAAGTGCTCTTCCTAACTTATATGTATATTAAACAGACATTCGAGACTCTCTTAACATGTCTAGTGACTACTAACAATCACAATTATTCCAAACATGAATGAGTAATATGTTCAATGTTTTACAATTTTTTTTAACTGTCAACGACTTAATTTAACTTCCATGTTTACATAGATAACGCACAGAAACTGACAAAGTCTGATTTTTATAAAATTAATCCTCATTAAAAACACAAGTCTTCAAAGAAACCTCCTTTGTTATCAACAAAATTACATGTGCCCTTTCGGTTTCAAAGTATGTACTAACTGATACCAAAAGTGATAAGCACTATACAACCCTTCAGAAATAGTGGCGTCTTGATATAATTATACAAAAATCAGACGTTTAGAGCTCAAGCGCCTTAAAATCCAATAATAAGACACACGTTCATTTCCAGACAAAACTTCAAAACGAGTATTCATTTGTTACCCTGCATCGGGCGATACTGTTTCCGTATTGTCATCTTGCTCGTTATAGTAAGTGTACATAAATAGTGAAAACGGACGTCACATAGGCCAAACAACGTTTATTAGGTACTAACAACGGTGAATGAATACTTATGCCCAATACAAACGCTTGGCAAACAGACTTAACAGTCATCTCTACCAAATGATAAGAAAGTAGAAGATGAACAAGAAAACTCCGAAATCACATGAACATAATGTTATACATTTTTTACAACTATTTAGTTGGTGACCATGTTAAGCTGACGTTTGATCACAGCGGCTGGATCTATGAGACCTTGAGAGGCGACTCTCGTTCTAGCCCAAAAGTCAAAGTTTTGCTACTTCTTTTGTTGTATATTATTTTAGATGTCTATGGATGTCATTCAAATAATATTTATTATTTATTTAAATAATGCCTTGTCCAGTTTGTTATTGCCGGCAGTGGCTTGTTGGACGTCTGCTTGCCATATTTGTAATATCAAAAACCAACAATAAACCAACCTGTGATCATTTCTAACAGATTTTTTATAAATATGGCTAAGTATGCATTCACCACAATCTCTACAAGACCTAAAAACTAAACTAGATGGATTTGGACATCAAATTTCGTGAGATTTTTTTAAGAAGCAGTAAGAACTAAATTACCAATCTTCAGGCACATGTCTAGGAATAATCGAAAAATAATAATTCTAATATGTTTTAGCACTGGATTCAGCACTAGGTCGTATTGTAATGTAGGTAAGGTTGAAATTAGCGCGTGCAATTTCATGAATGTGCAACACAGATTACTGCATATAGACATCGTATAAAAAGTTGTTTGACACTCCCATCTTTTATTTCAAATTCTTTTCAAATAAACTAACGAAGCAAAAGTCTTTTCCTTATTTGTCTTGGGTCTAGGAAATTGTTATATGGACCAGCTGATTTAATCGCGAATTTCCAAAGTCACAGAACAGTTAGTCATATTTTTTTTCCATAGACTTACGTTTTGCCTACTGACCTCCTGATACTAAACACCGTTGTAGTCTAGTTAACTAGAAACCTATTTACTCTGGAATATTACTATTTACTAAACCAATCTCACTCTTATTTTTTGCGTAAGTAACAGCAATCTAATTTCCATTTGCATTAATGTCTGTATTATTTATACAAATACACAGTATCTATACGTGAGTAATCTGTGTCGTGATTGTGAGAGAGCTACCATAATAATGTACTAATAATGATCCCTCGTGAATATTGTGTGGTTTTATCTTTTGGACGAGCTCTTGATCTGCTGCAACTTGAGGCGGAGCGCGTCCACCGCTGCTTCGTTCTTTTGTGATACTTGCTGGGAGGTGTGTAGCTGGGGAATAGACATTTAAGTTTTTACATAAAAACATTCAGTTAAATTCAGAATATTTTTTTAACTAAACGGGTTCGCATTTGGCCATAGTTTGCCTGATGGTAAGCAAAGGCTATGGCCTAAGATGGAGCGTGCTTACCCGATAAGAACCGATTTACTCTCGCTTTGAAGATCGCTGGATTATAGTGCGTACAGGGAGTCAGGCCGGGAGTTCCACAACTATGCGGTACCTCCTTCCAAAGACTGACCACGTCGATTTATGAGTAATTTAATACTGTTATACTTACTTTAAGCCTACAACTTTTATTGAAGATCAATATATGCAATTTGTTACCTCAAGTTGTGGGTCGATGCTGTGTGCCCTGGGCAAGGTGTTCTCGTTGATGGAGTCGGTGAGCGCTCGGTTGTCTCCGACGGGCGTGCGAGGCTGCGAGCTGGGACTCGACTCCACTTTCATGCCCGCTTTGGCCTGGAAAGACGCAAATATAATTAGTTCAGAATTATATACAAAAACAACTATACGTATAAATTATATATTTTATATGTTTTGTTCAGAATTAGTATTATTTGGTTCGCAGGAGACCGTCAGTTGAGATGCCGGCTCCTCACTTGGCTTAGCGTATTCGTGAGTCGATATTGTTGTGTTTGCCTCAAATAATCAAATATTTCAAATACCGTCAAATACGTCATCCACATATGGACTTGTACGGGAAAACACTCAAATATGCCACAATATTTGCTTATTCACAAAACAAATTAAACGCACAGTGATGGACGTGTCAGTGGCAGCAGCTTATTTCATTTACCTGAATGCGGCTTACCAACACCTGTTGTGTCTACAGAAGTACAAAATTAAAAATAGACGATTGCTGACAAGGCGTTGGTGGATGTTGACAATTCACAAAAAACGAACAAAGTAAGTACCTACATACCAATTAATCAAATTAGAGCTTTATAGCTCTATATATTACACGTCTGAACAGGATCGCCGCGCGCACGCTACTGAACGATCCAAGTGTGGACAGTAGACGCAAATATTTGCCTTATTTTATTCCTTTGATGTGTAATCAAAAACCGACAAGTTGACGGATACGCATATTCGCTATTTGCGTTGTTTGCCATATTCGTGCAAATAAAGCAAATACAATCAAATAGACCGTCTACACATTGCTGTATTTGGACAAATAATGCAAATACACGAACACGATACGCCAAGTGAGGAGCCGGCATGAGATGTAGACGTGGTAATATTACTTATTAAATTCTAGCTACTTGTTATCTAATCGAATAAAAAAAACTATCTGATATGCAATCAACAATTAGCTACAATTTTACCCTATAGGTATACATATAAAAAATGTGATTGGTTACTTTCCTTATTCACACACTGAAGTAGCAAAAAATATCATTTTGGCCATGGAGTTCATACATTAACTACTATTTATTGGTGTCAAAAAAGAAAAATGTTTACCTGTAAAGCTCGAAGTCTTTCCAAGAAAATCACGTGAGATTTCTCGTCATTTTCATTTGTGATGTCTGAAAACAAGCAATGTAATAATAAGTACAATTTTTGGTTGCTTTTTGGAGCCCTGAAATTATGCCTACGAGGCTTAGAAGCTTAGCGTAGGTATTATTATAGAATTGTAACTACTTACAAATGTCGCGTTCAGTCAGTCAGTAGTTCCTCGTTTCTCTTCGGGGGAGAGGTAGGTACCCAACCCCGGAGATGGCGGTTGACTATCACATGGTATTTGTTTTTGACCCAGCTACGCTTCTATAGTGTCAATGAATGTGGGCTAGGTTTGCGTTTGACTACAGCCTGCCTGATGTTAAACATTGCTGCAGCCTAGATCCAAGTAGATAAAGTATTTGGTACTAACCAATATTATCAGTTTTGTAGTCGTGCTTGAATATAGGCATGGACGCCATCTTGCGCTGCTCGGCCACCTCTCTGAGGCCGCGCTCCACGAAGTTGCGGAAGTAGAACGACGAGCCCTGCATGAACGTCCAGATGTCCACTTCGGACACTTCGGACTTCGGGTGACGCTCCTGGGGAAAATATAATAACAATTAATTAAATGATGGACAGGACAAGAACAAACCACCAAATAGTTTTCCAGGGTGAATATTTGCAGTATACGCACGGAGCCGGCGAGCGGTGATCCTGTGGGTGACTCGACCTGATAAAGAAGCTCCGAATGCTTGCGAAACGCGTCGCATATTGAAGACGTATTATTATTATTATATAATTGAATAAATATGGCTTACATTAGTTTACAAAATGAAATATTTACCCACCAATAAATAGGCACGATTAACAAGAAAGGCACAAGACCGACATCTATGGTACCTAGGGAGTAGGCATATAGCGCAATTAATATGACAATATAAAAATAAGATATGGATTCAGGCGTTGCTTTGCAGAAATCCTTTGCGGATTAAAATGTAACTTTGGAATATTTTTTTCTTCTGATGTTAGTAACAGTATAAAATGTTCGAATGTAGTTTACGAAGCTTTATGCCCTCCAAGACTGTCCAAGAATCTTTAACAGAGTTTTTAAACAACATTTTTTTCACCGGTCGTGACCCATCCTCAGTTTAAGGACCTATGAGTTCAGAAAACGGGTACTATAAAAAAATTTTTAGCCAAAAGTCTTACGTTAAAAGAACATTTTTTTTTGTTTTTAATCTTGATCATATATTTAATCACACTACTGTTTCCGAAACACGTTGACTATTAATTTCCTCGATAGAAAAAAAACACAAAGTTAGGTCTGTTTTTGAATTTTAGCTGGCCTTAACACACTTAGTTTGTTAAACAATTTCAAACGCATATTTCTAAAATTAATTTGAGTGATGTAAAATAAACTATGACTCAACACTGCTGGAGTAAAATTTCGATTCAATATTATATTTCTAATTAATTAATTAATTTCCAACGAAAGTGGTAGATTTTAGCGATTTCGGCGCCATAGTGTTTCTCGTTCTTTTCTACCCAGAGTGACAGTGTTCGCTATAGACGAGTATATCCCAGCCTTAAATTATTTTGCGGGAGTTCTCTTGAGCAGATACATACATCGTGGTGGGCGCCCCACCAGGTCCTTCCACGAAGTATCTCTTTTTATATAACTCACCCTCAAGTCATACAGCTGTTCCAGAGCCTCCTTGTTGTGCTCCTTGGTCCCGATCCTCCTCAGTATGAGCGCGAACTCCTCGTGCACGGCGCGCGGCAGGCGGCCGGCACTCAGGCTCGCGTTCCCGCTCACAGCGCTGAGCACGGAGCCCCCGTTCAGTGCGTCCGGAGTGTTCTCCTTCTTTTCGTCGAGTTTCAGTTGCTGGAAGAAACAGATGACATGTTATTTGTAAAAGTAGTTTTGGAAAAAGATCTAAAGCCTAATCATAATAATTCTGAGTCGTTATATTCGTAAAGTTTATCGTCGAGATAGCACAAGAGGCAGAAGCAGGCACTTATTAAGTGAAACGTACAGATGCTCATGTCCCACGCATTGTAAAGGTATATTTGACAAGATGTAACAAAATATGAAGTATAAAAAATATGTTCTCTCTTAATACAAAGTACGCAATCATAAGAGTAAACACGATATGTATGAGTTACTTATTTTATATAATAATTATCCAGCAATTTGAATCAACTCTTTTACTGTTTTAAAAGATGGTCAAGGTCGTCAGTAGCTAAAAACCGGTATTCTGCCAAATTAGGAAGATCGGGAGTCGAACTCATCACAGTGAACAACAGTGTTACAAAAATAACTTTAAACTAAGATAATGATAAATAATAATAATAACTCACCTTGATAACTTTAATAAGATAGGGGTACAAGTCCGACTCGTTGACGTCAGGGATCTGCGTGAGGTGGTTGGTGATGGACGCGCCCTTCGTCTTCACTAGAGTGTGCACCAGCGTCTTCACGGTCCTGGGAGTGAAGAGATAATTTACTTATACATTTTATAGATAAGTTGTAAGTTAATGTATCGTAGATAAGTTTAGTGAAGTAATGGTAAGCCTTTTATGCGAGAGTCGTCCCTACTTGCCGGAAACGATTATGCCACAAAATAGCAAGCACTGTTGTGCTATCGTGTTATAACATAACACTCTTGTTTAACGGTGATGCAGAAAATAGTATCGGTTGAATGTAATGAAAGAAATTAAAAAACACAGACACGTCTTTGACCAGTTTCAGGACTAGGTGATACAGAAAATTTGATATTAGTTTCAACAAAAATTTCCAACGTTTTGAAGCATTGCTATATTTCTTTATGAGACTTGTCTTGATTTGACTTCAATCTAGTCTTAGTCACAGCCAGCCCCAACGGAAGACCAGCGCTGGTTGCTTCCACACAACCAGCATTATGCTGAGTTGGGGCTGTGTTGTGGCAGATTATGTTTTTACTCCTGTGTGTTCTTCTGTTAAATCTGCCACAATAAATGTTTTCTTTCTTTCTTCTTTCTTACCTGTAAGGAGTATCATCAATATCCGGATTCTTCTTCCAATAGGTATTCGGATACGCCTTATAAAAGGTGTATATCTTATACAAGATGGCGTCATAGTCTATGGAGTGCACCTCCCACGTGGAGATCATCTTCAACGTCTTCCAGAAGCACTTGAGGAGCAGGTTCTGGTAGCGAGGGTAGGCCTCATCTGAGGCGCCGATAGACTCGTGCAGGAGAGATACTATGGCGCTGCAATGGAGAAAACAAATCATTACATTATTATTTTCAAGATGATTATGTACTACTCTTCAATGTTTCTGGCTTCCCATATTCTGGACGAAGAACTACTTTCGTTTATAGTTCAGAAATCAACCTAAAGTGGATGGATAGATATCACCAACATGGAAGAATAAAGAAATCGAATAACATATAAATCAGTTCGTTACTTATTTCTGGCATTAACTTACATCCCTGCAATAAAACGACTGTTACGGCCGATAACGCCGGACCTGGCGCCGAACACGTGGAGTATCTTAGAAACTTGAGCTTAACGTAAATTTAGAACCCATATAAGAGGTAGTAAATAGTGGCCGAGAAGCACTGCATGTGAAATAGTGAACAAATGTAAGACAGGCTGTTATAATGATGATAATGAATAGGACAATACAATTTCGTTTTTTGTTTCATTCAAATACACTTATCATATAAGTGCAGTACTAGGTATGCACAGTATCTCACCGAGCACGAAGCAGAGAACTGGCTCGCCTAGCTAAGTAATAGGATCGTCTAGCTAAGAAAGACCTCTAGATACCAACTCTATAGTACATTGTAAAGGTCTTACCATACTAGTGCAGTCCTGGGTGACCTCTCCAGCAGTCTCACGCACACGTTGTTGAGCACCCTGGTCAGTTTCTCGGCGTCGCTGCCGGTCCCCGCAGCGCTGGTGCCGGCGCCCAGCACGCGCAGTATCTCGCCCAGCACGGAGCAGAGCGCCGGCTCGCCCACTTGGGAACCACAGCCCGCTGTCTCGTAGAACTGTAAGGGAAATCGATTGTTAGCAAATTACCATGAAGTTTTCAAAATTACATCATTATAAGTTATTTATAATAAACATTGTCGTAGACTGAAAGATATGTACATACATCTAATGGTCCACATATAAACACACATTAAACTATGGGCTGGCCTGACCCTTCGACGCAATATGAAAGGAGCAATAATAGTAAAGTTCTAAACAAACGAAGTCGCAGGTATAAAGTGTCATCCGCTGGTGGTAGTGTGAAGACGCTTCTTTTGTGTTGGTATAATACTAAACTCTTCACTGCATTCACACTTTTACGTACTTTAATCACTTAAAAAAACCGCAAGGTTGTGGAACTCCCTGCCTGACTCTCTGTTCCCCACGCACTATAATCCAGCTATCTTCAAAGCGAGAGTGAATCGGTTCTTATTGGGTAAGCACGCTCCATCTTAGGCCATAGCCTTTGCTTGCTATCAGGTAAACTATGGTCAAGTGCAAGTTAAAAAAAAAGATTTAAAGAAATTCTAATCATATATTAGTAACATGAACTGACCGTAGTGAGCGCCCCTCCCAGACACTTGAAGGCGGGCAGAGTGTCCCCCGAGGGCGGCGCGCTCCGCAGCCGCCTCACTTGCGTGGCTATAGCGCTGACCAGGCGCTGCTCGTGCGCCGCCAGCGCCGCGCCGCGACCAGACTGCAGCGCGCACGTTATGAGGGATAGCGCGCGGATGGCGGCCTGTGGAACAACATTAATTATATTAATACAAACTAATGCAAAATGTTATTGCAATATTTATTTCAGAAAAAAAGAGTCCAAATCATATCATTTTGACATACCTACATACAACGGACATTCAGTAAGATTTGGCATATTCATTGTTACTGAGAGCACAGTTAACCTGTGAATAACTATAACTCAGCCCTTAATTCAAGCCAAGGGTTTGATTCCTTCAAAGTAGACTTGGCACATATTGCTTTACAGTGAAGAATGGTAATCATGGTGATGGCAACAAGTTAAACAGGCCTTTAACATGACTTTGAGTTTACTGTCAACTTAATTTATGATAGAGCATAAAAGAGCTTACATTAAGATCAGGGCTAGCGATGGAGTGAATGGTGTCAGCGAGCTGCGAGTCATCCACCGCAGCGGGGCCTAGGTTCATGGGGGCGGCGGGGCGCGGCGGGGACATTACTGCCATGCTGGAAATAAGGACAAACATTATATTAGACAACGTTTTACCACAGTATAAATACTAAACCAGTACTGTGACTAGGTCCACTCGACGACTTAAATACCTACACTCGTGGTGACGCAATAGTGGCCAACTTATTTTACGGGGCACGCGTGCTTTTGTGTGCACACAATATAAGCTTGAACACCAAATACTGAGCGTTAGTTCAGTAGTACCACATATCTTATCTAAATAGTGTTTTTAATCTACTGTCTTTAAACACAATATATAGAAATCAAATCAACTAGATTGTTTTTTTTCCGATAAGATGTAAAAACTGATGTTGAACATAAATGGAGGACCAAAAGACACAATTAATTTTGGGTCTGGAGCCAAAGACTAATAACCTGGTCCGTGCAGGCGTGGCGTGCGTGATGTTGTTGGGCGGCCTGTGCGCCCCGGCCGGTATGACTGTTTTTGCCGAGAAAGGATCCATAAAACTTTGTCTTTTGAGTCTTCTCATGGTAGAATTAAAAGACACACGTATTCTCCTTTTCAGAGAACGAGATCTTTGGCTAAATTCTCTGGCAACATGACGGATCTTGCAGAGGAAAACAAGGTCGTTTGACCATGAAGTGCCACTTATATATGTACTTAGACACTTATATATGGACGGAAAGACACTTTTTTGGGTGTAGAATCAAAAACAACTCACCTAGTTCGTACAGGCGTGGCGTGCGTGATGTTGTTGAGCGGCCTGTGCGCCCCGGCCGGTATGGGCTCGTCCAGAAACTTCACATCCAGCTCGGACAGCGCGGGGGGACGCACTATGGGCGCCGCCGCGTCCAACTTGGCTATCAGCTCGGGGTCCAGGCCGAATGGACCGGAGATCACTTTCGGTTCGGGCGGTGGGCTGGTGGAGAACAAAAATAGTTGTAAATGATGCAGAGAAAAGAAAAGTAAAGTACATATATAAGTATTATATCGGTTATACCCACGACACAAGCCTTTGCTTGGTGTGGGGCTAGATGGCGTTGTGTGCAATGTCCCGGAATATTTATTTAGAGTTGAATCAGATAGCGTCGTTCACTGATAGCGAAAATCATGAAGATATTTGTATAGTATCTGTTTCTCATGACTGAAAGCGCTGCTATTATTATTTTGCCATAAAGATAGATAGATAAAACTCTTTATTGTAACACACATTGAAAAAAAAAGACAAACAGAAACACAAGACTTTAAAAATAGTGCCACAACTGGCGGCCTTATCGCTTATTATAAAGGTGCTTGGTGAGTGAACAAAGCGTACAAAGCGAAATTTTTAAACATTGAAGCAGCAGTTTCTACAATGCAATTCATGCAAAAGACAACATACGCCTATCAAAAATGCTCAAATTGATATCATTGGTTACAATACCCAAATGGACATATGTTGTTATTATGCAGAAAACCGCGAAAATAAAAAAGCGAATGAGAGATATAGCATGCATAGTATAAGTATCATTACACTCGTGATACTGACGGCTGCACGACGGGGGGCGGGGCTTCCTCTTCCTCCTCCTCTTCATACTCCTCTGGCGGTGCCTCGGCTATCACTCTTCGCGGAGGTTCCGGCTCCTGCGAACAAATACATAAATTTTCATATAAAAGTAGAAGTACGTTCGATTTATGTAGCGTCCGTAAGGTCTTCAAATAAGCCAATGCCAGAATATAATAGGATGCAGTTAACGGCAAAGTAAAAAGAGTGTTAATCATTTTGTATGTATGGGGCCTCTCTGGACTAGAAAAGCACAAGACCGACACCGATGGCACCTAGGAGAGGAGGCCTATACCCAGCAGTGGGTCGACAAAGGCTAAAGATGATGTATGTATGTAGGTGGAAAATATTGTATTTTCTTATCGTTACTTACCTCCGACGGTTGTTGTATAGGCTTCCCAGAAGCAGAGAGTGGTATGAGCATAGAGCGGCGCGTCTCAGCGCTGCGAGTCTTGCCAGCTCGCTTGATGCGCTCCTCGAGGAGGGATAGGTCTTTGTCTGATATCTGGAAACAGATAAATAAACATTATTACATGATTTAATTAAAACACGCTGCTTATGTAGTATTGCGTGGAAAGCGACTGCAAAATGTATTCAGAGTTAATAAACAGGTTTCATTATAAATAAAAATAAATAAAAATAAAAAAGCTTTTATTTTACTTAACCGTATTGCAAACAGAGTTTCTATATTTGGTTAGTTATTTCAATGCTTATGTTAGATTTATATTACTTAGAATTTAGAGTTATTTTTATCTTTCACGGTGAAGTACCGCCCTTGGCGGTAAAAGCCTCCTCCAATTTTCCATCTTGTAGTAACTGTCCGACCCGAGTGTTTATTTATATATTCCATCAAAATGGTATTATTTCAGACGTGATTGTGCCTGTAAAACTTACATGATTTCACTCTGTTACCATTGTACTTTGTATTTGTAGTTGTTTTACTCTCTCAGAGATGGCGCTGAAGCTGCGTATCCTTGAAAACCAGTTTCATCCTTGAAAATAAAAAGTGAGATATTTTACAATTAAATGAGAGATATAGCATGCTATTGTTGAATTATTATTTTCATTGGCATATTAATCTAAATATACTATTTCGATCGCCAGTTGTATGAATATCAAGCTTAAATTTTCGATGATGTTGGAGGGTGGTGGTCAACAACCCCTCCGCGGTGACCAACCGTTCTGGGGGGGATACTGCATAGTTCTTTCTTCTTTTATAGTAATGTTGATGGCGCAGTAATCGTTGTGTGGGTTTGAAAGGGCGGAGCTAGTTACTATTCTCCCGACGACTCTCCCGACAAAATGCTGGTCGTAGGAACCAAGTGTTCTGTTCGTTGGCTAAGATATTTAGCTATGGAATTGTTAGAGCTGGTATTTTTCTTGCTTTTCTTAGTTTTACTTTTTTTCGCCTCTTGGATATTTGACACTGACTTGGAGTATTCTTCAGTTTTGTATAGACTTCCAGTTTGATTAGGTGGAGTTATTTCTAGCTCTCGTTTTTTTCTGTCCCGCGGTAGATCTTGTTGTGTAACTTCTATGTTAGTCGTGGTCTCATGTACTATTAAACGATCGTATTTAATAAACGCTCTTTTCCCTTCTTTCCTTTCTTTTTGGAGTTGTTCCTGTAATTGTTTTCGTTTTTCTAAAATTTGGGGAGGATAATCTTCTTTTACATATACGTCCTGGTTTTTTAATAAATGTTTATTTTTCAAGACAGTTAATTTTATACCAAATGTTGTGAAGGTTACAACGATTGGCCTTATTTTTCCTTCAATTTTTCTGCCCAACCTTCTTACAAATTCTAAATCATATATTTGACACTTTACTTTTAGGTCATTCTGTATCATATTAATAATTATGTTTTCCAGATCTTCATATGATTTTTCACTTTCTTGTATAGCGAAAAAAATAATGTTTTTCAAACGGGCTTGTTTTTCTAACATTAAAATTCTTTTGTTATGGTCTAACGCAGTATTTTTTAATTTTTCTAACTAAAATTTAGGTTTCATTATAACATGATTTAATTAAAACACGCAGCTTATATAGATTGTATCTGTGTGAAAAGCGACCGCAAATGTCGTCAAAAGTCATAACGATATAGTTATGTAGAATACCGTTCGTTGACTTGTGTACTGTCGACACTCTTGTCTCAAAACTTGTAGCTATAATGTTAGAAATAGTCATAGAATAAGCTAACACTGTAAAACATTTTAACTGTTTCAAATAAAAAGATTTTTATTTATTACTAGCTGTGCCAGCGACTTCGTCCGCAAAGAATAGTTATTACCATAAAAATTCTTCTAGAGAGTTAATCTTAAAAAATAGACATACACTGTTGCAAACATTTTGTTAGATCATTTCAAGAGGAATAATTCTTTCATACATTTTTTTTGATATCTTCAACCGTTTCCGCAGCACGCAACGGAAGCCCTCAAATATGAATAATTTTCTCCGTTTTTTTCACATTTTCCATTGTTTCTTCGCTCATATTAGTTGCAGCGTGATGTTATATAGCCTAAAGCCTTCCTCGATAAATGTCCTACCTATCCAACACAAAAATATTTTTTCAATTAGCACCAGTAGTTCCTGAGATTAGCGCGTTCAAACAAACAAACTCATCAGCTTTATAATATTATTATACTCTCATAGATATGATTCCTGTGAGCGTTACAGCAATACTTTCACGCGGTAGAAACAGAGAAGGTTATAAAAAGGTCAACATACAAGATTCTATAAGTATCGCGACGAGTCAAAGGCAGAGTTATCTGGCAAACTAGAAACCCAACATAAAACATATGTCCATGTAATTTAGGTCCAAATTTGTAGCAGCAAGAGATGTAATGTGTTGTGTCTCAAAATTTATTTCAGATCATTACATCCAATAATTAATTCAGTATGTAAGAAAAAACAATTAAAAGATATGCTTACCTGTCCAATCATTTTATAAACTTTCTCTCCTTCTAGGAAGTAAGCGCTGGCGACGCAGTTAAGCGCCGCTGACCGGACAGCGTTGTCTCTATCGCCTATATGTCTGGCAAGCTCCTTCAGCGCAGTGGCGCCACCTGGGGCCATCACCACTGAACCGTAGGTCTCTAGGAGGTGGCCTATGCATTCTAGGCATTCTGAAAGATACAGATTAAGCAATTAAAATTTGAGTATGTATAAATAAATAAATGTCACTCACGCAATTTCAATTTTACAATACAAATTACAATCTGTAAATTTAGCGTCCTAACAAAAAATACCTGGAGCAAATTTTCTTTAAATCAACCCAAATGGAAATATAATATTAAGCGTCAAGAAAGTTAAACAAACATACCTAAACATTCACAGAAAAATATAATAGATTTAATAAGTAACTAAATAGGTAGGTTATTTTTATTTATTTTTTTAATAGTTCTAACATAAATCCCCTAAAACAAGTAACTAACACATTTAAGTCCACAACATTAAATAAATGTTATTTTTTTTATAAACCACAAAATGTACCGTTTAAAATTATCGACTTTATAGTTAAAAGACAAAATAACCTATGATTATGAAAGCATAATAGATATCTAATCTTCAAAACATCGATAAAATAATTATCATAGTGCTTATGAATGTTAAAACTTTTATCTTTCCTCAACTGATTAAATTCCGGTAGATAGATAGTTTGATGACCAAATGTAATGAAATTCTAATGTTTAAATGTATGTAAACAAGTCATAAACATTCATAAAAATGACTTAACTGCTGGGTAAGCAAGCCTAGACCGTAATGATTGCTTAACAACAAGCGAATTAGGTCAAGTGCAAACCCATTCCTTGATAAAAAAAAATCTCTTTTGCCAACAATATTTAAAATTTTTGGTGTTAGCTTCATGCAGAGCATTATCACAAGTTCAGTAATATTAAACATTTGTGCCACCATAAAGACGAGAGTGAACGGGTTCTTATTGGGTCAGCACGATCCATCTTAGGCCATAGACATTGCTTACCATCAGGCAAACTGTGGTCAAATGCAAAACTGTATTAGTAAAAAAATAACTCGACGTGCATAAAATTTGCTACAAATAAACGTGTATTTGTTCTATACATTACCTGCCCTCTGCCTAGCGTTCTTCGACTTGAGTCCCTCCATGAGATAGCCACATAGTTTAGTGACAGAGTAGACGACGCATATCTGTCTGAACAGCGCCTTCACTCCATTGCGGACTGTGTCTTTTGGATCGCCCACCTGTGGGGAAAAACACATAAGTACAATGTATTATAAAAGCGAAAGTATTGATACAAAAATGTGTGTGCAAGTGTATATGTTACCACTTCACAACCAAACGGCGGAACCGATTTGCATGAAATTTGAAATGGATATAGATTTGAAGTAATAATGACCAAGACAATCTTTTAAGCAAACTTACTACACCCTACACCTACATCCATATTGTATTTATTTTACACCCATGTGCTTATTTGTTTACATAAGAAACTTCAAAAAAATTCACAGCAATCTATTAGTTTTGTAAATTTTACAGCGATCTTCAAAACGAGAGCGAATCGGTTCTTATCGGGTAAGCACGCTCCATCTTAGGCCGTAGCCTTTGCTTACTATCAGGCAAACTATGGTCTGATTATTACTGAATAATACTTTGTCATCCTAACCTTCAAAACTAGATAAGGTATGAAGCAATTAGCCTCGTATTCCGCCATAGTATAGTCCGCCTCGATCAAATATCCGAACACCAGGGACAGGTACTCAAGCCCCTTCAGTATGACGGAGGGGTTGGTGTCGAAGAACCTCAGGGTCAGCCACTTGAGGACCAGGTCCAGGTTTGCCATGAGAGAGGTGCCGTTGTCTTGCAGGTCCTCGGATAAAGCTTCTATTGCTTTTAGGTGGTATCTGAAAGAATAAAAATATAAATTGCGTTGATATAAAATAATAGCGGGACCTTAAAACCTCATTTGAGCCGAGTGCTATGTCTAATTAAGCTATGTCTAAAGTCGCGCATTTACTAGTTTTCTCTTCCGTAGCATTTAAAAACGACTTGCGCAAACAGCTATAGAACGCTACACGTACTTTAGGTGCCACAAATAATTAAAAAAAAAAACTACAGAGCGAGATGTGTTTGTTACTTTATTAGCTCCCACAACTGTAACAAGTTGGGTGAAATGTATATGTATGTAGAAATGTAAATGTATATTATGTACTTTATCGGTATATTTATACCTAACTATAATATTACCTGAAGTCGTTATAAAACATGTTAGCCACTAGTTGCTTGTTGAGTCCAGCTGTGGCCATCTGTTCCTTGAGCAGGTCGAAGAACTCCTCGCGGGGCGTTGTGAAGTTCCATTTCAACACTGGAAAACAAATATCAAATCGGTAAATATCAACTACTTATATGAAACTAAAATAATCAGTAACCTTATACATACAACCTTATTATACCTATATGTACATTGTACATTCTTATACATTGGTGGTTTTTATATGGAAAACTTAATAAACTTATTAAGTTTTCCATATTTTATCTATAACTGCACCAAATTTTTTAATGTTTTCATGGTAAATAATAAATTTTTGATTTTTGTTATATTAAAGGAATAGGAAGTTTGTTAGTTTCTTGATGTTTGTTCCTCCATATTGCAATGAATTTCCGTAGTTTTTGGTACACTTATTGTTTGTTTGTTTTTAAGTTTTTATTCTACAAAGATAATTATAAGTACGTACATACAATATTACTTTTCTTGCGAACGAAGTCTAAATATTTAAAGGACCAATCGAACTAATAATTTATGATTATTTTACCAAAAGACGATATAAGTAAAATAATTAAAATGGTGGTTATTTTAAGAAATACATACTTTAAACTAAAAACAAAACGACTAAAGACTAATTTATATTGGAAAACGGCGGTTTACTTTTCAACTTCTGATCGTCGATAATACGCTGGTTCTTAGCATTGTTGTTAGGCAGTAGCGGCGCAAAATCTTCCTCGTCTTTCTTGCCGCGACTTGATGCTGATGCTGGTTTTACAACCTTCAATAAAGAAATAAAATATTAGTCAGTTATTTAGCAGCGCCCGTGGTGGTAATCCGAAATAAAATTTTGCCTATGTGATTATCCTGGGTCGACAATATCATCTCAATACGTTCAGCAGTTTAAATGTGTATGTGTGTAAATCTAAATACTGACAAGCCCGTATCTGAGACGAAAGCTTCAGTCAAAAATGACCAATGCACACTGATTTTCGAACAAACATTTAATTATTTTTTTTTATTATCTAACGAGTACATTGTTCCAACTCTCAATACATTTGATCAATTTTTAAGGTGACTTGAGTTTAGGGTGTGTCAGGATATTTGTTTACACTTTTATTTTTATAAGATAGTAGTGTTAGTTACATCATTTATAACTCAAGAACGGCTAAACGGATTTATCTGAAAATTGGTGGGAAGGTAGCTCAGAACCAGGAGACTGACATAGGATACTTTCTATCGTGTTTTTTTTTAATTGAATTGAATAAAATCCAAAATCTGCTTATTTATTGCCTCTAAGGCGGAACAGAGTTCGCCGGGTCGGCTAGTTATAAATAGACCCCGGTTTACCTTCCCCTTACGAGCAGCAGTGCCTTTCTTCTCCGCCTCTTTCTTCAGCGCGCCGGCAGACTTCACAGTTCTGGGCTCTTCCTTCTTTCCTTTCCCGGAAGGCAGCGGTTGTATCGGCAGGTTGGGGCGCGCCTTGTCCAGGGCCGCTTGGATCACTGTTTTGGAGCCGGGCTGGAAGAAAAGTTATAAACATATACATAAGATATTAAAGGTGATTCTTTGTAAACTTTGCTGATGATAACGATTGACGCCTTATTTATTCCGGGCTGGAAGAAAACAAATTATAAACATACGATATTAAATTAGGCAATATTTTGCATAAGGTGGTGATGACGAATATATGACGAATTCAAATGTTCGTAAGATTCTAAGCAATAACAAATTTGTTTGTTCGTACACCAACACATCTCTCAAGAGAGCAGAGAGAGAGAGAGAGCTTTTAATTAAAGTAGCCTTTGTAGCTTTCGAGACACAGAAAAACTCTTCATTCAGCTGAATGAAGAGTTTTTTACTCTTTTTTGGATTTCATAAAAATGCCTTTTTTTGGAAAGACAGACTGTCAGACAGTCTATCATTAATAGAATCAAGAATTTTTATTGTTTGAAGTTTATTTTTATTAAATTTTACCTTAACTTTACTTTACTTAATTGTTAACAGTTTTTTGTATTACATTGTATGGTACCGGTAGGTCCTGCACTAGGAATACCAAATACTATACTGTTAAACTGTGTACATACTTAACCTACCAGAGCAATGGTATCAACATTTTTGTTCCAATATAACATACAATAATCTACCCAAGGTTTAAGGTAAACTTACATATTCATATATAGATTCATGGCTTAGTTTAAGTCCTTCAGCTAGATATACCAGGCAAGTATAGAAGACAGGAATCTTGTGATTATCTAGATTAGAAAAAGATTGTACACAGCAACTTAAAAAATAACTTTTAAACTAGCACCACCTCACAGTTTCAATCAATCTAATGGAAAGTATGTATTAATTTCAGGTAATTTGTGCCTTAATTTATCGATTAAGTCCATTTAGTTAAAGTATTAATTTTCATTTTATTTATACACTCAGAAACCTGAGTAAATTAAGGAAAGTATTGTAACAAGTAGTGACCCAGCTGTTTGTCATAGTGTGGCAGCTGTTAAGCCCTTATTAAAACCTTATATAAACTCATCATAGAGTATAGTCACTGTCATACATACCTAAGTATAGAGAAGTATGATGGATGGGACCATAGTATGCCACTGTGGTACTTATGCTCTCCACTCCTTTTGCTGTTTGTTCATTGGATAGAGATTCGGCCGGTTTACTTCCAGTCTTGATGTAGATTTATTCAATAAGGCCAGTTTTAAAATATTCTTTTTCTAGTAACTTTTAACCTGTAAAATTGAATTTGTAGAACTTTATTGAGTATTTCTAAAACACTGAAACTATTCATGTTAAGTAATTGAATTATGGGTCTAAATTTCTATGATGAAACTAGATGTAGAATGGATTTATTTCCCAATGTACTTACAAATATTACAAAGACTTCTCCATGGTTCGATTGTATTTCCTACTCGTCCGCTTTCTTTCTTTGTTCCGGATTTAATGTATGAAAACTTTATGTTTACTTTACTTTGGCTGGTGCTGTGACCACGCCGGTTTCTGCCCTTCAATAGGTACTAGAAGATGCCACTCATCGCGGTCTTGAGCAAGGTCCTATTATCACTGGGATCACGAATCCTGTGGAGATACTCTTCGACCCGATCCTTCCAGCGATATTTATAGCGCGCCACCGGTCTCTTGCACCACGGTCGCCCTGAATATACGCGCTTTGCTCATCTTCTGTACATGGCCATGCCAGCGAAGCCTTTCTGCTTTTATCTCGTCTATAATCGGGCAGATTAGTTTAACCTCGGCGTTCTTCCAATCTCTCAAACTAACAGTCATCTCTTCGAACTGGCCCAAGAATCGATAATATGCACTGTCACAATCAACTTCTTTTCTTCCTTTTGTACAATAAAAGCATCGACACTGTAAAAACACTCCTAAAAGTTACATACGTATTTTGATCTTATTCATTTAGTTTTATTTATTTCGCGCCATGTTGTTTTGACAGGATCATAGGAATCGCAGATAAAAATATTCGTAGAAAAGAATGAATGAAAGAATGAACGAAGTTAATCAACCGGTAATGTTACTCTCGTTTATTTACCATCGAGACCTAACTCCAGCTACCAATGCATGAAAGTCGGAAGTAATACTTACAACTAACTTTTACTTTACGGACTCAAACTTGTGCTAGGCCCACAGTTCAAACCAAAGGTTCAAACACAGACAACAGGGTTCAAAGCTATCACGAACAAAATATTATAAGTAGGGGGACCTTTGGAGGTACTAATATCGCCAAAACATTGCGTCTTATATTTTGATCTACCTCTTTGAGTGGTATTCGTATTGCCAAGGATTATTGACTCTCTAACTCTAACAATTTACAGAGGACTAGATAACTCTTGTAGCTATTTTTTGTTGCTAAATAAATAAATTTCTATTTTACTATAAAATAATTAATCTATACATATAATAAAGCTGTAACCGGTCGGTGTCTGTACATTGAAGATAATTGAAAAAAAAAAATAGTTGAGGGGTCTTCATTGATGAAGTAGAACACAAAAATCATGTTTAAAAAAAAACTGTTTGTCTATCAGAATGTTTGTTCGTTAAACTCTAAAATACTCGAAAACGGCTAAACTGATATTTCTACGGTTTTAACTAACATGTGAGGTGCATTTTTAACTTAATATTTAGTGTTTATTTTATTTAAATCGGTTCGTAAATAAAAAAGTTATGTTCATTTTAAACCAAGTGGTCCGCTATCGATATCCGCTGTCTACAGCCATTTTAAAGATTCGTGTTAGTCGACGTATAAACTAGATGGCGCTGAATTTACTTTTTATCTCAAAATAATGCGAGCGAAGCCGCGGGCGTCCACTAGTAAAAAAAAACAAATAATTGTATGAATTTATTTATTATCGTTTAATAATAATACATCATGATTTAAACGTTAATAATTTACAATTACAATAAATAAATGCTCATTAAAAGTCATGAATTGTAAAAAAGCGAAACTAACGAATAATAGTAAGTAAAATTAACATAGTGTACATAATGAAACGAAACTTTAATGAAAACAGTGTAGGTAATGGAAACCAAATAATATTTGATGCAGTACAGTTAAGCAAGATTGCAGCAGATTTTTATAAGACCAGATTTTCTTTATAAAAGTAACTTGCATAAACAGATTAATTTACTCTCTTGATCTGTCTTTACGATGACAAAATGTTTCGTGTATTATAAAATAAAAAACTTTGACCGTCATCTCAAATTCAACATTCACAAAAACAAAATGAGTATTATTGTTTATTACAAAATGTAAATGGATTAGTGAAGTGATAATGATACTAAATACTAAAAAAATCAAGTAAAATGGAATAGCATTATTACAGGGGTCAAACAATTTGTACATAGACCAAATACTGCACGGGAATGTATTATGACAATTTTGATTTTGCAATATCTTATGGTAGATGACAGTGGGACTAACTGAAGATGGTGATTTGCGCAAACGCAGTTTATGCCTCAAATTTTTTGTACGTGTGAGAAATTAACCACATATTTCGATAATATTGACAAGGTAACATTTCACCTTTAGTGCAAGTCACGGAAAAGATTTTGGTTTTTGGTAACATTATATTAGTGGCTGGCTATATTAGTTATATAAGTGTCACTGGCTTGCTCTTTTTATCTGATCAGCTTAAAACCGATCACCGATTTTCCAAACATATCTTTAACGTAAGTACTTTTATCTAAGACACAATCTACGTTTACGCACAATCCAAATATGTAGTTTCTCAAGGCCTCATCTCAGCTCACAAAGTTTACTAACAAACCTACTGGATGACAACTGTCTTCAAATATAACTCTTTTGAAACTTAACTCGGACAATCTTTAATGAGTAACCAACACATTAGGCGATATAAGTTGCAATGTTCAGCATAATTTACAGGAAAGTTATAAGCATTATAAATATCTACTTATAAGATATTGAATCAGGCGTTACTTTGCTGAAATCCATTGAAAATGAAACTCTGGATAGTGTTTTTCTGCTGCGAAAAACACTAAGTACTCTAATATATTTCTCCAAAGATTAATTTTCATAGTTACGTATGTTTCGTATACATGATTATAAATGCAATGGGCGTTAAAAAAAATAAAAAAACCTATCAAATATTTGATACAATTTTTGGAAAATATGTTGTTACAATGCTAAAGAGCTCCAAGATTATGTACTTGAATAAAACAAAGTTGTACTGCTGGGAAAAAAATGTTTAAACAAACAGTATTCTCATGCTTTGCTCTTTATAATGTAGGTAATTAAAAACGCTTAGTTTTCAAATATTGCTTAAAATACTGCACATTATAACTCGTACCAATCTAACCTCATTTCAATTCAAATGAACACTTCCAAACTTCATAAACAGTCTTAAACTCACTCAATAGAACACACAACACAAAATACAAGTCACATAATAGTTAATTAACGAATAATCAATTACCATGGTTAGCTATATGAATACAATCAATAGTATTTTTCACAATTTATGAAAATTACATTGACTCTACTGAATATAAAACTATTATAACGCTCTTGCTACGGTATTTTTATTCATATTTTAGTGTTTTTATTTACCTATTAGTCGACATGCTACTATTTTATATCATCATCATCATCAGCCCACGGTCGTCCACTTCTGGACATAGGCCTCTCCCAAGGCACGCCACTCAGCCCGACTTTGTGCTTCTCGTCTCCACCTGTTCCCTGCTACCTTCATGATGTCCTCGCTCCCCCTAGTGGCAGGGCGCCCTACACTACGCTTGCCGAGCCGCGGTCTCCACTCCAGAGCTCGCCTACCCCATCGGGTGTCGGTACTATTTTATATAGATTCCGTATATTTGAAGTCTCTTTTTACAATGTCAAATTTTAAATTGAAAAATTAGTAGCATATCTAAATAGGACTTAACTGAATGATTATTGTATTTATCGGCTATATTTCAAGGCATACAAATCGCCTACAGTTTAGATTACAATAGGCTGAATTAAATTGTCTATTTTAGGTTAATTTCGTACATACTTTTTTCAATCCATTTATATCACACGAACAAATCTTATCCTTCCTTATGTACTTTTATTATGTACTGACCCCATATATTTCTAAGGATGATACATATTGGTGTTCGAATGCAAAAATAATGCCTTGTATTTTACGCCATTACTTTTTGATATAACTTTTTATACGTCATATAATATTTTAGACAGGCAACGTGTGAAGTTTTTTTAAACTATTGGCGCAAAATACAAGGACACAGATAATATATGTATAAATATGAATAACATATAAAACATATACATTATACATAGCTCGATTACAAAGAAATAATTTACCTGTCCGCCATTCTGAAATTTGCTTATATACTATTACTTTACTGAATTGAAAGTTTAAAGAAACAAGTCGCTTGCCACAGACCCTGAGTTTTGAATTTCAAAACCTGGCCTTGTGCTGTGATAATTGATAATTACCACCATGGCGAACAGGTGTTTCTTTTTTATTTTTTTCTTTGTAATACGTATAATTTAACACCTATGCCTATGTATGGGGCAGGATTGCAATTCATACATAAATTCCTAAATGTGGTCTTCACACGTGCGTGAAAGTGCTCTTCCTAACTTATATGTATATTAAACAGACATTCGAGACTCTCTTAACATGTCTAGTGACTACTAACAATCACAATTATTCCAAACATGAATGAGTAATATGTTCAATGTTTTACAATTTTTTTTAACTGTCAACGACTTAATTTAACTTCCATGTTTACATAGATAACGCACAGAAACTGACAAAGTCTGATTTTTATAAAATTAATCCTCATTAAAAACACAAGTCTTCAAAGAAACCTCCTTTGTTATCAACAAAATTACATGTGCCCTTTCGGTTTCAAAGTATGTACTAACTGATACCAAAAGTGATAAGCACTATACAACCCTTCAGAAATAGTGGCGTCTTGATATAATTATACAAAAATCAGACGTTTAGAGCTCAAGCGCCTTAAAATCCAATAATAAGACACACGTTCATTTCCAGACAAAACTTCAAAACGAGTATTCATTTGTTACCCTGCATCGGGCGATACTGTTTCCGTATTGTCATCTTGCTCGTTATAGTAAGTGTACATAAATAGTGAAAACGGACGTCACATAGGCCAAACAACGTTTATTAGGTACTAACAACGGTGAATGAATACTTATGCCCAATACAAACGCTTGGCAAACAGACTTAACAGTCATCTCTACCAAATGATAAGAAAGTAGAAGATGAACAAGAAAACTCCGAAATCACATGAACATAATGTTATACATTTTTTACAACTATTTAGTTGGTGACCATGTTAAGCTGACGTTTGATCACAGCGGCTGGATCTATGAGACCTTGAGAGGCGACTCTCGTTCTAGCCCAAAAGTCAAAGTTTTGCTACTTCTTTTGTTGTATATTATTTTAGATGTCTATGGATGTCATTCAAATAATATTTATTATTTATTTAAATAATGCCTTGTCCAGTTTGTTATTGCCGGCAGTGGCTTGTTGGACGTCTGCTTGCCATATTTGTAATATCAAAAACCAACAATAAACCAACCTGTGATCATTTCTAACAGATTTTTTATAAATATGGCTAAGTATGCATTCACCACAATCTCTACAAGACCTAAAAACTAAACTAGATGAATTTGGACATCAAATTTCGTGAGATTTTTTTAAGAAGCAGTAAGAACTAAATTACCAATCTTCAGGCACATGTCTAGGAATAATCGAAAAATAATAATTCTAATATGTTTTAGCACTGGATTCAGCACTAGGTCGTATTGTAATGTAGGTAAGGTTGAAATTAGCGCGTGCAATTTCATGAATGTGCAACACAGATTACTGCATATAGACATCGTATAAAAAGTTGTTTGACACTCCCATCTTTTATTTCAAATTCTTTTCAAATAAACTAACGAAGCAAAAGTCTTTTCCTTATTTGTCTTGGGTCTAGGAAATTGTTATATGGACCAGCTGATTTAATCGCGAATTTCCAAAGTCACAGAACAGTTAGTCATATTTTTTTTCCATAGACTTACGTTTTGCCTACTGACCTCCTGATACTAAACACCGTTGTAGTCTAGTTAACTAGAAACCTATTTACTCTGGAATATTACTATTTACTAAACCAATCTCACTCTTATTTTTTGCGTAAGTAACAGCAATCTAATTTCCATTTGCATTAATGTCTGTATTATTTATACAAATACACAGTATCTATACGTGAGTAATCTGTGTCGTGATTGTGAGAGAGCTACCATAATAATGTACTAATAATGATCCCTCGTGAATATTGTGTGGTTTTATCTTTTGGACGAGCTCTTGATCTGCTGCAACTTGAGGCGGAGCGCGTCCACCGCTGCTTCGTTCTTTTGTGATACTTGCTGGGAGGTGTGTAGCTGGGGAATAGACATTTAAGTTTTTACATAAAAACATTCAGTTAAATTCAGAATATTTTTTTAACTAAACGGGTTCGCATTTGGCCATAGTTTGCCTGATGGTAAGCAAAGGCTATGGCCTAAGATGGAGCGTGCTTACCCGATAAGAACCGATTTACTCTCGCTTTGAAGATCGCTGGATTATAGTGCGTACAGGGAGTCAGGCCGGGAGTTCCACAACTATGCGGTACCTCCTTCCAAAGACTGACCACGTCGATTTATGAGTAATTTAATACTGTTATACTTACTTTAAGCCTACAACTTTTATTGAAGATCAATATATGCAATTTGTTACCTCAAGTTGTGGGTCGATGCTGTGTGCCCTGGGCAAGGTGTTCTCGTTGATGGAGTCGGTGAGCGCTCGGTTGTCTCCGACGGGCGTGCGAGGCTGCGAGCTGGGACTCGACTCCACTTTCATGCCCGCTTTGGCCTGGAAAGACGCAAATATAATTAGTTCAGAATTATATACAAAAACAACTATACGTATAAATTATATATTTTATATGTTTTGTTCAGAATTAGTATTATTTGGTTCGCAGGAGACCGTCAGTTGAGATGCCGGCTCCTCACTTGGCTTAGCGTATTCGTGAGTCGATATTGTTGTGTTTGCCTCAAATAATCAAATATTTCAAATACCGTCAAATACGTCATCCACATATGGACTTGTACGGGAAAACACTCAAATATGCCACAATATTTGCTTATTCACAAAACAAATTAAACGCACAGTGATGGACGTGTCAGTGGCAGCAGCTTATTTCATTTACCTGAATGCGGCTTACCAACACCTGTTGTGTCTACAGAAGTACAAAATTAAAAATAGACGATTGCTGACAAGGCGTTGGTGGATGTTGACAATTCACAAAAAACGAACAAAGTAAGTACCTACATACCAATTAATCAAATTAGAGCTTTATAGCTCTATATATTACACGTCTGAACAGGATCGCCGCGCGCACGCTACTGAACGATCCAAGTGTGGACAGTAGACGCAAATATTTGCCTTATTTTATTCCTTTGATGTGTAATCAAAAACCGACAAGTTGACGGATACGCATATTCGCTATTTGCGTTGTTTGCCATATTCGTGCAAATAAAGCAAATACAATCAAATAGACCGTCTACACATTGCTGTATTTGGACAAATAATGCAAATACACGAACACGATACGCCAAGTGAGAAGCCGGCATGAGATGTAGACGTGGTAATATTACTTATTAAATTCTAGCTACTTGTTATCTAATCGAATAAAAAAAACTATCTGATATGCAATCAACAATTAGCTACAATTTTACCCTATAGGTATACATATAAAAAATGTGATTGGTTACTTTCCTTATTCACACACTGAAGTAGCAAAAAATATCATTTTGGCCATGGAGTTCATACATTAACTACTATTTATTGGTGTCAAAAAAGAAAAATGTTTACCTGTAAAGCTCGAAGTCTTTCCAAGAAAATCACGTGAGATTTCTCGTCATTTTCATTTGTGATGTCTGAAAACAAGCAATGTAATAATAAGTACAATTTTTGGTTGCTTTTTGGAGCCCTGAAATTATGCCTACGAGGCTTAGAAGCTTAGCGTAGGTATTATTATAGAATTGTAACTACTTACAAATGTCGCGTTCAGTCAGTCAGTAGTTCCTCGTTTCTCTTCGGGGGAGAGGTAGGTACCCAACCCCGGAGATGGCGGTTGACTATCACATGGTATTTGTTTTTGACCCAGCTACGCTTCTATAGTGTCAATGAATGTGGGCTAGGTTTGCGTTTGACTACAGCCTGCCTGATGTTAAACATTGCTGCAGCCTAGATCCAAGTAGATAAAGTATTTGGTACTAACCAATATTATCAGTTTTGTAGTCGTGCTTGAATATAGGCATGGACGCCATCTTGCGCTGCTCGGCCACCTCTCTGAGGCCGCGCTCCACGAAGTTGCGGAAGTAGAACGACGAGCCCTGCATGAACGTCCAGATGTCCACTTCGGACACTTCGGACTTCGGGTGACGCTCCTGGGGAAAATATAATAACAATTAATTAAATGATGGACAGGACAAGAACAAACCACCAAATAGTTTTCCAGGGTGAATATTTGCAGTATACGCACGGAGCCGGCGAGCGGTGATCCTGTGGGTGACTCGACCTGATAAAGAAGCTCCGAATGCTTGCGAAACGCGTCGCATATTGAAGACGTATTATTATTATTATATAATTGAATAAATATGGCTTACATTAGTTTACAAAATGAAATATTTACCCACCAATAAATAGGCACGATTAACAAGAAAGGCACAAGACCGACATCTATGGTACCTAGGGAGTAGGCATATAGCGCAATTAATATGACAATATAAAAATAAGATATGGATTCAGGCGTTGCTTTGCAGAAATCCTTTGCGGATTAAAATGTAACTTTGGAATATTTTTTTCTTCTGATGTTAGTAACAGTATAAAATGTTCGAATGTAGTTTACGAAGCTTTATGCCCTCCAAGACTGTCCAAGAATCTTTAACAGAGTTTTTAAACAACATTTTTTTCACCGGTCGTGACCCATCCTCAGTTTAAGGACCTATGAGTTCAGAAAACGGGGTACTATAAAAAATTTTTTAGCCAAAAGTCTTTACGTTAAAAGAACATTTTTTATTTTGTAATTAATCTTGATCATATATTTAATCACACTACTGTTTCCGAAACACGTTGACTATTAATTTCCTCGATAGAAAAAAAACACAAAGTTAGGTCTGTTTTTGAATTTTAGCTGGCCTTAACACACTTAGTTTGTTAAACAATTTCAAACGCATATTTCTAAAATTAATTTGAGTGATGTAAAATAAACTATGACTCAACACTGCTGGAGTAAAATTTCGATTCAATATTATATTTCTAATTAATTAATTAATTTCCAACGAAAGTGGTAGATTTTAGCGATTTCGGCGCCATAGTGTTTCTCGTTCTTTTCTACCCAGAGTGACAGTGTTCGCTATAGACGAGTATATCCCAGCCTTAAATTATTTTGCGGGAGTTCTCTTGAGCAGATACATACATCGTGGTGGGCGCCCCACCAGGTCCTTCCACGAAGTATCTCTTTTTATATAACTCACCCTCAAGTCATACAGCTGTTCCAGAGCCTCCTTGTTGTGCTCCTTGGTCCCGATCCTCCTCAGTATGAGCGCGAACTCCTCGTGCACGGCGCGCGGCAGGCGGCCGGCGCTCAGGCTCGCGTTCCCGCTCACAGCGCTGAGCACGGAGCCCCCGTTCAGTGCGTCCGGAGTGTTCTCCTTCTTTTCGTCGAGTTTCAGTTGCTGGAAGAAACAGATGACATGTTATTTGTAAAAGTAGTTTTGGAAAAAGATCTAAAGCCTAATCATAATAATTCTGAGTCGTTATATTCGTAAAGTTTATCGTCGAGATAGCACAAGAGGCAGAAGCAGGCACTTATTAAGTGAAACGTACAGATGCTCATGTCCCACGCATTGTAAAGGTATATTTGACAAGATGTAACAAAATATGAAGTATAAAAAATATGTTCTCTCTTAATACAAAGTACGCAATCATAAGAGTAAACACGATATGTATGAGTTACTTATTTTATATAATAATTATCCAGCAATTTGAATCAACTCTTTTACTGTTTTAAAAGATGGTCAAGGTCGTCAGTAGCTAAAAACCGGTATTCTGCCAAATTAGGAAGATCGGGAGTCGAACTCATCACAGTGAACAACAGTGTTACAAAAATAACTTTAAACTAAGATAATGATAAATAATAATAATAACTCACCTTGATAACTTTAATAAGATAGGGGTACAAGTCCGACTCGTTGACGTCAGGGATCTGCGTGAGGTGGTTGGTGATGGACGCGCCCTTCGTCTTCACTAGAGTGTGCACCAGCGTCTTCACGGTCCTGGGAGTGAAGAGATAATTTACTTATACATTTTATAGATAAGTTGTAAGTTAATGTATCGTAGATAAGTTTAGTGAAGTAATGGTAAGCCTTTTATGCGAGAGTCGTCCCTACTTGCCGGAAACGATTATGCCACAAAATAGCAAGCACTGTTGTGCTATCGTGTTATAACATAACACTCTTGTTTAACGGTGATGCAGAAAATAGTATCGGTTGAATGTAATGAAAGAAATTAAAAAACACAGACACGTCTTTGACCAGTTTCAGGACTAGGTGATACAGAAAATTTGATATTAGTTTCAACAAAAATTTCCAACGTTTTGAAGCATTGCTATATTTCTTTATGAGACTTGTCTTGATTTGACTTCAATCTAGTCTTAGTCACAGCCAGCCCCAACGGAAGACCAGCGCTGGTTGCTTCCACACAACCAGCATTATGCTGAGTTGGGGCTGTGTTGTGGCAGATTATGTTTTTACTCCTGTGTGTTCTTCTGTTAAATCTGCCACAATAAATGTTTTCTTTCTTTCTTCTTTCTTACCTGTAAGGAGTATCATCAATATCCGGATTCTTCTTCCAATAGGTATTCGGATACGCCTTATAAAAGGTGTATATCTTATACAAGATGGCGTCATAGTCTATGGAGTGCACCTCCCACGTGGAGATCATCTTCAACGTCTTCCAGAAGCACTTGAGGAGCAGGTTCTGGTAGCGAGGGTAGGCCTCATCTGAGGCGCCGATAGACTCGTGCAGGAGAGATACTATGGCGCTGCAATGGAGAAAACAAATCATTACATTATTATTTTCAAGATGATTATGTACTACTCTTCAATGTTTCTGGCTTCCCATATTCTGGACGAAGAACTACTTTCGTTTATAGTTCAGAAATCAACCTAAAGTGGATGGATAGATATCACCAACATGGAAGAATAAAGAAATCGAATAACATATAAATCAGTTCGTTACTTATTTCTGGCATTAACTTACATCCCTGCAATAAAACGACTGTTACGGCCGATAACGCCGGACCTGGCGCCGAACACGTGGAGTATCTTAGAAACTTGAGCTTAACGTAAATTTAGAACCCATATAAGAGGTAGTAAATAGTGGCCGAGAAGCACTGCATGTGAAATAGTGAACAAATGTAAGACAGGCTGTTATAATGATGATAATGAATAGGACAATACAATTTCGTTTTTTGTTTCATTCAAATACACTTATCATATAAGTGCAGTACTAGGTATGCACAGTATCTCACCGAGCACGAAGCAGAGAACTGGCTCGCCTAGCTAAGTAATAGGATCGTCTAGCTAAGAAAGACCTCTAGATACCAACTCTATAGTACATTGTAAAGGTCTTACCATACTAGTGCAGTCCTGGGTGACCTCTCCAGCAGTCTCACGCACACGTTGTTGAGCACCCTGGTCAGTTTCTCGGCGTCGCTGCCGGTCCCCGCAGCGCTGGTGCCGGCGCCCAGCACGCGCAGTATCTCGCCCAGCACGGAGCAGAGCGCCGGCTCGCCCACTTGGGAACCACAGCCCGCTGTCTCGTAGAACTGTAAGGGAAATCGATTGTTAGCAAATTACCATGAAGTTTTCAAAATTACATCATTATAAGTTATTTATAATAAACATTGTCGTAGACTGAAAGATATGTACATACATCTAATGGTCCACATATAAACACACATTAAACTATGGGCTGGCCTGACCCTTCGACGCAATATGAAAGGAGCAATAATAGTAAAGTTCTAAACAAACGAAGTCGCAGGTATAAAGTGTCATCCGCTGGTGGTAGTGTGAAGACGCTTCTTTTGTGTTGGTATAATACTAAACTCTTCACTGCATTCACACTTTTACGTACTTTAATCACTTAAAAAAACCGCAAGGTTGTGGAACTCCCTGCCTGACTCTCTGTTCCCCACGCACTATAATCCAGCTATCTTCAAAGCGAGAGTGAATCGGTTCTTATCGGGTAAGCACGCTCCATCTTAGGCCATAGCCTTTGCTTGCTATCAGGTAAACTATGGTCAAGTGCAAGTTAAAAAAAAAGATTTAAAGAAATTCTAATCATATATTAGTAACATGAACTGACCGTAGTGAGCGCCCCTCCCAGACACTTGAAGGCGGGCAGAGTGTCCCCCGAGGGCGGCGCGCTCCGCAGCCGCCTCACTTGCGTGGCTATAGCGCTGACCAGGCGCTGCTCGTGCGCCGCCAGCGCCGCGCCGCGACCAGACTGCAGCGCGCACGTTATGAGGGATAGCGCGCGGATGGCGGCCTGTGGAACAACATTAATTATATTAATACAAACTAATGCAAAATGTTATTGCAATATTTATTTCAGAAAAAAAGAGTCCAAATCATATCATTTTGACATACCTACATACAACGGACATTCAGTAAGATTTGGCATATTCATTGTTACTGAGAGCACAGTTAACCTGTGAATAACTATAACTCAGCCCTTAATTCAAGCCAAGGGTTTGATTCCTTCAAAGTAGACTTGGCACATATTGCTTTACAGTGAAGAATGGTAATCATGGTGATGGCAACAAGTTAAACAGGCCTTTAACATGACTTTGAGTTTACTGTCAACTTAATTTATGATAGAGCATAAAAGAGCTTACATTAAGATCAGGGCTAGCGATGGAGTGAATGGTGTCAGCGAGCTGCGAGTCATCCACCGCAGCGGGGCCTAGGTTCATGGGGGCGGCGGGGCGCGGCGGGGACATTACTGCCATGCTGGAAATAAGGACAAACATTATATTAGACAACGTTTTACCACAGTATAAATACTAAACCAGTACTGTGACTAGGTCCACTCGACGACTTAAATACCTACACTCGTGGTGACGCAATAGTGGCCAACTTATTTTACGGGGCACGCGTGCTTTTGTGTGCACACAATATAAGCTTGAACACCAAATACTGAGCGTTAGTTCAGTAGTACCACATATCTTATCTAAATAGTGTTTTTAATCTACTGTCTTTAAACACAATATATAGAAATCAAATCAACTAGATTGTTTTTTTTCCGATAAGATGTAAAAACTGATGTTGAACATAAATGGAGGACCAAAAGACACAATTAATTTTGGGTCTGGAGCCAAAGACTAATAACCTGGTCCGTGCAGGCGTGGCGTGCGTGATGTTGTTGGGCGGCCTGTGCGCCCCGGCCGGTATGACTGTTTTTGCCGAGAAAGGATCCATAAAACTTTGTCTTTTGAGTCTTCTCATGGTAGAATTAAAAGACACACGTATTCTCCTTTTCAGAGAACGAGATCTTTGGCTAAATTCTCTGGCAACATGACGGATCTTGCAGAGGAAAACAAGGTCGTTTGACCATGAAGTGCCACTTATATATGTACTTAGACACTTATATATGGACGGAAAGACACTTTTTTGGGTGTAGAATCAAAAACAACTCACCTAGTTCGTACAGGCGTGGCGTGCGTGATGTTGTTGAGCGGCCTGTGCGCCCCGGCCGGTATGGGCTCGTCCAGAAACTTCACATCCAGCTCGGACAGCGCGGGGGGACGCACTATGGGCGCCGCCGCGTCCAACTTGGCTATCAGCTCGGGGTCCAGGCCGAATGGACCGGAGATCACTTTCGGTTCGGGCGGTGGGCTGGTGGAGAACAAAAATAGTTGTAAATGATGCAGAGAAAAGAAAAGTAAAGTACATATATAAGTATTATATCGGTTATACCCACGACACAAGCCTTTGCTTGGTGTGGGGCTAGATGGCGTTGTGTGCAATGTCCCGGAATATTTATTTAGAGTTGAATCAGATAGCGTCGTTCACTGATAGCGAAAATCATGAAGATATTTGTATAGTATCTGTTTCTCATGACTGAAAGCGCTGCTATTATTATTTTGCCATAAAGATAGATAGATAAAACTCTTTATTGTTATTGTAACACACATTGAAAAAAAAAGACAAACAGAAACACAAGACTTTAAAAATAGTGCCACAACTGGCGGCCTTATCGCTTATTATAAAGGTGCTTGGTGAGTGAACAAAGCGTACAAAGCGAAATTTTTAAACATTGAAGCAGCAGTTTCTACAATGCAATTCATGCAAAAGACAACATACGCCTATCAAAAATGCTCAAATTGATATCATTGGTTACAATACCCAAATGGACATATGTTGTTATTATGCAGAAAACCGCGAAAATAAAAAAGCGAATGAGAGATATAGCATGCATAGTATAAGTATCATTACACTCGTGATACTGACGGCTGCACGACGGGGGGCGGGGCTTCCTCTTCCTCCTCCTCTTCATACTCCTCTGGCGGTGCCTCGGCTATCACTCTTCGCGGAGGTTCCGGCTCCTGCGAACAAATACATAAATTTTCATATAAAAGTAGAAGTACGTTCGATTTATGTAGCGTCCGTAAGGTCTTCAAATAAGCCAATGCCAGAATATAATAGGATGCAGTTAACGGCAAAGTAAAAAGAGTGTTAATCATTTTGTATGTATGGGGCCTCTCTGGACTAGAAAAGCACAAGACCGACACCGATGGCACCTAGGAGAGGAGGCCTATACCCAGCAGTGGGTCGACAAAGGCTAAAGATGATGTATGTATGTAGGTGGAAAATATTGTATTTTCTTATCGTTACTTACCTCCGACGGTTGTTGTATAGGCTTCCCAGAAGCAGAGAGTGGTATGAGCATAGAGCGGCGCGTCTCAGCGCTGCGAGTCTTGCCAGCTCGCTTGATGCGCTCCTCGAGGAGGGATAGGTCTTTGTCTGATATCTGGAAACAGATAAATAAACATTATTACATGATTTAATTAAAACACGCTGCTTATGTAGTATTGCGTGGAAAGCGACTGCAAAATGTATTCAGAGTTAATAAACAGGTTTCATTATAAATAAAAATAAATAAAAATAAAAAAGCTTTTATTTTACTTAACCGTATTGCAAACAGAGTTTCTATATTTGGTTAGTTATTTCAATGCTTATGTTAGATTTATATTACTTAGAATTTAGAGTTATTTTTATCTTTCACGGTGAAGTACCGCCCTTGGCGGTAAAAGCCTCCTCCAATTTTCCATCTTGTAGTAACTGTCCGACCCGAGTGTTTATTTATATATTCCATCAAAATGGTATTATTTCAGACGTGATTGTGCCTGTAAAACTTCAATGATTTCACTCTGTTACCATTGTACTTTGTATTTGTAGTTGTTTTACTCTCTCAGAGATGGCGCTGAAGCTGCGTATCCTTGAAAACCAGTTTCATCCTTGAAAATAAAAAGTGAGATATTTTACAATTAAATGAGAGATATAGCATGCTATTCTTGAATTATTATTTTCATTGGCATATTAATCTAAATATACTATTTCGATCGCCAGTTGTATGAATATCAAGCTTAAATTTTCGATGATGTTGGAGGGTGGTGGTCAACAACCCCTCCGCGGTGACCAACCGTTCTGGGGGGGATACTGTATAGTTCTTTCTTCTTTTATAGTAATGTTGATGGCGCAGTAATCGTTGTGTGGGTTTGAAAGGGCGGAGCTAGTTACTATTCTCCCGACGACTCTCCCGACAAAATGCTGGTCGTAGGAACCAAGTGTTCTGTTCGTTGGCTAAGATATTTAGCTATGGAATTGTTAGAGCTGGTATTTTTCTTGCTTTTCTTAGTTTTACTTTTTTTCGCCTCTTGGATATTTGACACTGACTTGGAGTATTCTTCAGTTTTGTATAGACTTCCAGTTTGATTAGGTGGAGTTATTTCTAGCTCTCGTTTTTTTCTGTCCCGCGGTAGATCTTGTTGTGTAACTTCTATGTTAGTCGTGGTCTCATGTACTATTAAACGATCGTATTTAATAAACGCTCTTTTCCCTTCTTTCCTTTCTTTTTGGAGTTGTTCCTGTAATTGTTTTCGTTTTTCTAAAATTTGGGGAGGATAATCTTCTTTTACATATACGTCCTGGTTTTTTAATAAATGTTTATTTTTCAAGACAGTTAATTTTATACCAAATGTTGTGAAGGTTACAACGATTGGCCTTATTTTTCCTTCAATTTTTCTGCCCAACCTTCTTACAAATTCTAAATCATATATTTGACACTTTACTTTTAGGTCATTCTGTATCATATTAATAATTATGTTTTCCAGATCTTCATATGATTTTTCACTTTCTTGTATAGCGAAAAAAATAATGTTTTTCAAACGGGCTTGTTTTTCTAACATTAAAATTCTTTTGTTATGGTCTAACGCAGTATTTTTTAATTTTTCTAACTAAAATTTAGGTTTCATTATAACATGATTTAATTAAAACACGCAGCTTATATAGATTGTATCTGTGTGAAAAGCGACCGCAAATGTCGTCAAAAGTCATAACGATATAGTTATGTAGAATACCGTTCGTTGACTTGTGTACTGTCGACACTCTTGTCTCAAAACTTGTAGCTATAATGTTAGAAATAGTCATAGAATAAGCTAACACTGTAAAACATTTTAACTGTTTCAAATAAAAAGATTTTTATTTATTACTAGCTGTGCCAGCGACTTCGTCCGCAAAGAATAGTTATTACCATAAAAATTCTTCTAGAGAGTTAATCTTAAAAAATAGACATACACTGTTGCAAACATTTTGTTAGATCATTTCAAGAGGAATAATTCTTTCATACATTTTTTTTGATATCTTCAACCGTTTCCGCAGCACGCAACGGAAGCCCTCAAATATGAATAATTTTCTCCGTTTTTTTCACATTTTCCATTGTTTCTTCGCTCATATTAGTTGCAGCGTGATGTTATATAGCCTAAAGCCTTCCTCGATAAATGTCCTATCCAACACAAAAATATTTTTTCAATTAGCACCAGTAGTTCCTGAGATTAGCGCGTTCAAACAAACAAACTCATCAGCTTTATAATATTATTATACTCTCATAGATATGATTCCTGTGAGCGTTACAGCAATACTTTCACGCGGTAGAAACAGAGAAGGTTATAAAAAGGTCAACATACAAGATTCTATAAGTATCGCGACGAGTCAAAGGCAGAGTTATCTGGCAAACTAGAAACCCAACATAAAACATATGTCCATGTAATTTAGGTCCAAATTTGTAGCAGCAAGAGATGTAATGTGTTGTGTCTCAAAATTTATTTCAGATCATTACATCCAATAATTAATTCAGTATGTAAGAAAAAACAATTAAAAGATATGCTTACCTGTCCAATCATTTTATAAACTTTCTCTCCTTCTAGGAAGTAAGCGCTGGCGACGCAGTTAAGCGCCGCTGACCGGACAGCGTTGTCTCTATCGCCTATATGTCTGGCAAGCTCCTTCAGCGCAGTGGCGCCACCTGGGGCCATCACCACTGAACCGTAGGTCTCTAGGAGGTGGCCTATGCATTCTAGGCATTCTGAAAGATACAGATTAAGCAATTAAAATTTGAGTATGTATAAATAAATAAATGTCACTCACGCAATTTCAATTTTACAATACAAATTACAATCTGTAAATTTAGCGTCCTAACAAAAAATACCTGGAGCAAATTTTCTTTAAATCAACCCAAATGGAAATATAATATTAAGCGTCAAGAAAGTTAAACAAACATACCTAAACATTCACAGAAAAATATAATAGATTTAATAAGTAACTAAATAGGTAGGTTATTTTTATTTATTTTTTTAATAGTTCTAACATAAATCCCCTAAAACAAGTAACTAACACATTTAAGTCCACAACATTAAATAAATGTTATTTTTTTTATAAACCACAAAATGTACCGTTTAAAATTATCGACTTTATAGTTAAAAGACAAAATAACCTATGATTATGAAAGCATAATAGATATCTAATCTTCAAAACATCGATAAAATAATTATCATAGTGCTTATGAATGTTAAAACTTTTATCTTTCCTCAACTGATTAAATTCCGGTAGATAGATAGTTTGATGACCAAATGTAATGAAATTCTAATGTTTAAATGTATGTAAACAAGTCATAAACATTCATAAAAATGACTTAACTGCTGGGTAAGCAAGCCTAGACCGTAATGATTGCTTAACAACAAGCGAATTAGGTCAAGTGCAAACCCATTCCTTGATAAAAAAAAATCTCTTTTGCCAACAATATTTAAAATTTTTGGTGTTAGCTTCATGCAGAGCATTATCACAAGTTCAGTAATATTAAACATTTGTGCCACCATAAAGACGAGAGTGAACGGGTTCTTATTGGGTCAGCACGATCCATCTTAGGCCATAGACATTGCTTACCATCAGGCAAACTGTGGTCAAATGCAAAACTGTATTAGTAAAAAAATAACTCGACGTGCATAAAATTTGCTACAAATAAACGTGTATTTGTTCTATACATTACCTGCCCTCTGCCTAGCGTTCTTCGACTTGAGTCCCTCCATGAGATAGCCACATAGTTTAGTGACAGAGTAGACGACGCATATCTGTCTGAACAGCGCCTTCACTCCATTGCGGACTGTGTCTTTTGGATCGCCCACCTGTGGGGAAAAACACATAAGTACAATGTATTATAAAAGCGAAAGTATTGATACAAAAATGTGTGTGCAAGTGTATATGTTACCACTTCACAACCAAACGGCGGAACCGATTTGCATGAAATTTGAAATGGATATAGATTTGAAGTAATAATGACCAAGACAATCTTTTAAGCAAACTTACTACACCCTACACCTACATCCATATTGTATTTATTTTACACCCATGTGCTTATTTGTTTACATAAGAAACTTCAAAAAAATTCACAGCAATCTATTAGTTTTGTAAATTTTACAGCGATCTTCAAAACGAGAGCGAATCGGTTCTTATCGGGTAAGCACGCTCCATCTTAGGCCGTAGCCTTTGCTTACTATCAGGCAAACTATGGTCTGATTATTACTGAATAATACTTTGTCATCCTAACCTTCAAAACTAGATAAGGTATGAAGCAATTAGCCTCGTATTCCGCCATAGTATAGTCCGCCTCGATCAAATATCCGAACACCAGGGACAGGTACTCAAGCCCCTTCAGTATGACGGAGGGGTTGGTGTCGAAGAACCTCAGGGTCAGCCACTTGAGGACCAGGTCCAGGTTTGCCATGAGAGAGGTGCCGTTGTCTTGCAGGTCCTCGGATAAAGCTTCTATTGCTTTTAGGTGGTATCTGAAAGAATAAAAATATAAATTGCGTTGATATAAAATAATAGCGGGACCTTAAAACCTCATTTGAGCCGAGTGCTATGTCTAATTAAGCTATGTCTAAAGTCGCGCATTTACTAGTTTTCTCTTCCGTAGCATTTAAAAACGACTTGCGCAAACAGCTATAGAACGCTACACGTACTTTAGGTGCCACAAATAATTAAAAAAAAAAACTACAGAGCGAGATGTGTTTGTTACTTTATTAGCTCCCACAACTGTAACAAGTTGGGTGAAATGTATATGTATGTAGAAATGTAAATGTATATTATGTACTTTATCGGTATATTTATACCTAACTATAATATTACCTGAAGTCGTTATAAAACATGTTAGCCACTAGTTGCTTGTTGAGTCCAGCTGTGGCCATCTGTTCCTTGAGCAGGTCGAAGAACTCCTCGCGGGGCGTTGTGAAGTTCCATTTCAACACTGGAAAACAAATATCAAATCGGTAAATATCAACTACTTATATGAAACTAAAATAATCAGTAACCTTATACATACAACCTTATTATACCTATATGTACATTGTACATTCTTATACATTGGTGGTTTTTATATGGAAAACTTAATAAACTTATTAAGTTTTCCATATTTTATCTATAACTGCACCAAATTTTTTAATGTTTTCATGGTAAATAATAAATTTTTGATTTTTGTTATATTAAAGGAATAGGAAGTTTGTTAGTTTCTTGATGTTTGTTCCTCCATATTGCAATGAATTTCCGTAGTTTTTGGTACACTTATTGTTTGTTTGTTTTTAAGTTTTTATTCTACAAAGATAATTATAAGTACGTACATACAATATTACTTTTCTTGCGAACGAAGTCTAAATATTTAAAGGACCAATCGAACTAATAATTTATGATTATTTTACCAAAAGACGATATAAGTAAAATAATTAAAATGGTGGTTATTTTAAGAAATACATACTTTAAACTAAAAACAAAACGACTAAAGACTAATTTATATTGGAAAACGGCGGTTTACTTTTCAACTTCTGATCGTCGATAATACGCTGGTTCTTAGCATTGTTGTTAGGCAGTAGCGGCGCAAAATCTTCCTCGTCTTTCTTGCCGCGACTTGATGCTGATGCTGGTTTTACAACCTTCAATAAAGAAATAAAATATTAGTCAGTTATTTAGCAGCGCCCGTGGTGGTAATCCGAAATAAAATTTTGCCTATGTGATTATCCTGGGTCGACAATATCATCTCAATACGTTCAGCAGTTTAAATGTGTATGTGTGTAAATCTAAATACTGACAAGCCCGTATCTGAGACGAAAGCTTCAGTCAAAAATGACCAATGCACACTGATTTTCGAACAAACATTTAATTATTTTTTTTTATTATCTAACGAGTACATTGTTCCAACTCTCAATACATTTGATCAATTTTTAAGGTGACTTGAGTTTAGGGTGTGTCAGGATATTTGTTTACACTTTTATTTTTATAAGATAGTAGTGTTAGTTACATCATTTATAACTCAAGAACGGCTAAACGGATTTATCTGAAAATTGGTGGGAAGGTAGCTCAGAACCAGGAGACTGACATAGGATACTTTCTATCGTGTTTTTTTTAAATTGAATTGAATAAAATCCAAAATCTGCTTATTTATTGCCTCTAAGGCGGAACAGAGTTCGCCGGGTCGGCTAGTTATAAATAGACCCCGGTTTACCTTCCCCTTACGAGCAGCAGTGCCTTTCTTCTCCGCCTCTTTCTTCAGCGCGCCGGCAGACTTCACAGTTCTGGGCTCTTCCTTCTTTCCTTTCCCGGAAGGCAGCGGTTGTATCGGCAGGTTGGGGCGCGCCTTGTCCAGGGCCGCTTGGATCACTGTTTTGGAGCCGGGCTGGAAGAAAAGTTATAAACATATACATAAGATATTAAAGGTGATTCTTTGTAAACTTTGCTGATGATAACGATTGACGCCTTATTTATTCCGGGCTGGAAGAAAACAAATTATAAACATACGATATTAAATTAGGCAATATTTTGCATAAGGTGGTGATGACGAATATATGACGAATTCAAATGTTCGTAAGATTCTAAGCAATAACAAATTTGTTTGTTCGTACACCAACACATCTCTCAAGAGAGCAGAGAGAGAGAGAGAGCTTTTAATTAAAGTAGCCTTTGTAGCTTTCGAGACACAGAAAAACTCTTCATTCAGCTGAATGAAGAGTTTTTTACTCTTTTTTGGATTTCATAAAAATGCCTTTTTTTGGAAAGACAGACTGTCAGACAGTCTATCATTAATAGAATCAAGAATTTTTATTGTTTGAAGTTTATTTTTATTAAATTTTACCTTAACTTTACTTTACTTAATTGTTAACAGTTTTTTGTATTACATTGTATGGTACCGGTAGGTCCTGCACTAGGAATACCAAATACTATACTGTTAAACTGTGTACATACTTAACCTACCAGAGCAATGGTATCAACATTTTTGTTCCAATATAACATACAATAATCTACCCAAGGTTTAAGGTAAACTTACATATTCATATATAGATTCATGGCTTAGTTTAAGTCCTTCAGCTAGATATACCAGGCAAGTATAGAAGACAGGAATCTTGTGATTATCTAGATTAGAAAAAGATTGTACACAGCAACTTAAAAAATAACTTTTAAACTAGCACCACCTCACAGTTTCAATCAATCTAATGGAAAGTATGTATTAATTTCAGGTAATTTGTGCCTTAATTTATCGATTAAGTCCATTTAGTTAAAGTATTAATTTTCATTTTATTTATACACTCAGAAACCTGAGTAAATTAAGGAAAGTATTGTAACAAGTAGTGACCCAGCTGTTTGTCATAGTGTGGCAGCTGTTAAGCCCTTATTAAAACCTTATATAAACTCATCATAGAGTATAGTCACTGTCATACATACCTAAGTATAGAGAAGTATGATGGATGGGACCATAGTATGCCACTGTGGTACTTATGCTCTCCACTCCTTTTGCTGTTTGTTCATTGGATAGAGATTCGGCCGGTTTACTTCCAGTCTTGATGTAGATTTATTCAATAAGGCCAGTTTTAAAATATTCTTTTTCTAGTAACTTTTAACCTGTAAAATTGAATTTGTAGAACTTTATTGAGTATTTCTAAAACACTGAAACTATTCATGTTAAGTAATTGAATTATGGGTCTAAATTTCTATGATGAAACTAGATGTAGAATGGATTTATTTCCCAATGTACTTACAAATATTACAAAGACTTCTCCATGGTTCGATTGTATTTCCTACTCGTCCGCTTTCTTTCTTTGTTCCGGATTTAATGTATGAAAACTTTATGTTTACTTTACTTTGGCTGGTGCTGTGACCACGCCGGTTTCTGCCCTTCAATAGGTACTAGAAGATGCCACTCATCGCGGTCTTGAGCAAGGTCCTATTATCACTGGGATCACGAATCCTGTGGAGATACTCTTCGACCCGATCCTTCCAGCGATATTTATAGCGCGCCACCGGTCTCTTGCACCACGGTCGCCCTGAATATACGCGCTTTGCTCATCTTCTGTACATGGCCATGCCAGCGAAGCCTTTCTGCTTTTATCTCGTCTATAATCGGGCAGATTAGTTTAACCTCGGCGTTCTTCCAATCTCTCAAACTAACAGTCATCTCTTCGAACTGGCCCAAGAATCGATAATATGCACTGTCACAATCAACTTCTTTTCTTCCTTTTGTACAATAAAAGCATCGACACTGTAAAAACACTCCTAAAAGTTACATACGTATTTTGATCTTATTAATTTAGTTTTATTTATTTCGCGCCATGTTGTTTTGACAGGATCATAGGAATCGCAGATAAAAATATTCGTAGAAAAGAATGAATGAAAGAATGAACGAAGTTAATCAACCGGTAATGTTACTCTCGTTTATTTACCATCGAGACCTAACTCCAGCTACCAATGCATGAAAGTCGGAAGTAATACTTACAACTAACTTTTACTTTACGGACTCAAACTTGTGCTAGGCCCACAGTTCAAACCAAAGGTTCAAACACAGACAACAGGGTTCAAAGCTATCACGAACAAAATATTATAAGTAGGGGGACCTTTGGAGGTACTAATATCGCCAAAACATTGCGTCTTATATTTTGATCTACCTCTTTGAGTGGTATTCGTATTGCCAAGGATTATTGACTCTCTAACTCTAACAATTTACAGAGGACTAGATAACTCTTGTAGCTATTTTTTGTTGCTAAATAAATAAATTTCTATTTTACTATAAAATAATTAATCTATACATATAATAAAGCTGTAACCGGTCGGTGTCTGTACATTGAAGATAATTGAAAAAAAAAAATAGTTGAGGGGTCTTCATTGATGAAGTAGAACACAAAAATCATGTTTAAAAAAAAACTGTTTGTCTATCAGAATGTTTGTTCGTTAAACTCTAAAATACTCGAAAACGGCTAAACTGATATTTCTACGGTTTTAACTAACATGTGAGGTGCATTTTTAACTTAATATTTAGTGTTTATTTTATTTAAATCGGTTCGTAAATAAAAAAGTTATGTTCATTTTAAACCAAGTGGTCCGCTATCGATATCCGCTGTCTACAGCCATTTTAAAGATTCGTGTTAGTCGACGTATAAACTAGATGGCGCTGAATTTACTTTTTATCTCAAAATAATGCGAGCGAAGCCGCGGGCGTCCACTAGTAAAAAAAAACAAATAATTGTATGAATTTATTTATTATCGTTTAATAATAATACATCATGATTTAAACGTTAATAATTTACAATTACAATAAATAAATGCTCATTAAAAGTCATGAATTGTAAAAAAGCGAAACTAACGAATAATAGTAAGTAAAATTAACATAGTGTACATAATGAAACGAAACTTTAATGAAAACAGTGTAGGTAATGGAAACCAAATAATATTTGATGCAGTACAGTTAAGCAAGATTGCAGCAGATTTTTATAAGACCAGATTTTCTTTATAAAAGTAACTTGCATAAACAGATTAATTTACTCTCTTGATCTGTCTTTACGATGACAAAATGTTTCGTGTATTATAAAATAAAAAACTTTGACCGTCATCTCAAATTCAACATTCACAAAAACAAAATGAGTATTATTGTTTATTACAAAATGAAAATGGATTAGTGAAGTGATAATGATACTAAATACTAAAAAAATCAAGTAAAATGGAATAGCATTATTACAGGGGTCAAACAATTTGTACATAGACCAAATACTGCACGGGAATGTATTATGACAATTTTGATTTTGCAATATCTTATGGTAGATGACAGTGGGACTAACTGAAGATGGTGATTTGCGCAAACGCAGTTTATGCCTCAAATTTTTTGTACGTGTGAGAAATTAACCACATATTTCGATAATATTGACAAGGTAACATTTCACCTTTAGTGCAAGTCACGGAAAAGATTTTGGTTTTTGGTAACATTATATTAGTGGCTGGCTATATTAGTTATATAAGTGTCACTGGCTTGCTCTTTTTATCTGATCAGCTTAAAACCGATCACCGATTTTCCAAACATATCTTTAACGTAAGTACTTTTATCTAAGACACAATCTACGTTTACGCACAATCCAAATATGTAGTTTCTCAAGGCCTCATCTCAGCTCACAAAGTTTACTAACAAACCTACTGGATGACAACTGTCTTCAAACATAACTCTTTTGAAACTTAACTCGGACAATCTTTAATGAGTAACCAACACATTAGGCGATATAAGTTGCAATGTTCAGCATAATTTACAGGAAAGTTATAAGCATTATAAATATCTACTTATAAGATATTGAATCAGGCGTTACTTTGCTGAAATCCATTGAAAATGAAACTCTGGATAGTGTTTTTCTGCTGCGAAAAACACTAAGTACTCTAATATATTTCTCCAAAGATTAATTTTCATAGTTACGTATGTTTCGTATACATGATTATAAATGCAATGGGCGTTAAAAAAAAT